>VACF01001935.1:0-170636 GCA_006891605.1 Pleurozium schreberi | reverse complement strand
TGTAGTGTAATCCGGAGTACTAACACTTCCGAACTTACAAATTTGCACATACTGTTTAAATTTTCTATTTTCTCAAAAGTGAACCAGTATGGTGGTTCACAACATCCCCGGAAGAATCAATGAAGTAGTGGATTTGTTTCAGCGTCGTTCCTATCTCTGAGGAAAGCTTCCTCTCATCCTCACTCTGTTTTGTCTCCCTCTCCTACTAACGCTAGAGCAACTCATTCTCCTTTGTTAGTTCCTCAACTTTGTCTTCCCATTTCTGGGATTCCTTCGATCGGAGTAGATCCTCTACCTTTTCTCCGAGTTCAGACACGTCAATCCCACCTAGTAGCCCACACACATTTTTGACTACTCCTCTCTCTGTGTCAACCTTCTCCCGGATCCTCTCAAGATCCTCAATCACTCTCCCCAGGGAATCCCGTCCTTCCGTTTCCGGATCGGTGGACCGTCTCTCTTCGTCCTAGGCTCCCTTCCCCTTTATAGAGGCTGACAACCTCTCTAATTGCTTCCTCCTATCTGAGGATGATCTATTCTTTTCTGAAGACTCTCTCTCAGAATCCTCTCTCGTATCTTTCTCATCCTCACCTTCTGGTTTTTGAGGTGGAGTGAGATTCAACTTCACTATCGTGGCCACGGATTTATATGCTACTTTCTCCTCACTCCTCAAAGTCCCCAGATGCTTATACAAGTGAAAAACAAATGGACCAATGGAGGTGGCCTTGGTGTTGCCTAATGCGTGGACCATCCTGCTCACTAGATTCCTAATGATTTCAGCTCAGCAGACTTTCCTCTCCCCGCTCAGTGCTCCAAAAATCGTATTGGCCCAGGTTACAGTAATCCGGTTTGGCCTTTCCGGATACAGAATGGGGACCAAATATTCTAACAACCTCTTCTCCCTTGGGTCCCTACAATCTGCTACTGCGTAGCCATCCTTTGGGTTGGGAGGGTTCAAGAATTTACCTTCCGCGTATTTGTCAGTCCGGGATGCCAGCCCATCCCTAGCGCGCGGAAAATCATACGTCTGCTTCCACAACTCTATCGTCCACTTGGCCGGAAGCGCTCGGACCGTCTTGATCCACTCATTCGACTGTAGATCCATCAGCTCCCGGACCATGTTGTCGTCCCTCAAACTCCAAAGTCGACTCAGGAATCCGCTGCACCCCAGCTGACCCAGATCCTCATCCAGCTGCTTCCTCTCCTTCTCGTCCTTCGGAATCACCGTGTAGACAGTCTTGAATTTCAAGTTTACAGAACCGCTCCCCTCCGCCTTCGCCATAGCTTTCAGAGGTATTGCTCACACTCCCGCCTCACTCTCCCTCAAACTCAATTCTTCAGCAAACGAACAACTCAATTCCTCTCGGCAGGAACCGGAAACAGAGAGCACCTCCCTCCAGAATCCAAACGCTCAGCTCCGCGCGCTCCAGCAGAATGCAAGACAAGAAATGAGAGTGTGGGGTGTAACCCCTCCACTTCTCTTTCCCGTTCCACTAACCATTAGGATTAGCCGTTTTCTGGCCAAGTATCCGTTCTTGCGGAATTCCCACAAAATCCGACCGTTTGAACGGTCGTCCGTCACATCTCAGGAATCCGTTGGATCCAGGAAATGTCCAGCTGGATGCCGATACCGGTTCCATTGGCTCCCAATATATCTCCGGATTTATCTCCGTGATTTCTGCTTACTACGTGCGGATTCTAGGATTGTCATCCGGTTCCGGTTTCCGGGCAGAATTAGGAAACTTTTTAGGAGTTTCCTTAACTAAATTATCTATTTAATTATACTACCCTAATGACTAAGTCTTAATGTTAATAAAGTACTAATATTCCATACCTGGAACCAAAAAAAATATGTTAAGTTTTGAATCCTCACCCAAATTTTATAGTAATATCCTCTTATATTCATTTTCAGGTTCCCACACCTACATTGGTAAATTCCTCGCTCAATTGCCTAAACTTCTGCTCGCTCAGAGCCTTCAACAAAGAAGTATATATGACTCTTTGCTTGTCACTGTTTTTTGGTCATGAATTTTTCATTTTAGCTCCAAATGACCCAAAATTCATAGAAAAGGTGCTTGTGATTGTTACATACCTTGTCTAATCTTCTGGAATTTTCTTAAAATGTTTTATTATTCAAAAATAGCCCCCAATTTATATAGCACTTGTCAATATTGGATATTTTTGAACAAATTAGTATTCAAAAAAATGAATTTGGAGCTCAAATTTAGAGGAAATGGTTTTCCAGTAGACTTTTAGGTACTCTATAAAGATTTTATAAAATAGAACTCTACAAAGGGAGCCTCTTTCAATTTGTTCTTCAAAACATGTGAAAAATTAATATGGTTGGTTTCTTTGGTGAATGACCGATTCCATATAGTTTCTACAAATGAACAATTTTTATTTTGTTTAAGTAATCTTTTTTCTTATTTCTTACTAATTAAAACATCAAAGTATCTAATTTCTTGAGATTAGTCACTTCTTTAGCTCTCCTACTTAGAGAATTTTTCTATAATTTTCTTTTAGTGGTTATGTTCATTTTAGAGGTATAAATTCAACAAATGCCTTTCTGTAGTGCAATTTTTAAAAAAAAGGAAATAATAGAGATTGTGGTAACTTCATTTCTTTTTTGGCACTATTCAATACATTACAATAATCTTAGATTTTGCAAAAGAAGAAGCACATAATGCAAAAACAAAGTAAACTTTGAATTCCAAAAGTTTTTCAGAATTCAAATGGACATGACAAATCAAATAAGCACAACACAACGTTCATGACTATGGTTCCTACCCATGTGGGTATCAATTGAAAGATGGCTTTTGTCTTGATCTTCAACCTGTGTCACCGTGCATACTCTCCAATACGTTGCTGCTTGGTATTTTCTCATCCTCAAGCACTGTTGCTTTGTCTAGAAAACTGAGGTGACATTAGAAGTTCCCCTTTTCAGTCAATGAGTTACATTTTTATCAATTGACAGCATGCAATGGGGGATTCAATATGTGGATAAAGGAATTGAGGGACATTACCAAATGTTGTTGGTGCGGTTGATCTTAAAGTTTCTAACACCTATGCCCAGCCTTGCAACTTCTTTTTTGTTAATCTTGTACAAGTGGTCCTCCTTGGATGCAAAATACGCCTCCAATTGCACTCTTGCACGCACAATTATGAGCATTGAAAATAGTTTCAAGATTGTTCTTTTAGTAGAATCTCTTTATCCCTAAAGTGGTTGGGCTTTGAAATTGAATGCGTGGAAANAGTTTCCTTAACTAAATTATCTATTTAATTATACTACCCTAATGACTAAGTCTTAATGTTAATAAAGTACTAATATTCCATACCTGGAACCAAAAAAAATATGTTAAGTTTTGAATCCTCACCCAAATTTTATAGTAATATCCTCTTATATTCATTTTCAGGTTCCCACACCTACATTGGTAAATTCCTCGCTCAATTGCCTAAACTTCTGCTCGCTCAGAGCCTTCAACAAAGAAGTATATATGACTCTTTGCTTGTCACTGTTTTTTGGTCATGAATTTTTCATTTTAGCTCCAAATGACCCAAAATTCATAGAAAAGGTGCTTGTGATTGTTACATACCTTGTCTAATCTTCTGGAATTTTCTTAAAATGTTTTATTATTCAAAAATAGCCCCCAATTTATATAGCACTTGTCAATATTGGATATTTTTGAACAAATTAGTATTCAAAAAAATGAATTTGGAGCTCAAATTTAGAGGAAATGGTTTTCCAGTAGACTTTTAGGTACTCTATAAAGATTTTATAAAATAGAACTCTACAAAGGGAGCCTCTTTCAATTTGTTCTTCAAAACATGTGAAAAATTAATATGGTTGGTTTCTTTGGTGAATGACCGATTCCATATAGTTTCTACAAATGAACAATTTTTATTTTGTTTAAGTAATCTTTTTTCTTATTTCTTACTAATTAAAACATCAAAGTATCTAATTTCTTGAGATTAGTCACTTCTTTAGCTCTCCTACTTAGAGAATTTTTCTATAATTTTCTTTTAGTGGTTATGTTCATTTTAGAGGTATAAATTCAACAAATGCCTTTCTGTAGTGCAATTTTTAAAAAAAAGGAAATAATAGAGATTGTGGTAACTTCATTTCTTTTTTGGCACTATTCAATACATTACAATAATCTTAGATTTTGCAAAAGAAGAAGCACATAATGCAAAAACAAAGTAAACTTTGAATTCCAAAAGTTTTTCAGAATTCAAATGGACATGACAAATCAAATAAGCACAACACAACGTTCATGACTATGGTTCCTACCCATGTGGGTATCAATTGAAAGATGGCTTTTGTCTTGATCTTCAACCTGTGTCACCGTGCATACTCTCCAATACGTTGCTGCTTGGTATTTTCTCATCCTCAAGCACTGTTGCTTTGTCTAGAAAACTGAGGTGACATTAGAAGTTCCCCTTTTCAGTCAATGAGTTACATTTTTATCAATTGACAGCATGCAATGGGGGATTCAATATGTGGATAAAGGAATTGAGGGACATTACCAAATGTTGTTGGTGCGGTTGATCTTAAAGTTTCTAACACCTATGCCCAGCCTTGCAACTTCTTTTTTGTTAATCTTGTACAAGTGGTCCTCCTTGGATGCAAAATACGCCTCCAATTGCACTCTTGCACGCACAATTATGAGCATTGAAAATAGTTTCAAGATTGTTCTTTTAGTAGAATCTCTTTATCCCTAAAGTGGTTGGGCTTTGAAATTGAATGCGTGGAAATTTCAAAAAATCATGGTGGTCAAGAGCCTCCATCTTTAGTTTCTCGACCGTGGAAATCTCATAGGTGTTAAGTTGAGATCAAGACGCGCAAAGTTGTCCATTGCAAGATAAATTCAACGTGATCACATTGTAATATCATGGCCTTCCAGTGGATTCCTAAAGTGTGTGGGCTTTGAAATTGAATGCGTGGAAAATTCAAAAAATCTGTTGCGCAGGGTAAGAACTTGCAGGTGGAAGATGGGGGGCCCTGGAATGGGAAGCAACTCAAGTCAGTGTATGCCTTGTGGCCTTGTTAGTGTGTTGCAAATATTGTGATTMTAGATAGTAAGGCCAGTAGGATGGAGTGTAATCCTGAACCCAGTGTAATTGTCAGTACCCCATTCTACTTGAAGTGGATGCGCACGTTGGTAGATGACAAGGAATACTTGAAACGATACCTCTGGCCACTATTGCATGCTTTACAAGCATGCCCAGACGTTCCTTCTTTTCGCTTGAAATTCCCTGAAGTTGTCAATGAATCATTGTCCCAATGGGTACAGAGGCGCCGCATTGGACATGCATATGAATTTTTGGATGTGGTGGAAGTTGAGGGGATTGGCATTCCGGATTGTAAATTCAAGTTTTAAAAAAAAATCTCCTATTAGTTAAAATCATGGAGACTATTTTGAGCCTCAAGTTCCCTAAGGGAGTGGGGTGGAAGACTCCTCTTGGTACCGAGACCTCATTGGCGGGCTTTTCTTGCATCTTCTTGTTCATCATTTGTAGTTCACTTTTTCTTCTTGAAAGCTTCCACCATGTTCTGTGAGCGCGTCTTCAACTTCTTGACCATGGAAATCTCATAGGTATTAAATTGAGATGAAGACGCGCAAAGTTGTCCGTTGCAAGATAAATTCAACGTGATCACATTGTAATCACATGGCCTCCCAGAGTCCCAATGGATTCCTAAGGTGGTTGGGCTTTGAAATTGAATGCGTGGAAAATTCAAGAAATTATGGTGGTCATAAAACTTGAACAAATGAAATGGAAATCACTTTGAAGGGACCCTTGCATCCTTCAAAGTGCACAAATAGAAAAGAAAAATGAAATTGGGCCGAATACTGACCTCAATTAGTGCTTCGACCATGCCAATAGCACCAAAATAAAAGAAACTAAGTGCTCCGACCACGTCGGTAGCACAACAAGAGAATGAGAGCTAAAGATCGTGCACGACAAACTAGAACAAAATTGAATGAACTAGCCAGGCTTGAAAGAGTGAGAATCAAGCTTGATTTCACCTCCTAATTCTAAGAATTCAAGAATTCKGACGTACCCTGCATTTTGAATTCTGCAAATCTAGAGATTAATAAGTAGAAAGAAGTAAAAAATGATTCAAAATACTAAATTGTTAACAATTTATTCATGGAATTAAAAATTTCCAATCCCAATGGTTGTAATGTTGTAATAAACAATCTACACCTAATTTTTTATTTTTTTCCAAAAATATTGAAAATTGAGTTAAATAAAGAACTTCAAAGTTTGTCTTAGAGTGGAGATTCATTCCATCAAGTTGTTCAACCCGGCCTTGGACCCGCACTCGGCCACCGTTCCGGCCAATGTTGGACCCAAAGCGGTGTATGTCCGTCCCAACTGTTCCCAGTTCTTGAAGGAATTAAAGAAGATTGCAAAAATTTGTATTTGGAGCTCCATGAAGAAAACAACAACCAGCAAAATTGCTGTCTACCTCTTCCAAAAGGGGAAATGGCCCTTCCTCGTTCTGGGCCGAGACACCTGCACGTCTTGATCTCAACTTAACACCTGTGAGATTTCCACAATCAAGAAGTTAAAGACGGCGGCTCTTGACCACCATGATTTTTTGAATTTTCCACGCATTCAATTTCAAAGCCCAACCACTTCAGGAATTGAGGTCCATTTTGCAGAAGTAACGAAACAAATAATAAAAGTGTTTGCAATTCACATATTGATGGCGTCCACCAATTGCTGAGACAGTCATGTCCACAAAATTAGGACATGTGCATTCGGAATACATACCAAGCGTGATTTGATAAACTTTGTGATGGGGCTCCGTTCCAAATTGGAGGGAAATTATTGCTCCAAGTCCTGGGAATGGGAGCATAGTAACCCCCAAAATCGTGCCTTTCACATTCCCAGCACTTTCCCACTTATTGTGATGCTCTGTAGTAGGAGCATTCGCAATACGCCTATAGGCTTACTCTCTCGAGTAGTTGGATAGCTATCTGCATGCAAAGAGATAGGTTGATCATAAAAAACCACTTGAAAAACATTGGACATTGTGAATAAGCATTGAGGTGACATAGGAGGTCGATCTTGAAGTTGAAAGTCAGCCTCCTGCAATAGTAGTGTCTCTTGGCAAGTCATTCAAATTATAATGGCATTTTGACTCTAGACCCTTTCTCTTCCTTACCTTCTCTAATCCTTCATCCATTTTCTCCAACCCTTATCATTCATTTTTGTCATCCATAGTAATCTCAATTCATCCAATTTTTTCATCCTTTTATTACATCCATTTCATCCATTTCATCCATTTGAAAAATGCATTCACTAACATCTTAGGATCTCCTCTGTCTTCATGTATGACATCTTGTAGTATTGTCAAAGTGATAATCCATCAACTTTTCTATTTTAAACATTAAAGACATTGCCTATTTTCCATGAAGAAGGTAGATATTACTCTTTTCTCTTGCTTACTAATTCAATTATATTTGAAAGGATTCGGTGGAGTATGACAGGGCTCTGGTGGGCGAATGGAATAGTAAGTGTGCCCTTCAAATGGATTCATTTGATTCATTTTGGAATTGATGAAGACAAGGCAAAAGAAAAAAATGGAATAGTAAGTGTGCACTTTGTTTAAATCATTTGATTCATTTTGGAATTGATGAAGACAAGGCAAAANGATGAAGACAAGGCAAAAGAAAAAAATGGAATAGTAAGTGTGCACTTTGTTTAAATCATTTGATTCATTTTGGAATTGATGAAGACAAGGCAAAAAAAAGTCTTAGTGAACTTTTTAGACAATGGCTTACGTTCACCTATGAGATTTCCACAGTCGAGAAGCTAAAGATGGAAGCTCTTGCCTGCCTTGCATTTTTGAATTTTCCACGCATTCAATTTCAAAGCCCAACCACTTTAGGAATCCATTGGGAGGCCCTGTGATTACAATGTGATCACGTTGAATTTATCTTACAACGGACAGCTCTACGCGTTTTGATCTCAACTTAACACCTATGAGATTTCCACGGTCAAGAAGCTAAAGACGGAGGCTCTTGTCTGCTTTATATTAATGAATTTTCCACGCATTCAATTTCAAAGCCCAACCACTTTAGGAATCCACGAAAAAAAAAAAAAAAAGATTAATATTATTTTTTTTTTTCGCGGACACTGTCGCAGACGGGGCGGACGGCCTTGCCTATCCGAATGTCAGGGGACATCCGGGGGGCTGCGCTTGCGGACGCCGGACGTCCGGACAACCCTGACCACACCACCCTGTTTCATTGCGTTTTAACGACCGCTTTAAGTAGTCACAAAGGGCGTCCAACGTCTGTCCAAAGAAAAAAAAAGTTATACATATATATATATATATATTTCCGCGGACGGGCGGATGGGTGATATATATCCCACATAACAAGTACAAACGTATGATTTCTAGTACTATGAAGAATACCTTTTTTGCAGAAATTGGACAAGCTTTTGATACTTCACAGGACCAAATGTTTGCACCTCGTATTTAGCCACCAAGCTGTCCCAGGGCTGAAAAAAGAACCTTTGGTCAACACTATTAAAAACAAAAAGATAAAAGTTACTAATGTACAAATGAGCCCAAAGTTATAAATACAAAATTCAAGGAAAGAGAGACTGATAACCTACCTTGGTAACAGACTCGAAGGTTGCGTCAGGTGCATTACAAGCATTTTTGAACTTCTCTTCCATAGATTCCAACAATCTTAAACATGTAAGCTTTGCCTCAATGGATGATTTTTGCTTCAATTCCTATAGTTACAAAAGATACACTAAATGAACTCACTAAATAAACTTATGTACTTTTTACATGTAAAAAAATGTAAAAAAGTTTAAAATGTTATTAAAAACTAAAACTCTAAAAATCACAATAAGAATGAAAACAAAGTATTACCTCAAATTGATGCTTGAAATTGGCCTTGCGTTTCTTCTTGTAGTTTCTACGAAGTCGTCCAACTCCAATTGCCTCGGAGTTATACACATGCACGGCTTCTTCTTGAGCTTCTTGCAGAGCAACCTGCATTCAAGGAATAATAACATTCACAAGCTAAATTTTCACAATCTATCACAAGTCTATTCTCACCAAGTTCTTAGCATGCATATGTTGAGCATGAAATAAAGACCAAGTGTCATAATTATCTTCGTCTAATCTGGAAAAGGAATTAAAGTCTCACCTCATCAGGAATAGCATCCTTCTTGAAGACTTTGTTGCACTTCGCAACAACCAAGTCATAGGCGCGTCGGCACCCATTCTCTTCCGCATTCTGCTCCCACACTTAATAGTCAATACTTTAAAAGAAAACTAGATAAACCAAACCCTCTTTTCATGCCTGGTCATACCTAGTTAATCATTGATAAACTGGATCACATAAATCAATAGAAGCAGCAACTGTGCTTGCATTCAACCCTTGGAGGCTCCTCAAACTAACCTGCCAAGATGTTGCTATGGTCGGGACAACACCGACATTAATGGCATCTAGAAAGGACTGGGTTAACCCAGAAAACATGGGCCCATTCATCACAAGAGAGCCAAGCTGTTTTGGTCTCGTCCTCTCGAATATGTACTTGGTCAAATTATCTAGTCCTGATCTAAACTCTGGTGGCATTTTCTCCATCTGAAAACACGATCAACATACGAGTTGCATCAACAACAACGAAATCAAATCGTATGCTACAACTCAAAATGCAATTTCAAGAATCAGTTTAAAAGTTATCAAATTATAACAAGCACTAATCAGATGCAGCCGGGTTCACGCTAATTCGGTCAAGTTTCTGCAACTCTTTCTCAATGTTTAGAGGCCGAACAAGCGTGAAACAATCACGTTTAGGAAATAGAGCCCAAATCGAATCCCGACATCTTTCATTTCAACCACCCATGTTTTAGGATTTAAAATGCCATTGGGAAAGTCTTGTTGGAATTTTTGAGGGTTTAGCGGTAGGTGCAGAGGTAGAACACCAGAGAGTCAGTGAAAGCAAATCAGGAGTTTGTGCAAAAGTAGCAAATCTGGAGTCAGATCTACAAATGCCACACAAATCTCAGACCCTTCAATCAGGAGAAAGAGTTCCTTCTATGGTCCTCCCCTCAGCTTTTCGATGGAGGGACACATTGCCGGACATAAATATTGTGAATTCTTCGTTTCAATTGCAACATGTTTCGGCGAGTGGGTTGAGCAACATCCGTCGTGCTTCGTTTCCTGAATATGCTCCAAAGGCCCGTGGTGATAGTTTTGCTCGTTAAGGGCAATGTGATAGATTAAAACAATTGAGGAGTGCATGCACTCCACGTTCACGAGCACAAGAAATATGGACAAAAAAATTGAAAGTCCACCTCGTGGGACAACAAGCTCATTGAGAGCTTAATTATGGGAATCGCATGATGTCTGAGAAGTGCCCAGACAAGATGTTGACCATTATTCACAACAAAATGGATCACTCTAAAACGGCTTCTCCACATTACTCTCACATGAACAAAGGGACTAAGTCTTTCATGAAGATGCTTGTTGCTGTTACGGGCATGATTGCTCACGGACATGGAGATGTGCGATATGCGCACTATGAATTGGATATTTTTCCTATGGACTCGAATCACATAGTCGGATCCATTGCAAAGTTGTTGCGTGATTTGGAATCTGAACCAAAGGTTTCATCTCGTAAGTTGTTTGCAAAAGAGGATCCCATTCATCCATTATCAGTACCTATTTTAGAAGGATCTGAGATTCGTGAAGATTCCCTTCCCCCTCGTACACAGGATGTCATCAATCCTCAAAATTTGCCTCCAACATTGACTCTTCAACTTGACAATGCCTTAGGTGACAACAAAAACCGTTGGGTTTTTGCATTTTGCTCTCTCTTTATGTACAGAGCTGTTTTCCGGGTGGACATGAGGTAATAGGAGCCACAAAAAGTGTCACACTTCCTTTTTTTGAGCTTTGATTGTGAATAATTTTAATTGATTCTTGTATACTTTTTTAAAAACTTCACTAATGAATTCAATATTGTATGTAAATTCTTGAAGATTAATCACATCCATATATAGAAATGTATATGTACTCAAAAAGGACAAAAATGTGGGTGTCACGCTTGTTTTTTGTGCTAAATAGTGCTTAATTGGATGATAACTGTGACGTGTTGGATGAATACGTGATTGGCGCCTTCACAAACACATCCAAATTCAAAAAGACAATCTAGTGAATGGAGTAGCCGTTTCTCCTCGTTGAGTCCCCCTCGTGGCTGTTGTGGACACCATCACCGTTGCATTCAGACCACGCTCCACGCTCCGCGCTCCTTCCTTCTCACCAAATTGTGTAAACTTTGCGTTCAGGGTTACCTATTTCTCCTTGCGTTGAATCTTACTTCTCTTCCCTTCTCATCAAGTTCTATAGAGCGCGCTATTAGAATTTTGGACTACTGTGTTTAGGGTATGTTCGATTTTTGCGTGTCTGCAGATGTACTTAGGGTATGCTGATTTTGTTGTGTGTCTCGCAAGCTTCCGGGCTGTCAATCTTGTTGCTTGTGAGTGAAGGCCTGGAATCCTCAGGCCTCTCTTGCTCATTAGGGTTTACGGTTTAGTGTGCTGGTTCCGAGCTTCCGTCACTTCATCCCAAAATTCTGATGCGTGCTTGGTTCGGACAAGAGTGCGCTCGTTCAACCTTTTTGCAGCTAGAGTGGGAGACTGTTTTGGAGCATTTTGAAGGTCACTAAGGTAAATCAAATAGCCTTTTTGTGGTTGGTGACTTGTTTTTGTTTTTGGTATGGCGGAAATGCACGGTGATTGAGGGTATGCTCGATTTTTGCGTAGTTTGTCTTCAGATGTACTTAGGGTATGTTTGATTTTTGCGTGTCTGCAGATGTACCTAGGGTATGCTCAATTTTTTGTGTATCTCGCAAGCTCACGGGCTGTCAACCTTGTTGCTTGTGTGTGAAGGCTTGGAATCCTCGAGCCTCTCTTGTTCATTAGGGTTTACCCAAAATTCCGATGCGCGCTTGGTTCGGACAAGAGTGCGCTCATTCAACCTTTCTGTAGCTAGAGTGGGAGACCGTTTTGGAGCATTTTGAAGGTCTCTGAGGTAATTCAAATTTCCTTCTTGTGGTTGGTGATGTGTTTTAATTTTTGGTATGGCGGAAATGCACAATGATTGAGGGTATGCTTGATTTTTGTGTGGTTTGTATTCAGATGTATTTAGGGTATGCTGAGTATCTTTCCAGGTTTAAGGGATGAATTACTGATAGCTGTCTTCCGCAGTGGGTACTTGTCTAGAACTTGACCTTCGAAATGGCTGAATCTGAAATTTTCAGGGGACCTGTAGAGGAAGACTCTTTTCTGGCTTGGTCAGCAGAGAAGCAGAAGGCGTCTACACGTGAGCGAACACGGCGGTATCAGGCTAGAAAAAAGGCAGCTCTGGTTGAAGAAGAACTATTAGCTCCGTCCAGAACTCAGCAGGAAGAATTTCAAAGTTTTCAACATTGTGCCTCTAGGGCCAGTAGAATTAGCCAAGACATTGCCAGGGAGATTGCAGAGTTTGCTTATTCCCGCTTGGAAGAATACGATGCTCAAATTCAGCACCTTACTGTGCAGAAATTTTTGGGTCACACTTACATGAAAGACATGATTCCACAAAACTTGGAAACTAACAAATTGCAACACAATGTTGTTTCTAGTGTGAGAGAGGGAATGAGAGAGCACTTGGTTGGTGTGAAACCATCAAAGATTGTTATTGCTAAGGATATCTTGTGCACCTTTGCTTCATCTTCAGTGGCTGGGAGTGGTAGAGGTTTGGCTGTTGTGTTGGGATGGACAGGAGAAACATATCAAAGGCGCAAGGGAGACGGCTCGTGTTGGATGGTACTAAGGATGTTTTTTGGCTACATCATCGTAGAGCAATTCGGAGCGATTCGCTTGCAGAGAATGTGAAGGCCGCAGTGGAGCACTGGTGGGCTGATGAGACTACGGTGTCTCCAAATCGGAAGGATATTGTCAGTTTTCATGAAGGTCTAAGACAATGGATTTTGCATCCAACCCATTTCCTACAGTGCTCACAGGTATGGCCTTATAATTACTTGTATTTTGCTGTTGTGATGTGATGCTCAATGTTGAGCTTAAAGGTGTTTTGTTCAGGGTGCTCAGGTTGCACTTGTGCACTGTGCTTGTACTTAGGATGCACCCAGAAGTACACAAATGCTTTTGCTGCTGCTGTGCTGAAGGTATTGTGTTGCTTGTGCTTTGGGTGTTGAAACTATATTCCTTGTTGTTGCTTGCAGTAAATGTTACCACGTGATAATGTTGTTATTGTGATGAAGTGGTGTGCTAGTGTGCTTAGGCTGTTGGGTTTAGGGTGCTTAGGGTGCTTAAGGTGCTAGGTTGCTTGTTTTTAGGGTGCTTAGGGTGTTGGGTTGTTTTTGCTTATGGTGCTGGGTTGCTTGTACTTAGGGTGCTGGTTTGCTTGTGCACAAGGTGCTGGGTTGTTGCTTGTACTGAAGGTGGCATGCTTAGGGTACTTAGAAGGATACACTGCTTGAACTTGCAGTGAAGGTCCGCACATGAATGCTTCTACTGTTGATGTGATTTCTCTGATTTGTGTTAACTGCTGTGCAACTCGAACTTTATACAGCTTTCAAGGCCAGGAACGTTGACCTCGTTTGTAGCTTGACTTCTTTTGAGAACCTTAAGCCCTGGTGGGTCAAGCGGTTGAGAATGTAGAACACCTGCTGTTGCTGATACCACCAGGAGTTGACGGAGTTGATGATTGCTCTCGACATTATGAGGACTGATGTACACGGAATTCATTCACATTGTTTGTTTGATTGTGAGATGCTTTGTGGTGGCTTAGGGTGTGGTGGAGGTTTGGGTAGTATGTGTAAAGCTCATCTTCAAGTGTATGAGAGGTTGACCAACCTTTGGACATCCATTTTGTGCAAAAAAGAGGAACTGTCAATGTGGCACAAGCGTGATTGTTTAATTGGTAAATGCGTGGATTGTGGAATCCAGTTGCTTTGTATTTGTCCTCAGGAAATGACATCTAAGCGGATCGTYAAGTGGAAGAGCATCGGATACAAGGTGGTTGGGACAACGGAGGAAGGAAATCCAAGGAAAGCTTCAACCTTGGAATATAAAGAAACAACTCCCCGTGAGTTGATCAATTACCTCAAACCTAAGTTGCAAGCATTTGTCTTGCATAATTATGCAGCATCTTGGCAGGATTATTAGTTTAAAGAATTGTTTAACTCTATTCCACCTGGCACTTTAATCTCTTGCATTGATTTTTCAGAAAATTATACTTTGAAGGTTCAAAATGAGATACAAAGTATGCATTGGCATAATGATCATGTAACCATCTTGGTTCACATTACTTACAAGATGAACCCTACTTGGAGTAGAGACAACAATGAGCCTCTTTTGTTGAAAGAGATTCATTATTATGTATCTGATGATAGAACTCACGATTCTCTTTATGTCCAGCATTGTCTTATGCTCAATTGGGAGCATGTGAAGGGCCAAGGTTTCACTCCCAATAACCACATAGTCTGGTCAGATGGTTGTAGTGGACTATTCAAGAGTGCACGAGCTTGGTATTTTATTAGKAGATATCCTAAGTTGACTAGCAGTGCCACATTGGTAGATGGTTGCCAAATGTCTTGGAATTATTTTGGTTCTGGGCACAGGAAAGGGGAAGTGGATGGTGCAGGTGCCTTGCTGAAGAGAGAGATCCGGACGGAGCAGCTAAAAGCGGATGGAAGGAAGCTACAGAGTGCTGCTGAGATTGTGCAGTTCTTGAACGAGCAGGCTGTGAAGGTGCATGTAGGGCCCCGAGGTGCCCGGTGTGAGACCCGTAAATTTTTTTGGCTGATTCCCAAAACTGGCTTGGGGAGTGTGGACAAGAGTGACACCAGGCAAGCTGAACGCATATCAGGCAGCATGTCGAACCATCAATGTCGTTCTGTGACTGCTAGAGATCCAACACTGATCCAATATCGACATTTGTCTTGTTTTTGCTATGTCTGTTTAGGGTATCAAACCCAGCATACTTGCTATCAAATTGACCATGTGCCAGAATTCACTTTGTACAAATTGAGACCCAAAGCTCTACTCCAAGCTCGGAGACTTTATGATGCAAATGAGGAGGTTGAAGCTAGCACGGGTGGAGAGTGGATTGCTGATGGTTTGTGCGTGGGGGACAATGTCTCTGTGCGTGCACCACTCAAAGAGGAGCCGTGGTGGCTCATGATCGTTGTCAAGGCAACGTACATTGTCGAAGAAGCTTTCACTGACCCGGATGAGAACACCTATATATGTCCCTAGAGATAGTGTTTTCAATGGAATATGGTATGAGAGGTTGAAGGAAGGGAATCGAACTTATTTGCTGAGGAATGACAGAGAACCTAGTACAGTTTATAGCCACATTGTTCTTACTTCTAAGTTTAGTTTGCCCCCTATTGCACATCCTATCAAGAGTCGTTTATCAGGATTTGAATTGAAGGTAGATGTGAAAGAGATTATTGATGAGGCCCTTAGGGGTGCTATGCTACTGGACTGGAAGTGCAATACTGTTGTAATCTGCCCTTTGCAGCGTATTTTTATTCAATACGGTTCAATTTGCAAACAGTTGTGCATCAAAGACTAGCTGGTTTTATCTTGAATGTCTGAATGCCTAAATGCCTAAATGCTGGTTCCAAATTCTAATTGCTTGATCTTACTTTTAATGTGCTGTACAGCATCATGTACTATACTTTTAGAACTAGGACATGGGTTGATGAATTCGGTTGGGCTAACATTTCACGTCCTTGTGATAATTTCACTGGTAGTTTTTCTTTTGCAGTAAAAGAAATGCTGGGTTTTGGGATATTCATTAGGGTAATAATGCTGTTAGTGGAATTGTAATCGGATGCCATAGCCAAGTTTTATCAGGATTTGGGGGGAAAAGAGTGCTGCACTGCTGCCTTACCAATCTTGCACCACGATTCAGATGTTAGCATCAATTAAGACAGATCCAATTATCCAGGCTCTTTGAATTAGAAATGTTCATGTGGACCATAATGTGAGTACATTTAAGGTAGGAGGCTCAGAAATGGAGCATCTAAGGGCTGGTCCGCCTATTTCATGTATTTCCTTGGACGGAAATATTTTTAATTCATTTTCCAGACAAAGAGAAATTGATGAGGAATCTAATCCAAGTGGTTTAGGATTTTTCCAAACATTTTTGAATTACTTATGAATTTTAAAACGAGTTGGGTCATAGGTCCCTATCTGTGACCCTAGGTCTTTCATAAACGGTTCACTTGCAATTCTAAATAAAAATGGGAAAAGCAAAGACTTAAGATTCATTTGGCTCTTGCAATTGGACATTTTTTTTTTGGCCGATTCATTCAATGACTATACTAGTTAATTTCAAAACGAACTCATGTCCATTTCACAACCATTTGTAGGGTCCTCTCTTATTGTCTGCTCTATTTTACAGACTCCTACCTTAAGTAATCCGGATTTTATACATGTGCCAAAATTATATTTTTTGATTCTTCACGGCAACAACCAATTCTACTCCATTATGATTAACATTAGTTAAGAACAAACTGTACGACCACATAAATTATGTATCCAAAAATATCAAATGAAGTATCTAGAAGTTTGGTCATAATAAATCACACATAGAAGCCTCCATGTTTAACCTACCATATATCATTACTAAATTAAATTAGTGCACAATGAACTCACACATGGAAGCCTTGGATTATTAATTGAGAAGCCTCCATACATGTTGACCTTTCAGCATATATGACCATTAAATTCAATGACCAAGGCACAATCAATTCACAAAATGGCATTGGGTAAATGTCACATGTCAAGCAATTGATATAGTTTAGGATTTAGGTAAAATTCTATTGACACTAATCAATACATGATGTTTTGATTTAAATCCTAAATTTATCACACAAAAATTTATAAATGAAAGTGGTAAAGAAATAGTACAATTAAATGTATATTCATATGGTCTAATGTTGGATGCTCAATGCAACTCCTTGTAGTTAGGAGACGATTTTTTTTTATTAATTCACACAAGGGTGGAGGCCTTTTGTTGTCATGGAGAATTTAAGGTACATCTGCACATGGCCTTAGTCCTCATTACGTTTGAATTAATGGAAATTCCTATTTCACTAATCTTTTGAAGAAATTATGTACCATATATATGTTCTATATATGTATGGAAGGCATTGGGATCAATTCATATTTTAGATCACCAAGTTCATGGGACTTCTTCCAAGAAATTGATAATGGCATTTTAGGCAAGGGTTAGGCAAGGATTAGTTCATGACAATTTTGTACATGAATTCATTCTAAGTTCTAATTTGGGAAAATTGATTGTAACCTATAGGTCTACAGAGCACTACGCATTGTATTTAAAAAAAAAAAATAGGAACAAAAATATGGCCAAGCTATATAGCATTGGAATGGAAATTCAACAATTAATTTCCTTGATTTAGAAGATATATTAATAGTTTAATACCCCTATTTTATCATATTCAAATACAACACCATAGAAGTAGCATATGTGACTATTAAATACAATTTCTCAAACGTGGAGAAGGTTCTATAATGATATAAATTGAAAGCGAGTCATTAAGTAATATGATTTAAGAATTGCAAATTTCTCTTGAAGTTTATTGTAAATTGAACATTATTTATTGAGACCCAAAAAATCCTTTTCAGTACATAATGTTTTCTTTTCATTACTTTGATAAATTGTTTTGAGATTCTTCTCACACTTACTTTTAGAATTCATCTTTGAAGGTTTAGGAGCAAACTTAGTGTCAAACATAGTTTTCTTAGTACAACATATGTTTGTATTTCGAACGAGTATGGAAAATCTATACTATATAAGTGCTAGAAAAATAGTCATAGAAGAATCTATAAAGATTTGGATCTTAGGAAAAATAAAAATTTTAGGGTGGATTTGATATGTAACTTATGTTTGCATTTCTTTATTGTTATAAATTGGCAACATTTTCTCTATAATAAATTAACCTACTGACCTAGGTAACTAGTGTGCCTTCTTGAATTTTTAGATAAAAAATTCAAAATGATTACAATATTAGAGTTATTCGTAAAGTAGGCTAAACTGGGGTTTAAACCCACTACTTTTGTGAAAAAGCAGGTTTCGTAGAAAAGTCACTCGCAGTCAACACACCCAAAACAGAAGTGGGTACGAAACTTTTTTTCGCATGGAAATGGCGCCTAAAAAAGATTGAACCCCACTTTCGAGGTCCAACGTCGCGGGCTTCTTTGTAGGTGTTTGGTGAGGGAGGAAGTGCCGTCGCTGCGGGGGGGTTTGGCGAGGGAGGAGGTGCCATCGCTGCGAGAGGATTTCGTAAGTACTCGAAGGAGGCAGGAGTCTTGAATCGAGAAGTTGGTTAGAACCTTGAATAGGCTTGGAGTGGATCTCAAAGATCGCAACACATCACGGACACCTTCGTGAAGATTCACTGAATCTTGTCCACCATCCTTCCATTCATTACTGTGGAAAAACTCAAGTGTGTTCAGAGTTGCTATTTAAATGGCTAACAATGCTTGTTCCTCGTCACTCTCTGACGAGGAAGAAGATGGATTCGAGGAGCTGGAGTTGCTCTCCATTCCCACTCCAATAAATCAAAGTAGAAACAAAAATGTACGCTAAAAATTCAATAATTGAGATTTGCAAGCAGCAACAGTGACATACTAAACCCAAATACCCTAACCTGATGCCAGGATGAGAAAATTTGAGGAGCCCTTAACGATCACAGGTGCATGCTGCTCGAAAGCACGGAGGAATTGCCTGTGACACCTCTAGTACTTGGAACCCTAATCATCGTCGCTACCACGCCGAGAAGCAAACACTACAGCAGCCAGGCGGTATTGCAACCAGGAGACGAAGTGCAGCAGCTAGTCCGGTAGAGTGGACAGGTATTTCCCGGGTATTACAAAAAAGTTGCAAGTTCGACTGGAGTTTGGATATTCCAAATGACTTTCCGGTTCCACTCCTTACCCTCAGTTTTTTGGAAAAGTTCTGTCCAAACTAGAGAGGACTTTACAAATAACTCTATTGTATTGCCTAAATTATGTCATGTTTAAGTATTTTTGAACAATACTTTCTAACAAGTGCAATGTTATCAGATTATGTAGCAATTGAGGACCTACCTAGGTACATCCATTTTGCTTAAGTTTTTAAAATTTAAAAACAAAAATCTATAAGTCAGGCCATAACTATTGCATTTTAGACAAAATATTGGAAGACCAGCTTAAAATTCTTTACAAAAAATAACCACCGAAAATCATAGTCTAACTTGTCAAAATAATTTTTCCATTTCTAAAAATAAACTGTTGTAGCAATTATTTCCTTGATAACTAATGATTGTACATAGGACATAAATTAGACATTTGTTACTATAAAATTCATTCAATACTTTCATATAGGTAGAAGTTTTCTGTGAAGGAAGTTGGACAATGCATGACTTAGGTGTCAGGTGAAGTTTAAATTCTATATATATTTGGCTATCTACTACCTTAAAATAAAACTTCAAAATTCAAATCTAATTTTTTTAGCCAAGTTTTCTTAGTAAGGAGATTTTTCATACTTCCTTAAAATTCAAGACTTTTGGAAATGCAAGGTACATTGGAAGAATTGGTGTAAATAATTTAGAGATTATCATGAACCCTTTTGGGCACATCATTAGATCAAAAAATGCAAGTTTGACTCTCAAAGCCATATAAGTAAAGGAATTATTGAAAGTTTGACAAATAGTGAAAATTATTATTTATTGCATCTCATTTTGTTTTGAGACGAGACTTCAATTAAACATCATGTAGAATTAGACATCAAAAATTAGAAATCAAATAATTTATTCTTGCCAAAAATGATAATCCATTGAACTTGAATACTTAAGGTTCATTTTTGGTCCCTCTCTTCTGAGCACTTGTAAATTCATAGTTTATTCAGATGTTAGCAACAAGATACAAACTATGTGACCATTAAGAATCTTGTTACAAATTCAGCTAATATCAATAAAGCTGAAGGCAAGTCTATAGTACAAAGTATAAATTGGTAACATTTGCTTGCTCATTATGCAAAAAAGTGGTAAGGCTAGTTTATGTTCTGTTTTCAAATTTCCTTTTTTTTCATGATTACAAATCATGAATTTCTGTATGACACATCAATTTTTAAATTCATGCTCACCTGTTACCCTAATTAGTGACATATAAAAAGACCTTATTTAAAAGACTTAAATTTACTTTTACCATCTTTGAAATCAACCATTGTAATAATTATTTGAATCTACATATATGAGATGTTGCACATTTTTTTATCCAAAGTGATACATAGCACCTATGGTTCAAGACCATACAAACATAATTCAAACGAAATTTAGGAAGGCCTTGCCTATTTCTTTAGTTTTGAAAGAACTTTGAGAAACTCAAGAAAAAACCGGGCATTTGGAGATTAAGTTTGCAAACATGTGTATACAATTAAAAATGCTAATTTTGAAAGAATAAACATTCAGAAAACTAGCACTATTAAATGAGCAAATCTTTCTTGCAATAGCTCGCATGAAATCAAGCTTCGATTGTCCACCTTAAACTCTTAGTTTTTTACAATATTTGTCTTAGAAATTGTACCATTAAGGGCTGACATGACTAGGGGATTTACAGACGAAAACATCCTACCATAACAAACTAAACAAACAACCTAACTTAATCCCAAATTCACATTGAAGACAGAAATTGTCATCCACATTTTTCAACCTCAATTTGCAATCATTTACCACAGATTGATGAATTCTTTATATATCTCACACAACAAATTTAATCATGCATAACAAAAGAGCAGTTGCACTATATTTATAAGTCCCGCCATTTCCAAGTGCAAAATGGAAATCAATTGTTCTTTACCCTGCTCCTAGTTACCACCTTCTGTATTGTTTCAACCTCTAAACCAATGATTTATGGCTCTACGTCTCCTTTCCTACATTCATGTCTACAAGAACTTCCATTCTTTGAAGGAGATTGTCTAGACAATCTTGTGGCTTTATACACATCACTACTCTGGTTGGATGCACATGATTTGCTAACCTTCTTCCTCATGCTAGAATCATCTATACATGGATCACAAGACCTCTTCACATAGAGAGAATATCTTTCAGTACTTGTACCCTCTGCTGGACTGGGTGGACTCGCCTCCCGTAGACTCACTGCAATCACCATACCCTCTACTGGACTGGCTGGACTAGCCTCCCGTAGACTCGCTGCAATCAACATACCCTCCATGGCTGTGGATACAGGATCCAGTCGGGTGAAAATTTGTGCTGAAAAAGCCAACAGGAGGAATTTAGACACTTAAAGAAGACGCTTTTCAAGAGCAATTCAGACATTACGTACAAACACTATAATTTGGATAATTGCTATCCTTTGCAAATCAGTTTCTCGCAAACCCAAACTCGCCCGCCTCTTCACTACGGCACAGTAGTGAATCAATATCCTTTGGCAGCAACATTGTTGCTAAGTCCGGATTTACTGCATCATCACTTGTACCACCTGCTGCCTCCTTTGCTGGGAAGTCTACCTCATCAACACCGTCACCATTAGGACCTGCTTTTGTTTCTCGCTGCAAATTATCTTCATGTGATGGCGTGACATCCTTCAATCTGCTACTTGAAATGCAAGGGATTGTAGGCTGCACTTCATAGATTGATCTAGATGATCCCCTATCAGATTGTTTTTCCCTAGATCGCGACCCTATAAACAAAAGACAGAATCACAGAATTAGTAAATCAGAAGTTGCAAAGAAGTGCCTCCAAAGTACTTATATCTCCAAGCGGACCACAAAACCAATAGGATAATAGGGGCCCAATCATGCTGCCCCAAAGTACTCAAGCAGCTCAGGTTCATGCTTTGGCAAATGTGGAGATCTCACATCTGATCCATTGCTGTAAAAAACACTGAAATCCGGTCTAAGCACATCGAGTAACTCARAACTGCTAATTCCATCACCTGAACTTGTTGTGTATCCTTATTAGAATCTGAAGAACACATTCCAATACTAAAAAAAGAATTCCTGAGTATTCCTAAATCCAAGTACAAACGCTTGGGCATCTAGTACCCAAGCATAGAACAACTGAGTACCCAGCACCCAACCCTTGACGCCAAAATGTCACGCACCCAAGCACAAAAAAAGTGAGTATCCACCACCCAAGCACACACGCCTGAATACCCAGCACCCAAGCATAGAAAAAGTGAGTAATCACCACCCAAGCACAAACGCATGAATATCAAGCATGCAAGCACATAAAAAGTGAGTACTTAGTACCCAATCCTTGACTCCTGAATATCTAGCACCTAAGCACAGGAAAAGTGAGTACCCACCACCAAGCAGAAACACATGAATATCCAGCACCCAAGCACAAAACGAAGCTCAAACAGAAGAATAACCAGCAACGAACCATGAACCAAGCAGAAACACGTGAGTATCCAACACCCAAGTACAAACGCAAGAGTATCTAATACCTGAACTTGTTGTGCATCCTTATTAGAATCTGAAGAACACATTCCAGTACCAAAAAAAGAATTCCTGAGTATTTCTAAATCCAAGTACAAACGCTTGGGCATCTAGTCCCCAAGCATAGAACAATTGAGCACCCAACACCCATCCCGTGACGCCAGAATGTTACGCACACAAGCAAAGAAGAAGTGAGTATCCAGCACTCAAGCACACACGCCTGAATACCCAGCACCCAAGCACAAAAAAAGTGAGTATCTAGCACCCAAGCACAAACCCCTGAATATCAAGCATGCAAGCCCAGAAAAAGTGAGTACCAGCACCCAACCTTTGACGCTTGAATATCCAGCACCCAATTGATGAAAAAGTGAGAACCCTAAACCACCCAACCAGGCATACGGTTCAGCAGTATAAATCCCCTCCAAAGTAATAACAGTGTCGTGACTAAAGCACGAACAGAACCTGAAAGCAATTAACTATATCCAAAACCAACTCAAGGATTGCCATACTTCCAAAGTAATTAATCAATCAAATTGTAAGCACTGCCCACTTTAATTTTGTATATGCTACCAAATCTGAAACTAGACAGCAATTACAAAGCACCAAATTAGTTTAGCATACAAGTTCAGGGATTCACTCACATTCTTGGATTGGAAACCCAAAACTGTCCTTCAAAGTGTCACTCAACTCCTCCATGGACCTTGCCAACGATGATTTAGCAACGGCATCTTGCACATCTGATTTCCGTGAGTGGAAACCAAACGACCTCCACCATGCAAGATGAAAAGTCTTCTTGCAAATGACACAATCATTCTGAATCTCTGCAACCTTGGCAATGCAGAATGGATGATAAAAATGCCTGCAGCTTGCCATAACAACATCAAACTCCGTGTACCACCGGTTACAAAATGAACAAGCTTCCAATTCAAACACAGTTCCACCCTCATCCGGCAAATGAAGATGCAAGCAAGGTTTTGGCCGGCAACTCAATCCTCCTCCCTGTTGCATCATTCGAATGTGATCTGCAACTGCATCCTTTTATTGTCGCACCTCTTCCAACTCTCTCTTCACCATTGCAATGTCAGCCTCAAACTTCCACATGTCCAAAGCAGCATCAGCATGAAGTTCTCCTGCTTTTTTGGCCCTTCTTTGAGCGTCTTCTAAAGTGAAGTTAGCAAACTCCAGCTTCTTAGATTGCTCTTCTCGCTCTAACCTCAACTTTTCTAACTTCTCTAATCCAACAGTGAATTCATCATTGCCTTCATCGACGTTGTCTCTAAATTCCTGCACCTGTTTCGAGAAAAAGCGAAAATTTTTGAACTCAAATGACTTCATAGAGCTACTGAACGTATTGAATATGTTGAGATCACTGCATTCAACCGCAACCCTACGTTACCCTAATACCCGAAACTCCTGAGGTGCACAAGAAAGCAGTTTCACATCTCAAGATGCAGAAGTCCTCAATTCCTTAACAATATGGTTCCACTTCCACTGCATTCATAAAAAAAAAAAGATAGAATGAGTAGTATAACCTTCAACTTAGCCTGCCGAATCATAGCCTAAACAACCCTGTGCATCCAAAATCTGAAAACCTAATTCCTAACAGAGTAGTCTTCCTCAAGAATTGTGCACCCTAAACCCTGAACCGTAATCTCATCCAGATCATTGAAAGATTGTCTACCCCAAACTCAGACCCGTGATCCCAACCAACCCTAAACTGATCAAAGAACCCAATGTGTACCAGTCCAGATTGTCACCTTGAGACCCAAGATTTTTGAAAATAACTCACATTTGTCTCCAATGCCGAGATTAGAAGCCCAATTTGCTTCAACCCTTCCTCCAACGCTGTCACATTCTCAGCCGCCTCCTTTGCATCGGCGTTTCTATCATCCATCCAAAATTGAATCCAATGATTCTCTCCGCAATACTGGTCTTTGAAGAATTCAAAAACCTCTCTTTACTCTCCATATTTGTCAACAGCTCGCCTTCAAGAAGCAACACCTCTTCTGCTTGAACAACCTCCGCTACCAATACGGGAGCAGACTTCAATTTTCTAGAGAGCAACTTCAATTCCACCGGTTGTAACCTCGAACCACTAGTCCTTGCACTGGCCTTTGAGTGGGAAACGGAAGGCTTCGCAATAGCGTAAGGCGCCAGCTGCTCTAAGGCAGCAGCCTCCTCTGAAGTAAGATTTTGCCTCAAAAGTTCCCCCTCTAATCGGCTGACAAGAAGTTGGTTTGTCGATGCAGCAGCGGTTGCCCAGTTTACTTCAAAACCCATTGATTCCGCAATGTATCCTTTTACCACCCAAGCCATGAACTCATTATTTGTAATCTCAACCTTCCCATAAATTTTTGCACATAATTGGAGAAGCTCTACCCTACTTTTTGGACTCAGTGTACAGATGGTTGTCTTAAACGTTGAACACTTTCCCCAGACTTCCTCGATTTTCTCAGGGGTCACACAAGCCATATCAGTAGAGTGTTTCGGGTTTAGATCCCGTCCATATAAACCTCTCTCATTCACAAAAAAATCAGTTGTCTGTTGTTTAAGGGCTGCTAACTCTAGAAGCAACTCTAAAACAGACTGAGGGGCTTTCACAGGCTTTGGCTTCTTGTCAAATGATCCCCTCCTCTCTCTCGATAGTTTTGAAGACTCTCCCCGCACAAACTTTGACTCCATTTTACAGTACTGTAAACCCTAAGTGCTAAACTTCAATGCAGAAAGCAAACCGATGCCTTCAAATCACGTGATTGAAGAGGTCACTGGAAGTGATACACTGCAGAGACACACTTAAAGTAGCCCCTAAACCTAGCGAGTCAACAGCAAAACTTCCAGGTAGAAACATCAAGAACAAACCATTTAAAAACAAGCTCAAAATTGATCCGCCACTGCGGTGATGACCCACAACTGCTGACTAAACCATTGAAGCTCCATAATTCAACCGTAACCACGCGCTGCAAGCCAACCCTACACAAGCTTTACAAAATTCTGAAGTTCAGTACATCTCAAGTTCAGCACATCTCAGTACCTTCAGCGGGAGTCTAAGCGCCGCTTGGGCAAAACACAAAAACCGCGCAAACACCCGATTTGGAAAATGTGAGTAGGACCTGCGCGAGAGAATTGAAAAAAAAAACCCGTTAGCTTGTTGGCGGAGAGTTCCAGGGCTTGTTGTCAGGGAGTTCCAAATGTGGCGCTACACATTAACTGCGCGTACTCCACATTAACTGTGGGTACAGCTCATCCAAGTCCTAGTTAAAAGCAGTCATATAAAGCACCCATAGGATGTTGACTTTGGCTCCTATTACCTCATGTCCACCCTTCCGCAAAATATACATCAACTTCCTCATTGTCGGGTACACTCATGAAGACATTGATGCTCTTTTTGGTCGGTGGAGCAGCAAATTGAAGACAAAAGACTACCCCACGATTCCAAGGCTAATGAAGTCTTTCATGAATTGCGAAACACAACCCGTAATCCCGCATTTTATTGAAGAGGTTCTTAATTTCAAAGAATTTGTAGAAGGGTACTTACATACAGGCGTGATTTTCTACAAGGCCATTCTCAAGCGCAACAATTCAAATTTTACAAGGATTCCAATGGGTGGCCTTTGATGCAGTACAAAATTCTTTGTACAGATGGTGATTGGTTGCCTAAGGAAGGTGGGAGGGATTCAATTGTGGAAAGAAACAACAGATGGACGCCCTAAAGTACCACGGGGTAGTCCTGCACCTTTAGCTCCACAACTTATGCGTTTTTTTGATGAGGTTTGTAAGGATTTAGATGGTTACATTGATTTATGGGGTGTGAAATCATGACATATTGGGAAAGATACTATTCCCAAGATCAACACAGCAAACGCTGTGTTTGGGTTAAAAAAAGTCTCAGTTTCCAATATCAACAAAATAAAAAATAAAAAAGTTCCCGGAGTACAGTGTCAAGAAGCCCGGAGATAATTTTGCGTGTTGTGCTAAATGTGACAGGTTTAAAGCTTTGAAGAGGACCGCCATTCTACCAAAGAAATGGAAATGGGACCGGCAGTTGAATCGCCATTTAGAGAGGGCTCGGGCTCATCTTGACCATTATTATTGCAATCATCGGAGGTCTACTTCGTATCCTCACGAATGCTTGACGATCATGCATGACAAGATGAATCAAGCAAAAATCGCTTCTCCTGTGTTCTCACACAAAAGCAAGCATCTTGATGGACTCATGAAGTTGCCAGTCTCTGTGACGGGTATGATTGCTCATGGGCATGGCGACGTGAAGTACGCCCACTACAAGCTCGATATCTTCTCCCATGACTCTAACTACACAGTGTGGGCGTTTGCGAAGCTTCTACGGGACCTAGAACTACCTTCCACATATTCATCAAGGGGTGATTGCATGAAACCCCGTGCGGTTTTGGTAGCGTTTGGCATAGTACTCATGTTTTTTTTGGGAGTACTGTAAAATTACAAAAAACAATTTTAAAAAAATGTGAAAAATATATTTAATGTATATACCCATAAGAAGAAGGTATCCTATGAAGGAAAAGTGTAGGAAAATTCTCTAAGTAGGAGAACTAGAAAAGTGCAAAATTTCATGAAAATAGGTGTTTTGATGTTTTAATTTGTAATAAATAGGATAAATAATTTTTGAATAAACTAAAAATTGGCAATTTGGGAGAACTATATGATTAAGAGATTTCACCAAAAGAATGATCTTAAAACCATCTTGAATGTTCAGAAGTACGCGCGCAAGGGAGCCCTGTTTGCACGCATGTAGAGGAAATAAAACAATGTTTTTTTAAATTCCCTCTAGTAGATGCATGCATTCCTAGTGTGGGAATAGACCACAGAAATTTCAGCTCTAGATCATTAATTTTGGGTTCTCCCCAGTACTAAAAACCCCTAAACTGCAAAGTGTGACAAATTAGTTAAATTGAAATTTAAATATAAAATGATTTTTGAAATTTTTTGAAAAATAAGGAATCTGATTGCTATCAAGAAAGACATCTCCAATAAAAATTTCAAGTTAATTGGATTCATACTTCAAAAGTTATAGTAGATAATAACTCCGTCAATCAAAGTGTGACGCAAAATAGTACTAGTCTTTCATGCATTCACCCCAAGGAAATTGTTCGTTGGGTCTGGGTTTGCTCCCCTCTTTAAAGCGGTTCTTCAAGATTCAGACATTTGCAAATCATCGCTCCGTGCAGCGCCCGAGGTTGCCATTCCAGCCACTCCACTTGCTCCGGTTCTGAATGTGCAAATGGACAACACCACTGGGGACAACAAGAACATGTTTGTGTTTGTGTTTTGGTCCCTTCTCGTTGCAAAGAAGATCTTTCGTGAGGATTACGAAAGCTTCATGTTGGTTGGGCACACCCACGACGACATCGATGCTTTATTCGGGAGGTGGAGTATGCAGTTGAAGAAAGATAACTTCCCCACCATCCCTTCTCTTATGAAGTCCTTCATGGATATGGATTTTGTGCCGACAATTCTTTATCTTATTGAGGAGGTGCCTGATTTCAAGGCCTTCATTGAAGGCTCACTTTTGGATGGAGACAAATCACTTACGGGCCATACAAAGGCGCAGCAATTCAAGTTCTATTTGAACTCCTCCGGTGTCCCAATGATGAAGTACAAGAAGTACATCACCGGTAGTGATTGGCTCCCTAAAGAAGGCGAAGGGATCAAACTTTGGCGAGAAGATTCTGAAGGGGAGAGCCTTTGGCCACGTGGAGACTGGAGAGTCAATGCCTGTTGTTCACCTCCCAATGTGGAACGTAGACCACATTTACAAGGGCTTATCCGATTTCATCAAGTATTGAGAGACATTATGCAATGAAGATGGAAGCGGAGAGTTCCGGAGACAATTTGAGCATTTGGTGTTCTACTGGCGAGTAGTGAACGCAGCCTTGAAGGAGGCAATTGAACCTGCTTCAACCTTGAAGGACGGTTTTTGGCCTTCTTCTTGCGTTCAAGCGGTCGAAGAGGATGACGTCTATGAAGATGGTGAAGTTCGTGAAGAACTTGGGGAGGATGAATTTATGCTTTTGTGGTGCAACTTCGTGATTGCCCATTGCCAACATTCTGTGTATCACGCGATTTTAATGAAGGGTATTTCCTTGCTCTTCGACCGGCTGATGGTGATTCCAAGCCTATATGGATTGCAAGAGCCTTGTCTGATCCTTTCAGTGACCCGGATCATCCCAATTGTATTTTCATTCAGTACTTTCACCCCACGTCCCGGGGGAGAAATGTTCAAGAGTACTACTATGGATGGGACTCCACTCAAGGATTGCGTTGGAAGGTGGACGAAACTTAGAATCCGACATGGGAGGACACCAATTCTTTGGTTACCGCTTGGAAGTCTAGGGTCATGAAGGACACATTGGAGTGAGTTTTGAAAATACTAGCTGCTCAAATTGATGTTATCAATGGAAGCTTGACTTTGTACACCTCTGATTGAGTATAATAGTTTTGGTTTTGCATACCTACAACAAATTTTTATTAAGTATTGTGAGGTAGTTTATATAGATTGGAGTGTTATGATTGGATTTCATATATTTGTATTGAGGTTATTTGCCCTATATTGTATGAAGCGCCTTGCATTGCAAATGCATTTATACATAGTTTTTAATATATTTATACATTATGACCATATTTTTTAGTATTTGAGTCATTTTCTTATTAATGGAGTATATGAAATGCAATTTKAAAAATGACATGTGCTTGGCAAAAGGGGTAGTGGATAAGACCACTATTTATTTGTTAACGCATTAAGCACTTGTCACAATTTTTGGGATCGGGGCTGGTTGGTTGTTACCACTTCCCTATCTGCAAAGCTCACTAAGCAGCACCAAGTCATGTATATCTCACAGCTGCTCATACGAAGTCAATGGGAATCAAACCCGGACCGCCTGAATGAGATGAATAGCCTCTTACAACCAACCGTTCAGCTCATGACTTGGTGTTCAACTCTTGAATCAATATGAATTTATACATGAACCTGCTACAATAGTCATAAGCTATAGTTCATACAAGGCACTATGAATTTCTACTCTCAAGTTTCATTTTAATGGAAATTGTACCTTATATCTCTGAAGTCAAGTCCACTGAACGGTTGGTTGTAAGAGGCTATTCATCTATAAAATCTCTGAAATTGACCTTGAAATAACTCAACTCAAGTTGAATTCCTGAATCCTAAAAATAGACAATGTTATTTTGGGAGAGTCCTAAACTCCCATTTTAATGAATATGATGTTTCTTGCGGACGACGTGGAGGTTGCAACCAAATCTCTTCGTGAATACCGTTGTCCTCAGCGTCTTTTCAACTGCCTGGATTGTCATTCATTCCCAACAATGTCTTCAGGAAGTTTTTGCACAGGTTTTTTTTCACAGTGCATGACATCCAATAGATGCGGAGCCATCAAATGCTGTCACATTCGACATTACAAGAATTAGAGGACAGTGAAAACTTCAGAACACCGCGATTTTTATTTTTAGCAACAGTGGCTCATTGGATTATGTCAAAAGCGCAAATTCTAATTATGTGTGTCCGTAGTAGTGGACATGTTGACGTAATTTCTAAAATTACATACTACAACCAACCAAAACCTAACAACAGTACATCTTCACGTACTTCTCACCATTAGCAGCTTCTAAACGCATCTATCATGTACACATTAAAATGAACGAGTTCAATCATACCTTTCCCATGAAACTGTACCTCAACAACATCGTGCAACACATACATGCTCGCAGGTTGGGAACGTTGGTCACAAAAATTTTACCTGCCAATAATCCAACTCAAAAAAATTGTTGAGTCGCTTCACTCCTGTAAAATGTACCGGATCATCTTTTGTGTTCTCCTTTCCACTTATGTCCAAATATGATTGTCGCCACGCAGCGTACCTTATTATGTCCACTCTTGACTGTACGAATGGACAACTCCGACTTTATGTGGTGTTATTGAAACGTTTGTTCGGTCGGTACGAATGTTGTCGAGTCAGGAATCTCCTTGCCCCGGCATAGACAATCTTCAACCCCCACACTCTACCATTTGGTAAAACATCTCCAGTTTTAGCCAACCTCGAATCTGTTTCAGGTCCACATGATGGACATCCCTTATATCCTTTACAGCATAACCCTGATATCAAACCAAATGTACAAAAATCAGAGATGGTCCACAATAACAACCCACGTAATAAGAATCCGCAAGGCCCTTCTGCTACAGAACTGTCTATAGCTGGGACACCGGTCCACAGTTCCTTCAATTCCCTGAGCAGCAGACACACAAACACATCTATATTCTTGGAAGTTGGAGAGTGCTTTCCAAATATAAGAATGCACAGAGATGTGAAGAATTTCTTCGYTACAAACCATGGCTCGAAATTGTAGATCAGAATGAGCATTGGCCAGGTTGACCAATTGGTATTGCTCAATTTGAATGGATTCACTCCATCCAGCGCTAGTCCAAAACGCAGATTCCTCTTTTCAGCTCCGAAGTCCCCGAAGTCCCCATTCGTATTGACATGCTTCCACGCATGACTGTCGACTATCGATCGCATTATGTCATCTTCATTGACATGTTTCGTATAACTAGTGAGCATGCTTGAAATCTCTTTGGACCTCCACATTCTCTTTAGACGAGGTATAAGTGGAAAATGTCGAATCACTTTTGCTGGGATAGCGTTGCTACCATCGATCMAACGTGACCTTCTACACTTCGGACAATCTGACATTCCAACATACTCCTCTTTATAAAGTACACATCCCTCTGGACATGCATGTATGTTGTTGTAGTTCAAACCTAGTTTCTGGATTGTTCTCTTGGCTGCATAGTGAGTACATGGCAATTTGTTGCCCTCCGGTAACAGATCCGCAGATAAATACTGGAACAATTCATCAACAAACTTGTTGCTCACATGGAAAACCCCGCACATGATGGCTGACACCACACTATTGCTGGAACCCGCATACACCGGTGTCGTAGCCTGTTCATACAACTCTTCCAGTCCATCGACTGTTTCAGGTCCGATGTCTTTGTTGTCCACCAAATCAGGGGTGCCAACACCATCAGCATGCAAGGCATCCCCACGATCAAATGCTTCTAGGACTTGGCATTGCACCTCATGACACTCATCTAAAGGCGTATCCTCAACTGTGTCTGCGTTGTTGTCATTATGATTCTGAGGGCCCGAGTCCTCTTGAACATTTTCAACAACAACGGGTTCACGTTCAATGATGTCATCGTCAAAAGCCATGTCTTCAACCCACACTCCACGCGGAGAAAACCCGTTAGGCGGATCGCCACCAATCATAGAGTTCATGAGAAATGGATCACGCTCGGCCAATGACTGGTGTTCTCTTATGATCTGTATACTCTTTCTCCTTCCTCCACGGCAGTTTCTCCAAGGGCATCGGTAACTTCGGACATTCTGCTCTACTGCCACTCGAAGCTCAGTCTGCAGAATTAAATCTCCAATTGGAATGTGGCGCAATGTCCTCCCATCATTGCAAAGGCAAATGGTTGTTTTCCCTTTTCGCTTTACTGCATCCATATTGCTCCCCATTGCACATGGTACCATGCAAATGGTTAACATCTTGGAATAGGTGGTCTAATTGCATTTTGTTGAACAAAGCTGATCAAACACAAATAAATTCATTTCACTGAATTTTTAATTTTTCTAGTTTATATGAATAATACATATTTTAGATTGTTTATTGCTATATTACTACCATTGGTATCGGCAATTTTGATTTTTTTAAATGAATTCTAAACAATTTAGTGTTCAAAATCATTTTCTACTTCTTTCCACTTACTATTCTTTCCTAAATGTTGTACAATTCCAAATGATCTGGAAATTTACAAGCAATTTGACAAATTGTCTTGGAGAATGTATCTAAACATTAACAATGACTTTGGTAATGTTAAAACAGAAATCCAACCTTGTGAAGTACAGCGGCCAGTTTTTTTCCAAGACCCACTAAAGAATTTATGTGACTTCAAATGCTCATATCTTTCAATGTATAGGGTGAAAAATTTGAAAGTTTTTTCCCATGGCTTCTCAAACCATTTTACTAAGAGTTCCTATGGTTGAATGATTTTAAGATTTATTTTAAAAAAAAGTCCAGTACTTGAACTATAAATGGCAGTTTTACAGTGGTTTTTGTGAAAAGCAAGTCCAAATCATGTAGGGGTTCAATCTCGTAATTAGATGAGTTCTAGCAATGTTCACTACAATTATACAATTCTGTGTCTACGTCTGTTTTGCTACAGGTTTTTTTATTTTGGTACAACTTGGCTAATCAAAAAGTAGTGGAAAAACATGTGCACCACTATTGTACAAAATGCTACAAAATATCCTCCACCAACATCAGGTGCTCTAATTGAACACTCTAATGAATGGACCTTCCAAATTAATGAACGTACTGTCTGTCTTTTAGGCAAGCTGGCACTATGAAGCCAAGAGGGGAAAAATAATTTATCATCTCTTATCGTATAAAAAAATTTTCTATGTATCTTTAAATTTAGTAAATGCGAATTACATTATCTCATAAAATTTGTTTTTGCAATTTGCATAGCTACAGTTCATTTTTTCATACACAACAGGAAATGAAAGTGTTGTAGATTGTAAGGTCCAATGCTTTTTAAGGACGACACGTACCATAAGTATGCGCAGTCACAACAACATCATAGTCCGCGTCACGAATGTGAGCAGCTTCATGAAAGCCTGTCACGGTCCACGTCGTTGGGCACACACTAAAATTTAACCCTAAAACCCTTAAATTTAAAACTCACTATGCACTTGCAGCCTATGATATTACTACCCATTTGCCGTAGCGTTGTAACCAAGCTTGTTGGAAGTGGTCTCTACCAATGGTAATGACCGCGGTGATTTATAAGCTCAACATGTAAACTTATTATGCTACAAATAACATTTAGTACTCCCACTCTCTAAGAGCCTCCTCCATGACTTCGAACACTTGTTTATGGAGGTAATTTTCGTACTCCTCCTCCCAACTCTCGAATGTGAAGTAGCCGTCATAGAACCAAGACATGCAATATGTATGGCTATAGTACACGTCTTCTATGCTGTCAGGCATGAAGTCCAATGTGTCAACGTATCCTCTCATAGCACTCCATGTGCTCTGTATATAGCAGAAAAAGGCGTTCTAAGTAAGAGCTTAGCTGGGAATCGAAATCTTTGGAGGCATTGGGTAAAGATGGAGTACTGTCTTCTTCAGATCCTTGCATGACAGATTCCCGTTCCCTTTTACACGGCACTGTTCTGGAAGAGTAGATCTCCATATCTTCTACGAAAGATGTCATTCCTTGACAAACACTGAGGACATGCTGTCAGTTAATTGGACGATCAGTGGTCATGCATGCATGGGTTTTTATATTTTCAAAGATTACTATTCAGCTCTTCTACTGTGATTCTGGAAAACGGCTTTTAGTATCTTACTACATTCAATTTGTGACTACAACGATAATGGTGTATCGTGCATATATTTTAATTTACACTTGAACGGTCTGTAGTTCAGTTAACAAATTCCCCTACGCAATTCAGAAGAAAAAATGTATAGTGGGCTTAAGAACATGGCTCAAATTGGTCTTCAGTACTTAGGTTATTTGATAACCATGTTTTTGCTTACGCTGGCAGCGTACCGTACCCAACTGGAACTGTTGCATTCATCCTCCTTTCAACGACAGTAAGTATGTAGACCGTTTAAGGTTCACCAAGGAAACCGAACAGCGCTTGCACGTGCATGTTTTTCAAGGAGTTTTATTGAACCTTACCTAATGTGCTGGCAGTATTGGGCTATTGGCCTCCACGTTTCTCGAAATGTGGTTCAACTGCTCAAGGCCTCCACCCGCTTCATACCAATTCCCTCAGCATCCAGATCAGTTCCTGTTAATAAAAACAAGGTTTTGTTGTAATTAGGTCAATAACTGACATGCCCTAAATCTTGTTAGTATGAGAGGATTACCGCTTCTTTGCATAGTCCCTGCTGGACGTTTTATGAAAAAACCACAAGACAACTTCTAAAGTAGGATGAGGGAAGAAATTTGTCACTCAATGTGGAGCTTCGTCCACACCTACTTGTATTTTTTTCAGTACGCAAACAAGAATGTATGAGAAGGAACGTCCGGAGTACCTGAACTTGGATGAAAGATTTTCTGAATTATGAGATTCACACCAGCATGTACGAAAATGTTGCTTCCCTGAAATGCGTTCAATTGGTGCACGCCCGAAGCCTACGGCTGAGCGACAAGACCAACATGAGTTCACTCGGTTGGTCCGCAGCTTCATTGATGTTCACTTATTGATCCCCCCAACTTGACTAGACTTATGAACATGTCTAATGGATTTGTTTCTCTTAGATAAGATGCACCTGCTTCATGCTTAGAATTGACTCCATGTACAGGTTGTTCGCCATTACCATAAGATTTTAGAACTAGCGGGAAGCACACTTGGATGGGCAACAAGGAGCGTACGTACCAGAGTTACAAATTAATGCAAACACAGATCAAAGCATGAACGTCACAGTCCGAACACTCTGTTGTTGCTCAAATTTTCAAATTACAACGTGACAACTCAGTGCATACCGGCAGGGAAGAGAAAGACACCTAAAAATGTCCAGCCAACCTACTTCACCGCATTCAAATGTTCAGCAAATGTAAGTTTGTACGTGCTATTGACATTACATGTCCACTACCATCGTTCTGTAGTTGCTCTACTGAAGACAGAGCCACATCAGACCGGCCACGTGTCTTCCAAACGCCTGGAAGCAGTTCAAGGAAAACCCAAAAATCTATGACCAAAACCATGGTATCAGCCGGGAAATTTGCCATGCATGTCTTAAATTGTTCATCTTCCCATTTTGCCACAAAATTGTGGCGTGCAAATGCTTGCAACTTTGGTTTGAGGTACCTCACCAATTCATCCGAGGTTGTTTCTTTGTAAACCAATTGCAACTTCTTCCTCTCCAGTCCCTTTTTGGTAGTGATAGTCTCAAGAGCGAAATGCCTCCACTTTACAAGTTTATCGTTGGATCCCTCTTCTTCCATTGGACAGATGGGTAAAAAAATCTACACCACAATTACCACACTCCCCAAAAACGCATTTCCTTGCATGCCACTCACTGTCATCAATTTTAGGGCACAGTATAGCCTCAAGCATGGCTCTCACCCTAGAGAACGTGCATTGACTAGCATAGCAGTGCTCCTCAATTGTAGATTGGCAGATGTCCTCACAGTCACATAAACAACCTTCTAGAGGATGCAACCCAGCCTTCACTCTCATGTAATTAAAAGCCACCCTCAACTTCCAAATTTCAATTTAGGCCTGGCACGCACTGGTGTTTCCACAAATCTCTGCCGACTCGCTGCAAGATTTGCCGTTACAAGCTTTTCCCTGAACCAATGGCAAATAAACAACCGCGGGATTGAAAACCCTCGCTCGATTTTCTCGTGAGCTTCTTTGCTTCTCTTGGAGAGCGCACCCTAAAATGTGAACCCCGAAATGGAAATCCTTCTCTTATCCTAGCACCTTTTTTTTTTTGGTTTGAGCCGTGAGGAGGACAAAACTTGTAAAAAGGATGGTGTTTGGAAATTCGTATCTTGTAGGTTCATGACATATGGCTCCAGCACCTGCAAATGGGGTATCACCAAACCCTAGCTTTCAAAGAAGTGTGGACGTCGACCTCACTTTCCCGCACGCAAGCCGCAGTCTCTTCTCAGGAATTGGACGATGGCCGCATGGTCCTAGATGAGGTCGTGGATGAAAATGGCACCGCACAATGGAAGAGAAGATCGGACCCAAGTCACCGCTGTGGGCTCCGCATTCTGTTTCGGTAAAATGATCTCTTCTAGGCTTGGAAGGTAAAACAATTGCGCTGTTTACATTCTATGAGATGGATTAAGGACTTGATTGTTATCTTTGCCATTTAACCTTGCCATACACTCTTACGTATGATCTCAACTTAACACCTATAAGATTTCCACGGTCGAGAAGCTAAAGACAAAGGCTCTTCACCGCCTTGTTTTATTGAATTTTCCACGCATTCAATTTGAAAGCCCAACCACTTTAGGAATCCACTGGGAGGCCATGTGATTATCATGTGATCACGTTGAATTTATCTTGCAATAGACAGCTTTGCACGTTTTGATCTCAACTTAACACTTATGAGATTTCCACGGTCAAGAAGCTAAAGACGGAGGCTCTTGACCGCCTTGCTTTTTTGAATTTTCCACGCATTCAATTTCAAAGCCCACCCACTTTAGGAATCCACTAGGAGGCCCTCTGATTACAATGTGATCACGTTGAATTTATCTTGCAACGGACAGCTCTGCGCATTTTGATCTCAACTTAACACCTATGAGATTTCTACGGTTGAGAAGCTAAAGACGGAGGCTCTAAACCGCCATGGTTTCTTGAATTTTCCACGCATTCAATTTCAAAGCCCACCCACTTTAGAAACATAAAAACATCCACATTCTCTTTCCAGAATGGAGGACCAGATTGAAGCGCTAGAAATGTACTTCAAGAAATGTGAAGTGCAATTCGAAGATGACGACCTCAATGCTAACGATGATCTCATCGAAGGCAAATACTGGGAGTTCAAAGAGCCAAAAGAGGTTGAGTGCTGGAGTTTGTTTATGATTCCCATGACAAACATCATGTGCTTCAGCTACAAGTTCAGAAATGCGACTTGCGCAATACAACTATCTTATCACCAAATGATCAAGGATGTCGAGGCGGACATGCATCCCATGATCAAGGTGAAATGCAAGTCTGTTATATCGAGACAAAGAAGGCAGTACCACTTTGCCATCTGCATCAACTCGGTACTCATACCGTTCTACGTTCGTCACTTCCTTGAAAGCTTGAAGCCCACACCATACGCCAATGAGATCAAGGAGTTGGAAAAAAAAATTAGACAACAACAAATGGAAGAACGCGAACGGCACTCCCCTCTCGTGGAAAAAATTGTGCAAAAAAATCTGACAATTGTTCAACGATTTCAACATGTTGAAGGAGAAGCTGAACATGCAGCACGAGTATAATAAGCCCCTATTGGTTTCGAGAGATGTTGTTCAACACAGCGTTGGGCAAACCGCAAACGTGAGCATGAAGCTTGAACCCCAAACAAGTCGGGGTCAGAGGAATACTCAATCCCAAGCCTCGAAGCCACGGCAGAGAAAGGGGAAAGAACCGGCTAAACCTTCCAGCAAAAAGAAGGAAGCAGCAAGAGAGCCTGCAGTCTCCGAAAAACTTGATGCATGTTTTGCGGACGAGATGGAGAATGTGCCACACTCACATGCAACGCAGAGAAATATAAACTATAAGCACGTGAGCGAGGTCTACAAGCGGTTCTAGACAAATTTTATAGACGCGTATGTCTTCAAGGTTGGCGAGAAGAAGGAGATTGATATATCTCAGCTCGTAGACATGGTCAACTATCTTCTCAATATTCCTGACAAGAGCACCAAGCAAACGCTCTACGTCATGCCCGTGGGGTTCACCGAAAAGCCGACGACGTTGGAAGAAATTGAAGGCGGCAAGTTCTACATCATCAACGGGTMGCATAGTGTGGAAGCGAGCAAGTTCATGTTTGATGAAGCCAACAACATTGACAAGGTTGAGAGGAGGCATTTTCAAACGTGGAGCTGCTTTGTAGTGTGGTCGGAGGACACGGAGAAGCTCAGATGTATCTCCGCATACTACAACCGCACAAACCACTTCATTGCGGTGCAGCCATCATGGGCCAGCAATATCCTCGGAGCTTGCAAGGTCTGGGAGGATATGGGGATGCCTGAAAACCCCATGGCAACAAAGTCTGTTGGAACCGTAGCTCATACCAAGCAGACGGTGGTAAACAAAAAGAAGCAAGAAAAGTTTCAGGTTAGAATTTTAGCGCGAGTCGCGCTAAACTACTCGAAAATGTATAATGCATTACTGTGATACCTGCTGTGATGAACTCTATTGTTGATACTGATTACATTTTCTAAATGTGTGCCAGGTATTTGAGAAAGCCATTCTTCTCAGATTCGCTATGATCGATGTCGTGAAGAACCTGAAAATCTCAATGACAAAGGGTAGGGAAGAGAAACTGAAGCTCCCGAACGAGCTGCGACTCATCACAGCACCCGATGATGTGTACAAGCTTTGGAGTGAAGTTATCTCCGCTGCTGCGCATGGAAAGCTCGTCAATCCTGATACGCTGGAGTTCTTCAATGAGAAGGATGATTGGAATCCCGAGAGTTGTGTGCTGAATCAAGAGTTCTTCAAGCACTTGGGCAACTTGAGCTACGCAGAGCTCAAAAGACTTGCACAACATTTGCTCAACGATTTGGGTGACAAACGAATTTAGGCTTAGCCAAAGGTGACAGTCAAAAACATCAAGTCCGTGCTTGACAGCTGCTATAGCACGAAAGATTGGGTCAAACGTCGGAAGAGAAAGAATTTGGTGATCAGGGAGCTTCACAGTATCAAGCCGTCTTTGGGATTCTTGAATACAGTAGGCGACATCATTCACGAGAACTAGGAGGCGTACAAGAGCGACCATAAGCTATCCAGCGCTACAATGGATGTCTTGCTCAACAGGCCAGGCCAGGCATACTTTGGAAAGGCCAAAAATAAGTCGTCCCTCAACAAAGGGATCACCGAGCTGTCCAAAAATGCGCACGATTTTCTGAGGCGATTTCTGGAACATAAGTCAAATTTCTAGGTCCCGACAACTTGTGGCCACTACCATTCCTACGAGATTGTTGGCAATGTACACAAGGATTTGACAGTGAACGTGATGATAGACGAAATTGCCTTGAATCTTGCGCTCGGAGTATTGGACTTTTGGACAATGCCTGGGATTGGGAAGAAGGAGAGCTCTACAATTGAAAATCCTTACTTCTATGAAGTGCTCTCCTCGATGGCCAAGACAAAAAAAACAGCCCTCAAAGATGTCCGCGCCTGGGTCTTCATTTGCGGAGACAAGAACGAACAGGCTTGAGTAGTCCATTGGGTTGAATCCAATGTGGTCTTGAAAACCTTCTTCGTTTTGTATGCTCTGTACTGCCCTGTCAAGAACGACCGACGTGGTGATTGCTCAACTGCCAAGATATCGAAGAAAGTGCAGTTGATGTTTCTGCTGAACCCATCCAATATCAACATGATGGCAATTCCAAAGACATTTGAATGCCCAGAGATGGCACGGTACATGAAGCCGCGTGTGTACAGCGAGTTGGAGTACCGAATCCATCCAACCGAATTATGGATGGATTTCTATCTATGGATCATCAGGAAGTTTTGCAAATCTGGGATGTCCATTTTCTCGGGCTACGCTGGTGGAAAGCTAACGTGCGCTGCAATGGTAAGAAGTTCTTTTCAATTGTTTAGTGCGTCTCGCGCTAAACTGACTTGTCCAAATGACTTGTTTAATGCCACCGTGTGACTGTGTCCTATATATTCAACTGTAAATAGTGCAAGTTGATTTATAGTGGCATGCTTGAAATATTTGTAGTAAACAGTTCGTACTTGTCCTTATCGATAATATACGTAGTGAGAGAGAATTCAGCGCGCATCGCGCTAAGTCTTGCGACCCCATGACAGGATTAGGCTGACCCTCTGTAATGTGTTGGCAGATGAGTGATGTAAACGTGTACGCCACGGGTTTAGCCGGTGAGTCGAAATGGTGGGGCGAAATTTGTGCCAAGGCCATAACACTTGATATCGCGGATTTCCTTGACTCTGGATACTCAAAGCATGGGGATCAAAGTCAATGTATGACGCCTGCTTCTTACAAGAAGAAGCTAAGGTCAAGCCAATGCTCTCTTTCCAGTCAGCAAAGGATTGCAGAGACCCCTATCTACAACGATGCTAACTCCGAGGAGGAGGAGGAGATTCTAGATGATGGTCCGGAAGGACTTGATGAGATGGCGACTCCAACCAGCCGGGCCTTGAACGATGTGCCTGGTTCATCAACAAGTTCTATGTTGCCTCCTTTGGCTCAGACACCAGGGACTCCTGCCACCCCTGGACGGCCAACAAAGAAGAGGAAACGCGATACAATTGCAAGTATTGCAAGCGAACTGGCCAAAATGGCGGAGATGCACTCTCTTTCACTTTTACAGATGCAAAAAAATAATTTGATATATCAACAGCAGACGGGTATGTCATTGGCGCAAATGCAACCGGATAATGCGCAGGATAGGATGGCTAACATCGAGATGCACAAGGCCAACCAGAAGTGGATGCAGGAGGAGTCAAGGACCAACCGAGAGCTTGCTGTGCAGAACAGGGCGATACTCGACCTGCTGATCAAGAAGATTGGTGTGGAGCCGATCTAGACCCTACCGCCTACTGAAGAGATGCCCATGCTGCTGACCCAGGGTCAGCCGTCTGGCTCGAACATTAGCAATGCTTCGAGTCTATCGCAGGCAGAGCCGATGCCGCCAGTTCTTCCTGTGGAGACACACGAACCAGCACCTTCTCTGCCGTTTGATGAAGTTGAAGTCGGCACCTCTACACCAGAAGCCCCCAAAATTGCACCAATCGAGATTGAGACCTCGACGGAGGCAGTCACTGAGCGGAACCAGTCCAGGGATGCTTCCAAGGTGGAGCCTGGAAGTGATGACCTGCCCACCGAAGATCAACCTGTAGGTTCTACTCAATAATCATTTGTTCAGAATATGTGATACAGATTTAGCGTGAACCGYGCTAAACTGTGTGATAGATTCCCAACTCATTTTTTTATGTACATACAACGCTAGATTTCTAGCATAGTTTTGTAGCTAGAGCAGTTGAAATTAGATAAATTTCAATTTCAATTTTGTATCATAGAGATCAATTTCTCTGAAAATGTAATATATCTCTTACAAAGAACTGTTCTCCCCGGACCTTTAATTGCAAGTCTCCTTAATCAGGAAACTTGTCTTCAAGGCTCTGTTGTCCCTTCGGCCACTTGTGAAATCGCTGAGCAGCCTTCATAGTCAGCGCATGAGAAGGTATAATTTCTACTTCGTTCTTCGGGTCTCCGCTCGACTTCTTTACATTTTTTTGAAACCCGATTGGCAAACACTTTTTTTTGTTTTTCTTGTCGTTTGAATGAAGCTAGTTTCTCGATCGTAACTGGCTGAAAAATTCCTACGTTTGTTAGCAGGGAACGTTTCTTACAGAAGATTGTGAGGGAACCTCGGAGGTCGTGCATCGTTCATTGAGGTCTAGAGAGGCAGAAAAGTGGCTGAATGTCGTCCTGGACCTCAATGGCGTCTTGTGTTGCTGCGAAGACTTGATTATATTTCTAATGTCAGAATATGCCTAGGTAGAAATTTATGCTGTATATTACTTAGTGGAATAAAAGGTCTTCGCAAACCCAATAATCTACACCCTAATCCTATATTTTGTACACTATACTATAATTCTAATGGAAACAAATTTCTTCCATATATATGTTGGTGAAAGAATCACTTATATATTTAGATTTTGGATTGTATTATATTTGTACTTAATGTATTTCTTGCCAATATTTCTTTACTGTAGTTCCATGAAGGTGAACTATTCAAACATCCCACCTACAAACCTATACTCATTTTATATTTTTGGGTTCACTTGATTTCATTCAAATGAACAAGCTCTCTCCACCATTTTCTTTCTTTCATTTAGTTGGTATGGGCTTGAGGTGGAATATATATATATATATATTTTTTTTTAATTTTTAATTTTTATTTTTTGGGTTCACTTGATTTCATTCAAATGAACAAGCTCTCTCCACCATTTTCTTTCTTTCATTTAGTTGGTATGGGCTTGAGGTGGAATATATATATATATATATTTTTTTTTAATTTTTAATTTTTATTTTTTGGRTTCACTTGATTTCATTCAAATGAACAAGCTCTCTCCACCATTTTCTTTCTTTCATTTAGTTGGTATGGGCTTGAGGTGGAATATATATATATATATATTTTTTTTTAATTTTTAATTTTTATTTTTTGGATTCACTTGATTTCATTCAAATGAACAAGCTCTCTCCACCATTTTCTTTCTTTCATTTAGTTGGTATGGGCTTGAGGTGGAATATATATATATATATATTTTTTTTTAATTTTTAATTTTTATTTTTTGGATTCACTTGATTTCATTCAAATGAACAAGCTCTCTCCACCATTTTCTTTCTTTCATTTAGTTGGTATGGGCTTGAGGTGGAATATATATATATATATATTTTTTTTTAATTTTTAATTTTTATTTTTTGGATTCACTTGATTTCATTCAAATGAACAAGCTCTCTCCACCTTTTTTTTTCATTCATTTAGTTGGTATGGGGTTGAGGTGGAATTGTGTAAATATTACAATTAATAACATGTGTAAAGTAGAAGAGATGCAATGTATTTTGTAAGTCAAATGGATTTAGACTTTAAGCATTCATTATAAATAGGCTAAAGATAATCTATATTGTTGTACCTATTATAGTTATTTTTAATCTTTTAAAGATAAAAACTATTTAATAAAACAAAATTTCATCCTTACTACAATGACTTCAAAAACTGAGTCTATATTTTGTTCGATTTCACTCTATACATCGTAAGTTGAAAATGAATGGACAAAATTCAAATGAGCAAACATGAATATTGTAGTATCCTTTGTGCACTACAATCCCAAAAAATTTGAAGTGAAAAGCAATTATGGTTTGGAAGTAAATGAATTGCAAAGCTAACCACCCCATAGACTCAGTTGTTGAGGTGGGTTTCATAATCACTCTAAAAATCATGTGTGCTTCTTTTTTCGAGCTGTGATGACTTGAATATTTCACTGCATGTTGTTGTACACATTTAAGACCCACTCTCACTAGAATTATAAGAAGTTGACATACGTATGTGTCTAAAAAGTTATACATAGAAAATAATGTAGATAACTTTAATGCGAATGGAATTTGAATATTCTTCATAAATTAAGGACTTGGGATGTCATTTACAATCATAGATGATGTATAGGTTGCAATTAGAATTGTTGTTGCATCTATTTCCAATAGATTTGAGAATATTTGTCTTCAAATATAATTAATACAAATCACTATAATTTGTATTTAGGAACTAGAAGAACTATTTTCATCACAATTTTTTTGAATATGACATATTAGTTTGTAAGGTTTTTATAAAAAGCATTTGTTTGGAATGAAGGCGATTGAATATAACACGATATTGATGATAACAACAAAGTCATACCCACATTTTGCCAATATGTCTTAATTCTATTTTTATCAAATGCCTTTGTGAAGAAACAGTTTGAACACTAGAAACATTTGCCCCTACGGTTGCCTTGGATGTGAGTCCTAACCATAGTCACCTTTTCCGTGGTTGTTTGTGAGTGCACCCAATCAAAGTTCGCAACTTTCACTTTAAAGTAAAAGCTTCCCGTCGCCAAGCCCCTGGAAGCCCCCTYCTTCCTTCCTCAGCCCGTTCACTCGTCGTGGAGTCATCCCCACGATTCCGCACCCATCGCTACAACCGACAATCATTTCAATCCATCGCACCGTCACAAGTAATATCGCCCATAGCTCTTCATTGCCAATTGCTCCTCACCAGTTCCAGATTTTTCACAGATGGGTTCCGTTTCTTAGGGTTTCAAGCTCTCGAGATTTTCCCATCAGGTTTTGAGTTCGGGTGCTTTTGGGTTGCGTTTACGAGTCTCTTTCTAGCTTGTTTGAGTTTGGGGATTTGCGGATTCGGGAAAGATAGGAGGGGGCGAGTACCTGATGCTGGTAGACAAGATGGACTATCAGAAGCAGCAAGGAGGAGGCGGAGGAGGGTTGCAGGACGATGCGTTCTACGATTTGCTGTCCAGCACGGCTATGGCGAATGCTAATAAACACCAACAGCAGCAGCAGTCGCAGGAGCAGCAGCAGCATCACCCGCAGTTTGAGCAGCAGGCGTTTGATTCCAGAAACGAGGAGCCGCTGCTTCCGAGTTACGACTTTCAGCAGAGCAATTCGAGCTCCTATGGTGGGAGCGTCGTGAGCAATGGAGAGGAGAAGGCGCCAGGGATGGCGCCTGTGGTGTCGTCGTATTCCTCAGGGTCCACATTCCAGGTAATTGACGGTTGGCCTKCAATTCTTTGTGGGGTTTCGAATTGTCGGTGTAACCCTAATTTGGTTGGGGTTTGAGTGCACTCTGAATTCTGGTGGATCGCGAGAGATTACTTGTGGTAGAACCCTAGAAATTGAATATGTTTATGGATGTCGTTTGGAYTGTGTTCTTTCCGTGGATTTTTGTGGTGTCGGGGGGATTGATTGACGAGGATTTGTCATGATCTGTTTTTGTTGCTGATGTAACGCAGGGCTCACGGCAACATTTGCCAATTCCKTCGTTTGTGGAGAACCCTCCTGCTCGTCAGGAGCGTGGGAATAGYAGTAGTGCCGAAGCTGCGACTGTCGCCGCAGTGGAGCAGACCATGAAGAAGTATATGGATTCGATGATGATTATGATAGAGTCTGTGACGGGGCGCATCGGTCAGTTGGAGTCGTCGACTCGTCGGTTGGAGCAGATGGTGACGGACTTCAGGGGCGGAGCGGAGAAGAATCAAGGGGCGACAGGGGGGAAGCTCTTGCTCATTGAGACCATGCTCTCCGAGGTATGTAGTATGCAATAATCTGATGTTTCTGTGRATCTTAATTTCCGATGGAATCTGGTGTTTCTTGTGTAATCTGATGTTTCTGTGTAATTTGTAATCTGTGCTTCTGAGAATCTGGTGTTCCCATGAATCTGATATTGCTTGTGCTATCTGATGTTTCTGTTGAATCTAATGCCTTCTTCTATGAATTCGGTTTTAAAAGCTGAATTTCTGAGAAACTTGAAAGAYTATTTGGACTTAAAAGTTTRAGTRTTGTTGTATTTTTGGCAGGTTCAACGTGGTATACAGGACCTGCGAACGAAGCAGGAGGTTGTGGAAACACAGGCGAACATGAGGAAGCTTCTCCTAAGTGAGGAGAGCAATTCGTCATCTGCAGGCCATAATCAACCATCTCTGGAGCCACCACCACCTCCGTCRCCCCGCGCACCTCAAYTGCCAGAAACTTCATCTTATCCYCCTCACCATCCCCACCAYCCYCACCACCCTCCYCCACCTCCTTACATGGTGCCTCCCCAGTTGGTAGGACTTGCTCCACCACCACCACCTCCTCCTGCTGGCCATCCAGAGTCGCATTATCCGCCTCCGCAACAAGGTGGCCCTCCTCCTCCTCCTCAACAAGGAGCTCCTCCTCCGCCCCAGCAGTTCTATGGCCAGCAGCAGCAGCAGCAGCAACAACAACAACAACAGCAGGGTCCACCTCCCCCTCCACCCCTGCCTCCACATTCTCATGCCTTCGCTCACGCAAACGAGCTTGCAATCTACGGAGGATCTCCGCAAGGGCCATATAAGGGACAATCTGGTCAATTTGGTCAAGAGGTCCCTCCACCATATGGAAATCGACCACAACAGGGTCCTCCTCCACCGACAGGGCCGCCAATGTATGACCAGTCCGGGTTGCTGCCTTCTTATCAATCTCAAGGTCGACCTCAAGCGCCTGTTTATGAGCAGCGGCAGGAGCAGCAGATGGGAGGGCCACCACCTGGCTACTCAAACCCAGGGTACCGAASCGGGCAGCAAGCTCCATCAGCTCCAAGCAGTGGAGCAGGAGGCTACCCGCGGTTACCGTCCTCGCAACCTGTACAGCACGCCATGCCGACTGGAAGGGAGCGTGAAGGACAAGCTGCACCCTCCGGTGGTACCCCTCTGTCAACCAACCGTCTCTCTGTTGATGAAGTGATTGACAAAGTGGCAGTGATGGGATTCTCCAAGGACCAAGTCAGGGCAGTGGTGCGGAGACTCACCGAGAACGGTCAGTCTGTGGATCTGAACATTGTGCTGGACAAGCTGATGAACGGCGAAGCGGGACCGAATCAGCCCAAAAGCTGGTTCCAAAGGGGTTGAGCTCTTTACTGGTTGCAGTACAGGTTTGTCTGCTTGGGGACTTACTCGTAGCAGTAGATTCCTTCGATTTCTGTTGCCTTCGGTAGTTTATATTTGTTTATGTGTACATAAGAGGTGTGCCTGCTGGATGCTCTGGCGTGCTGGGACTCCTGGGTTATGCCATCACTCGGTTGGATGTGTGACCTCCTGGAACACTTGCTGCTAGAAGAGAGGTGCTGGTTCTCTGTAAAACAATAACCAGTTTTCTCCACACCAACGGAACGTTGCAGATTCGCTGAGTTTTATGCTTATGTAGGTAGTAGCAGCAGCAGCAGATGCAGAAGGCAACCATCATGTGGTTTGCATTCTGACTACTAAGTGAATCAGTGATTTTTCATGGTTATTTGTACTTTCTCGTTGGATTCTCGTCGATTTCTGTAATCATGTACTGGGTTGATGACTGGATTGCTCCTCTTTAGGGACTTGTGCATGGAAGAGGATGARTTGAGTATTACTATGGCATTCTCCCAAACAAGATTTTTTGCAATGTTGAAGCAACCTAGCGTAGAATTAGTTACGGCAATATTTTCAAGGTGGACGTACTTCATTATGCACCTATTTGTTGGACTTGTCGGCTGAGCATGGATCATTGTGCACAAAACAAGAAGTTGAAACTGTTGCTGCTGTAATTGCTACGAGAATGGTCTTCGAACGAAAGCCACTTGATTGGATTTCACCTCCAGTTGGATATATTTCGAAGTTGTCACATCATTGTCAAAATTGATGGCATAGTCTTCAACTAATCAACCAACTTATGCTTAACGCAACTGTTGTGGACGTCTCCCATTATAAACCAATATGAAGCTAGTTCGCATTGAAGATATGAGCCTTGTGATCAAGGTTCTTTTTTTAGTGACACAGCCTACAGGAGGACCACTGTGTAGCGCTGTATAACAGCAATCCTCTCTATAAGGGAATCTCTAAGAAAATAACTTGTTTGTGATGCTGTAACCCTTTACCCTTAACCCCTCACGCAGTCCACTTTGAAGAACTGCATTCAATGTCTGAATTCAATAAATAAAAAAATTCAAGACAAAAAAAAAAATCCAGATAAATCCAAGACGTATTGCGTTTGTGAAAGTCCTTCAAAGTTTTCAGGTTTAGATTCAGCACGGTGCAGTGTGATGGCTGCAATTTGAGGGATTGTATCTTTTTCATCAAATGTTTGTTTTCAATCAAATTTGTTGGGATTTGTTCCCATAAAGGTCTAGTTATTGTGGTAAAAGTTTCATGCCAATGTAATTTGTTTTGAATGTTTGGGGGCAATTCAAAGTTCAAAATCCAGAAACTTTTGCATTTCAGTGAACTTTGGCGGCTCATAACTTCTTCATCTATGATCCTCTTTCAATAATTTTTTCTTGGAAAAGTCATGCTTGCTAATCTAGTTTGTGCGGTTCAAGTTTCAAATCCATAAAAGAAGTTATTAGTGATTGAGAAGCATTTTAATAGAAAGAGGTGTGCGGTTAAAGTTTCAGATCCATAAATGAAGTTATGAGTGATTGAGAAGCATTTTAGTAGGAGGTATAGTCACAAATGTGATTTTTTTCTACTTTTTTTACTATTTTTTGACATTTCAAATCCATTTTGCAGACACAATTAGTCATTTTTATGATATTTTTTTTCTCCAAAGTGTTTATATTCTGGTTTTGAATCACTTTGTAGTTTGAAAAATTTTCATTTGAGTGAGTTTAGAAATTGAATTTCACCTCCATATGTGTTTTTTAGAAAATTTTAGCACCTTTTTTCAACACTAAAACATTATAATCTTTCAATCTATATGGTCAAAGGACCCCAAATTTGTTCCATACCATCTACAACATGCACACTACAATATTGTACAGTTGAGATCTTTGTAACTGACTGAAATTTAGACTTTTAACACTTGCAAAGGGAAGATGCTTTTATGCATGGTTGGACCTCTGGCTATAAGGGGTTTAAGGAAAAACTAGTGACCATGGAAATCATCTATTTTGATAACATGGGAATAACTAGTTTAGAATAATCCAAAAGTTCTCATTGGAAGTCAAAGTACTATACAAGATCTCCCCTTTCTACACAAAATTTCAAGGATGAATAGTTGCACTTGTGTCCTACACAAATTGATTCTCTTTCATCCATCAAACGCAAACTGTCCACATTAACATTCAACCGTTAACCTTTGAAGGACAAACCCTAATGACCATGATGATCAAGTACCAAAAAATCCAAAAGCACTCATTGGAAGTCAAACTACTTTAGAAGATCTCCCCTATCCCCACAAAACTCCGAGGATGAATAGTTGCACTTTCGTCCCACATAGAAAGAAACGCCAAACATTTGTGTCAACGTTCAAGGTTTAACCTTGAAACGCATGGCCCATGATTGGAGTGGAGCTTGAAATTCCTACACTTTGTACTTTTACATTTTGCAACGACATAAGCGCTTCTATTTATTTTTCTCAATGATGAATCGTCATGTTTATTATACGTCAAAAGAATTCAGATTCTTTTGGATATTTGAAATTAAATAGAATTTTTGAAGTGAAATAAATTCATATCAAGTGCAAAATAAGTGTGAAAAATTTATAATTTTTTTTACCATAGATCCATACATGAAAATAGGTTGTTTCGTTTTGTCTTGATTTGTTTTGTTACAATGAAATCTCCATAATCATGCTTCTCCCAGTTGTATTTTTGTACCATCGGAAAGCTCTTTGTGAGGAGGGGTGCAAGGATTTTATTTTGTGGTGTTCCGATTCACGACAAAAGAAAATTGAATTTTGATTTATTTTATAGACTAAAAGATTTATTTTATTTTTATACAATTATATTGTGGTAAAAAACACAGGGGATATTAGGTTGTTGTAAAATATAGAACATCAAGGTGAATCAAGTTTCCATGTCATTTCATAATCAGAAAGACAATGTACCATGGTTTTATACCTAAAGCTCAAATTGCAATAAAATGCTATAAAATTACAAGAATGAATTTGGATTCCCATTTACTTAGTAGATATGTCTTGGGATCACGTTGCTTATATATCATTTCAAACTTTTTGACTATTTTTTATGTTTAATTTTCGGCAAAGTGGCTTACCAGTATGCATTTTCAAAACCAATCAGCTTCAATAAGTTTAATAATTTTTGGCCAAAGGTGACCTCAAGCTACAGTAGTCAAGTCTTGAAAGAAAAAAATGTTTTGAGTAGAATTTTAGAAATCATTTATGCTTGGCAAATCTACTTTTTTCAAAATCTTTCAAAACAAGAAATACAAGCAATTCACCTTGACTCAACAACACCGCCTAGTATGAAGCAAGACACCATTCAAATGGTGCCAAAGAGTGTTCTCTACGGTGTCATGAAGGTGGCGTCACAATCCACTAAAAAGATGCTGCCATTTCATTTTGGTATTAGTTCCTCCCCCCTCCCTCCTAAATAACCAGAGCCGTTGATTTTTTATTTAAAAAAAATTACAATCCCCTTGCCACAACCGTTGATCTTGGATATGATCTCAGACACAGATACAATACATATACAAATACAGATACGATACAAATACGATACATATACAAATACAAATACGATACAAATACAATACATATACAAATACAGATACGATACAGATACGATACAGATATGAATACAGATATGAATACATGTATGAATACGAATATGAATATAGATACGAATATATATATGAATACATGTACAAATACGAATACGGATATGGATACTGGGAAACATATCCCATATTGTTTGGAGCAGTTCCTATTTCCTGAAAATTATAAAGAGGAAGAGGGGGGGTTTCAAAAAAAAATTAATTAAATTTATTTTAATTTAAAGTATTTGGGGGGGTTGAGGGTGATAAATAATAAAAATAAATTGGATTGGGTTGTGTGCATAGAAGTGTCACTATGCACTCTAAAGTGGTTGTAAGATACCATCACCAACCAAACATTCATGCCAATTCCATCAGTACGGTTAGATCTTTCAAATGCATTATGATTTGGTATATTTCCCCATGTTTAACCTAGGACTAGAAAATGTCTTGCCCACCTCCATAATCGACCATAGCCCTTAATGGTTTAAAGAACTTTTGATTCCATAGTTAGAAAAAGTTTTAGCTCTAGGCTCCAAACTCCAAATTTCGAGTTCATTTTTGTGGTCTATGCTTTGCGTAGATCACTATAGATTACTCACTTTCTCAAATGCAATAATTATTGAGTAAATTATGAGCTTTTAGAGGTATGAGTCCTTTAAGAAGTGCAGTCCTCTAAGACTCTAATTCCTTTTTTTTGCCCATAACTTTAAATCATAGCTATTCTCTTCATGAGCCTTAGCATTTTGGAATTATTGTCTTCTTATCTTTCCAACAACATGTAGCATGTCCTATTTTGACAAGGAATTCCTCTCATAACCCTCATTCCCACGTTCTACACCTTGGAGTTGCAATCAGAAAATTGCCAACTTCAAGGAGTTGTATCTTTTGACTCACAACTTGGATCTTCATATTCTTTGAACCCCCAAGCGTGTTGGAGGCTCAAAGACTCTTACAGAGGCTTTGACCAACTTTCCAAATATGTATGGCATGCCATCCACTTCATCCCAAATAGAGTATTAAAGCACCTTGTCTACTTACAATTCTTTATTTTTACTCACCTAGTCTTCAACAAAACTTTTAAAAGTCATCCCAAGGTCCCTTGTGCTCACCAAGGTGCTATAGACATGCAAAGCAGTGTAGTGAAGGTCATGACAGAATAATAATTTATAGCCCACGTTTTCATCACCTTTACTTGGTGTGAATGTATCCTTCAATATACTTGAAAGCAAAATCATAACCTTCATTACATTAAGAATGAATCCATTAGTTCAAAAAAATAATTGTGTTTGGCAAAGTACCTTGGTGATAGATCTTGTCTTTTCAAGCTCTTGCCCATGTTGTACCTTTTGTTCCTTTCAAACCATATTGTAATTTTCATTTTTTAACCCCTAAATGCCCAAGGCCTGTTTTCAGCTTCTAGAAATTTGCTCCAAGTTGAACAAAACAACAACATTTTGATGAATTTTATCAATTTTTTTGAATTGTAACCGTACAAATTTAAACTAGACATGTTAGAGATTACACTATAAAAGAAAACACAACAATATCACTTATGAGTTGAAAGATTATAATGTTTAACCAAGAGGGTGTCAAAACTACAAAAAAATTTCAACCCACTTCTTGCATGGTGAATCTAAAAATTTTGTCAATCAAAATATATGAGGTTATAGGGCCTAGCATGTACAACCCCAATCAATATATAGCTTCTCAAAATCTACTCTACATTTTTCTTAAATGAATTTTTTTTGCGGTTTTGTCTCCAAGATCTAGTGTATTTGAGACTCATTTCCAAAAGCCCTCAACACTAGGAAAAGTCAAGATTACACAGGGTACCCTTGCACAAAGTCTTGAGTAGAAAAATCTTAGTCATTTATTTTCCAGATTGGATTTTTGATGCTAAAGCTAGACCTTAATAGGCATCTACCAAAAATACAAGTTACTAAAAATAAAAACCTACTTAGGTTTCCTTCATCTTCAAAGTTTTGTCAACACCACATTTTGGTGCCTCGAGCATTTAGGGGTTAAGTACAAAGTTAATTATGGTAAAATTTCCCATTAGGCTAGATTCTTGGGCTAAATGTCACAGAGAAAGGAAGTTGCCAATTTATCTTAAGGTAGGAGGTCCATAACGCCCTTGGGTTCTAAAAGCATCCCTTAACACATACGTACATTTTGCTTTCTCATTGCACCAACAATGTATAGTCAGGTACCAAAATCTTACGAATTGTTGCCTCCGCAGTGAATACAATTTCAGGCTGTCAACTTTGACACCCTCCTGAGGGCTGAAAAATTGGTGTTTTTCAATGAAATTTCTTTACAAGATCATCTACATGTTAATAACATTTGTGCCAAATTTCAAGGCCAAAAGATTTACACAAAAAGATATTCAAAATCTACCAACATGTGTAGCAATGTGAAAAACTTCACTGCTCCCAACTTTGACACCCTTCCAAGGACTGAAATTTTTTAATTTTGATATGAAATTTTTTAAATGGTATCTAATCTATGATGATAACAATTATGCCAAATTTCACGATCAAAATATTTTTTCAACTAAAGTGATTGGAAATCTACCAATTGGTGTCACTGTAGGAGACAATTTCACTACTTCCAACTTTGACACCCTCTCAAGGGTAGAAAAATTGGTTTTTTACCATGAAAGTTTTTTAACAAGATTGCATCTATGTTGATAACATATGTGCCAAATTTCAAGTTCAAAAGATTTTCCAAACAAAAGTTATTGTAAATCTACCAACAAATGTAGTTATGAGTTTAAGAGGTGCAATACCACTCTAGAATGTTTTGAGCTGAGCATTTTTTTGTGTGAATCTCATTCATGTATTTTATTTATTGTTTTTTTTGGTGCAGTGCCGTCAAACTGGCAGATGCACGGTCACGACCGCCCTATTTACACCAACATTGTCTATCCTTTTCCCATCGACCCGCCTTTTGTGCCGTCGGAGAATCCCACTGGCTGCTATCGGACATCTTTCACGGTTCCCTCGGAATGGACTGGTAAGGAACATGATTTGCATTGAAATCGGTAATGCTTTGCCCTGAAGTCTGTTGCATATTAATTCTCTTTAACTACCTCAAATTTTTACCGGAATATTCGCCCTTCGTATGACCGCGTCTCCAGAGACTTCAGAATGTGTCTTTCATAATACTCTTTACCGGGTATGAAATGTCCCTTACGAATATGACTGCTCTTATGCCTAGATTTGCAACTTTACCTCAATTTTACATTGACGGATTTTTGAAAGTGAAGGGATCTTGGAAAATAGCTTTACATGTTTCTACCTTTTCACATTTATTTTTCAATGTGCATCAGATTTCAAAACGAACGCCAGTTGTGTTGGTAAGATTGTTATGTTCCTTGTAGGTCGCAGGCTGTTTCTAAATTTCGAAGCTGTAGACTCTGCTTTCTATGTCTGGATTAACGGAGTTCGAATGGGTTACAGGTATGGAATGAACTGTCTTGTTAGCCTACTTTAGCATCGCAACTCGTGGTTTTTAATTCAGATTTATATGAACTAGACCTCTAAGCATGGGTTCTGATGCATTGTGAATTGCTACGCATCTCGGCCTTTGATGACGCATATTTCACGCCCCGCCTGAACTTTGTGGTGACTTGCAGTCAGGACAGCCGACTGCCATCAGAGTTTGACATCACCGACCAGTGCCACCCTGGTTCGGAGAACGTGCTCGCAGTGCAGGTGATGAGATGGAGTGACGGGTCTTACTTGGAGGATCAAGACCACTGGTGGCTCTCTGGAATCCACCGGAATGTGTCGATATATTCTAAGCCGCAGGTTTGTGTGTTTCTATTGAGTGACTTCTAGAAAAAGCGAAGTTAGGGATTGGCTACCACGATGCTCATACAGTCGGGGATGCTTGGTCATGCATGCAGATTATGATAGCAGATTATTTTGTGAAGACAGCTGTTGAAAGTGACTTTCAGTCTGCAACTGTGAAGGTTAGTAAAAATTCTATTCTCCTGTCAAGTGCTTCATTCTGCTGGTGCTATTATTCATGTGTTTCATGTTCTCTGTTGCGGAGATGTACTGAGAACCTGGTTCTTAACTATCAATCTACTGCAGGTTGAGGTTGCTGTGGAAGGACCTAGAGAGATGATAGCAAACAATAAGTTATCCCAGTATACAACAGAGGCTATTCTCTTTGAAACATTTGACACTGATGGAGACTTCAAAACGCCGTCCGAGGCAGCTCACCTGAAGCCTCAGGGACTGGATTCGGCGATGATTGGCTGCCGTGCGCACACAACTGTCATAGCTCAACTAGAACGCCCARAGCTTTGGTCTGCTGAGCACGTAATAGTCGCCCTCATATCTATAACCGCATACCATTTTTCTGTGTACAATATCCACATCTGGGACAGMAAACTAGAGCTTCGTAATTGATCTTTGGGTAGGATTGTCGGTAGTCACTGTCGTGCATAGCTGATGTGTTTTATTCTTTCCGGATTAGCCGATATTCCAGTTTTGGAAAGTCTACTGACTTTGAGGGTAACTGCCTTGCTTTTTTTACTTCCGGGGATGATCATGAAGCTTTGCAGATTATTTCATCTTTCTTCAAGCTTCAAGCATCACTGAGACCTTCCAGCTCTGATGCTTTCGATGGAGTTATTAATTAGGTTACAAAGTGGAATTTTGCGGTGAGATGAAAACGACTCTAACTTCTTTATTGTTCGTTCTTTGCAGCCAACCCTGTACACAGTGGTTGTACTGCTTAAGGATCCATCTGGAGCAGTCGTGGACTGTGAAGCGTGCAGRGTGGGTGTCCGGCAAATTTCAATGCGTCCCAAGGAGCTCCTTGTCAACGGAGAGCCAGTGGTGATCCGTGGTGTCAATCGCCATGAGCACCATCCTCGCCTTGGCAAAACCAATATTGAAGCGTGTATGATTAAGGTATTCGACTTAGCAATCAAAGTGTTGATACGTGAGCATGAAACATGACTAATCACTCTCTGACCTTGCGAGGGGTTCTAATACAAACCTTTGAACTGTGCATGCAGGATGCCACATTAATGAAGCAGAACAATATTAACGCAGTGCGCAATAGTCATTATCCCATGCACCCTCGCTGGTACGAGTTGTGTGATCTCTTCGGACTGTATATGGTGGATGAAGCCAATTTGGAAACCCATGGCTTTGATCCCGAGCCTTGGACATGGCCAGAACGCCAATTGACTTTTGACCCGAAGTGGGCGAACGCTTATCTTCAGCGGATGATCAATATGGTTGAAAGGGACAAGAACCATGCCAGTATCATCCTCTGGTCGCTTGGAAATGAAGCTGGTTACGGGCCCAACCACCAGGCCATGGCAGGTAATGACACTATTTTCAGTCTGAACGCGCGTAGCCTGTTTGATAATTATTTAATTTACTCAGAAATGTGTGCAAAAATGTAGATGGTTGCTAAGGTAGGGTGATGRACGCTTTACATATCAACACGTTGCTTGCTTGTGGTCTGTCATTTTTCAAGGTGCATGTAGATAGCTCGATCTCATGAATTTTTCTTCTTGCAATATTAAACACCGCGTTTGTGTTATTTAATTGAAGAGTGCTACTTGTTCATCAGGATGGACGAGAGCCAGAGATYCAACTCGGTTTTTGCATTACGAGGGTGGCGGGGCTCGTTCAGTTTCTACAGATGTGGTCTGCCCCATGTACACCAGAGTCTGGGATATTGTGAAAATTGCTCAAGATCCTAGTGAAACACGCCCGGTTATACTCTGCGAGTAAGCTCTTGCCTTTTTTCTTTTTCCCACATGTCCCTTGCACTGCAGTGARGAATTTCCCTCTTGGACCACGCACTCTTATTAGTATTGTGAGATTAAAAGATTAMAATCAATTGAGTCCCTGTTAAATTTGGTGTCTTTTCTTTCACCGCAAAGAAATGAGTGTTATTGATAACTCAATAGAGTGACTCCTATTCTCCTAGACCAATTGCACACCTTTAGCCTTTCAAGGACAAAGGAAGCCACTTTCTGGCCTCATGTTTTTTTAGCAGTTTTGAAGTGTTCTGAAGTGTTAATATGGGGATATCTATCTGTTCAAATAACTGTTTTTTTGAGCCAGCACATGCTATTTTCTTTACTCAATCTACTGATATGAAGGTTTTTGACATGTAATTTGTACTTTCCACAATACAACCAATCAAATAAGTGAATTTAAAATCATGAATCTGTCGTCCTTAAAGGGTTTAACTCAAATGTTCAATCAAAATAAGCACAGGAGTTATAGAACAAGAGATATGAATTTTGAAAGATTTGGTCTTTTCAGGTGCAGCTTTGAGTCTTACGTCTTTCAACCTTTTTCAACTATTTTTCAATTATTTTCCTTCTCACAACCTTCCCATCTCTTGTGTATTACTTATTTTGTATCTCTTATTGTGTAACCCCAGTAATCGATTTGATTATCGTATAACTCCAATAATTGATTGATTGAAGATTTTAGTTTGTATGCTACATTTTTTCATGCAATTGCAGTACTTTTTTTAAGTTATTTGGGTACACTTCAAAGTCATGCAAAATGGATTAGTGACCATAAACTCAAGATGAAATGGACATTAACCCTGTAAGGACGCTGCAGACTAGAGTGGTCCGATGCACGACAGAGGATCCTCCTTCTATGTGAGACAGAAGTGCATATGTTCATCCTTGGAATTTTGTGCAAAAAGGGGAGGTCGTGAATAAGAGTTTGGCCTTCAATGAGTGCTTTTGGGTTGTTTTTTAAGTAGATGGTTCACATTGTACCAAAAAGGATGATTTCCACAATGGCTAGTCCATCCTTTTAGGGTGAACTSTTAGAGGATGTGGAGGTTGAAAAGTGGTTGGTGGATTACTTTAATGTTTACTATAAAAACAAAGAATGCACCTATTGGTCTAATAATCAGAGCATTTTTGGTGACTACCTTAGTCGAAGGGGTGTCCTTTAAGGGTTAACTTTAGAAGGATGCGGGGGAGCCCTATGGAAATCATCATTTTTGAAACCTTGGGAAAAATTGGTATTAAAAAATAAAAATAAAAAATAAAAATAAATCTTTTGAAGTCAAAGTACTAAAGAAGATCTCTACTTTCCAAAACTAATTCTGAGGATGAATAGTTGAATTTTTGTCCTGCACAAAAGAATGCTTTGTCATTCATGAGACGCTAAACATTTGTGGCAATTTTTGTCCTACACAAGAGAATGCCTTGTCATTCATTAGACGCTAAATGTTTGTGGTGTTCTTTCTGGGTTAAAGGAAATACCATTAAATGCAACCTCCTTCCTAATTGAGATACAATGTGCATCTTTTACTCTAGGAATGTTGTTATTCCTTTATGCATGTGGCAAAAAAATTCATAATACAATTGTGATTTAATGTTAGTTTCAAATTTGGAATAAAGAGAAAGTGTACATTGTGATGTAGATAGGTATACTTACCTTACATAGTTTCTATAYTCACATGCACAAACAGTGTACTTTGGTGTGCATCACCCTACATCCTAAACCCTTGAACAAATGGATTTTTGAAGAAAACATTCGTCCTCGTGAAAGGATTGTAGTTATTTTTTTGATCAAACATTTGATATTTCAATGAATCTTGCAATTTAAACCTACCTAATTTAAATAAGTCATTGTCCTTAATTTCTTTATTATGTCTATATGAGGAGAGAGACATAGCAATGATGTGCAATAGTTTGAAAATTAGAACTTATTTAGGCAATGGAAAGTGAAATATGTTTCAGAAGCAGTAATGGTAGATTGGTCCCCATCACTCTCAAGAGTTCATTTCTTAAATATTGTAAAATTGTGACATGTGAATATTTAGGAGTAATGTAGTAGCATTTCACAATTGTCACATAGAGATTTTTATATAATAATCAAATAGAAGATTGTACTAATGAAAAAGATGCACAAAAGTAGTACATTAAAATTTGGGTGGAAATACTTGCAATTCCYGCTTRTTCACATTAACMTTCGRAYTGAATCTATTCCTTCCAAACATTTCTTATTCTYTTATAATTCTTTTCAAAGACCAACCACATCACATTTTATATTGTTGTGAACATTGAGAATTCAAGACCAAAAAGAAAGAGTCAACAATTTGAATTTGGCTTTATTGACAACCCTAACTACTTTGGATTCTTGTCGACTATCTTTGTGAGAGCTTCTAATATCCTACRAAAAGGCAAGATTCAACATGCACTCAATTGCCAAAATTGAWTTTTGACGTCAAATTCTCAGAGGTCTTCGTCACCTCACACCATTCACAAGATGACAAGTGGCATTTTTTTACAAAATGACTTTATTACATCCAAGGAAAAAAACGTTTAATTATATAATTCCTTTCCAAATTGCAAACCGAAAGTCAACCAAGGATGCGGATAATGCAATGTAACGAGACTGAGATGCTACACCACAACATAGGTACAAAAGGGAGATTCTCAAAGCAAACAATTGGTCTTCCGAGATTCCAACATTTAGAGGGAACAACAACCGTCTAAATCAATAAAGTTTTTCCTACAATTGGCTGCGAGATCCGAATATGGAACCTAAAGGAAGCACTTGGGTCGGATTTTCAACCTAAACTAACTCCAAAATTGCAGTAACTTAGCCAATTGCAGGCTCAAATTGCACCGTCTTGCAATGAAGTATCTAATTCCTTCTATTCTTCCGAAATCATGGAGTTACAATAGAGCATGACCACCAAGACTGTGGAGACTGTAATGTCATGGGTAAGAAACGCGAAAGACACAAAAAGTTAGAATGACAGAGCTAACAATCATAAACCCTTTGAAAGTTCGAGGATGTAGAGGACGAAAGTTTCCATTGATGCCTACTCCTGCCAATTGGCCATGAGATGCAAATTCGAAACCTATTGAACCTCAAAACATCGACCTCCTCTACGCTATGAAATCGCATCAATGTTATGCGTTGTGAGTTGAATCACCTTTTGAGTTGGATACCTCAGCTCCTAAACCAAGTACAGCCCTCACCTGCAATTTGAATTTGGTGTCAGTAATCACACCCAAGTCCCTAGCATATTGCAAATTTGCAATCTTTGCTGCTTTTTTCTTTTCCATCTTGATGTCCATTTTCAAAGAAAAAAGCGCCTCTTTTCCTTGTGTCTTTGCTTCCATGGTTCGGGCAATGGAAGTCATGCTCTTTGACTGTGATGCTAGAAGCTCTGCCTTTGTTGGAAGCTTCTGAGTTGAACATGGGCTAGGAGAACGATGACATCTTCTACTACCTGGAGTAGCATCCTGCACTTGAGAAGGTGTGATTCCAAGAGAAGATGGTTGTGATGCTGTAGAAGGTGGGTGGCCGCCCGATGAAGATTGATCGATCATAGTTTGGCGTAGCTGAAGGATGTTACGCGTTGCATGTGAGTTAGTCTTTTTCAACCGTGTGAGAACATCATCTACTTGCAAAGTAGCCTTGTTGGATCCGTCCTCATTTGAGGTACCTGTCTTTATTTCTTTCAAGATCTCCCGAAGCCTGTCTTTCAACGTGTCCTCTGCAAATTTGCTTCTAGGATGCTCATGGAGGAATTGCTCATACACCAATTTCCAAACCTTCCCAGGCACTAATTGTATTACATTTGTCTTTCCCCTGCTATACGTGGCAAAGTGGGTGGTATAAGATGCAACCAAGGAAGAAAAGACCATTGAGTCTACAATTGGACGGTGAGATTTCTCACGACGTGGTAACTTGGCAGGCAGCTGGGAAGGGCACTGCAATTCTAGGATCGTGCAATCATCATTGTGGTCGGCCATTTTGAACCTGGAATGAAATTCTGTGACCCTAAACCGTAAACAATGTGATGCAAATTTTTTCCATTTGGAAAGATAGGAAATATGGGGATTGCAAATTTTTCAAAATTTTATTCCCCAAATTGAAATTGCTATGGATTTTGGGTCAAAAAGTGCTCCGAGCCTAAAGCTAATGTCTAGACTCTTTCAATTCCAATCATTGAAGAACCACTTCTTGCTCATCACTTCCTAATTTCTTGCTAATTACTTCAGGACATGTGGCATAACCTTATTAGTTCCAACCTTGAAAAGGAGGAAAAAACATCCTAAGCTTCGGTTGGAAATTTGATCTAGCTTTGGTTGGAAACAATGCACCCTACATGATGGGTATGGGTAGTGGTTGGCAATAGATACACTTACCTTACCACTAGTCCACCCAACTTTGGTGAATCACATGCCCTTGTTGTCATATGAGGACCTCAAACTTTATGAGGGGAAGGAAAGTTTTGATTATTTATAGGGTCTATCTTGTGACAGAAGCATCAAAGAATGGAGTTTGCCATCTAAGTCCATGAGGTTTGATTGATCCATTTCCAATAAATGCTTCATTCATGTTGGTCTTTCAATTCAAAGTTAAACTTTTTCTTTTTTTTTGATGAACCATGGGAGTGGTGAGGGATGTTGCTTCTCTTGATGACTTATCATCAAAAAATGGAATTCACCATCTTAGTGATGAGGCTYTGCTTTCATATTTTACACRTAACCTCAATGTTGGATGGTTGGATCTTGGTCAAGAATGCTCAATTCAAGGGGCTAGAATGAAGGGAAATTAATGCTAAAACAAACCCACTTTATGGAAAAGAATATGCTTTTTCTCATCCCACAAGAGACAATCTTCTATCTTGARATGGTCTCTATTGAAATTATGTGTGAGGTATGTTGACACAACCTAAAATGGGACTCCTATGTTTGGACCAAAGAATGTCATTTTTTCCTAGATATTGATTAAACAAGACATGCACAATCAAAACATGAAAGTCTGTAAAGCCTATTGTTGTTTTTCAATACACCAATAGACACTACTTTAAAAATTCATAATTTATTTGTACAATGTCAAAATAATMTATGTTAAAGTGTGTTGAAGCTCATTATAGTTTCCGATAACATTCAATAAAAATAATAGGTATGGCTAGTTTTAATTATTGGAAATTATAGGTGCACATACTTTAGTGGAAAGGATGTCATCCAAGCTACAATGCAAGAGTATGCTATCCTAGGACCTCATCTCTATTGGTATATAAATATATCTTAAATAGTCGTGGAGAATGTCTTCAATTTTGTAGATGGTACAACATGGTTGTAAGGTARTAGAGTTTCTAGGAGGTACACATACATAATTTTYACTTATTGCAATAAAATAAAAATTGACTATAATTATTAAAGAATGTTGCRTGCTTGTTTGAAGATGAAGAGGGTACTTTATTAGAAGAAASAATGTTCAAATTTATSTATTCATATATATTTATTTATTTATACATGMATTCATGATTTTGATTTGCCTATAAGGAAGATGTAACCTTTGTTCTAATTTGACTATATGTATGCAAACCATATTGAAGTGACTATTTAGGATATTCCACCTAAGATGAAGTGAAGATATGCCACCCTATTGTATCTATTTTGGCGAGTCCGAGGGCCACTCTAGGAATGATTCTATTGTCTCAGACCACTCTAGAAATGATTCTATTGTGACMGAGCAAAAAGTCCAAGTGTGTCTTTTTTRTATTGATGAAGTAATATGCATTCACAAGATGTAATAGTAGGATTTGGAAAGTSTAATGGTGATAGATTGAAATTGACYTAGTGGCCACAATAAAATCATGTACTTTTAGGGTGCAAATCCATAAAAGAATGTGACTATTTTAGTTCCTCCAAATCAAATTCACTTTAACTCCTAATTACCCAAAGAATGTGAACTTTCAAAATGAGTCAAAATGCCAAGAACTTAAGCAATCTAATTGCTTATTTTTTCTTAAGATTGGATAGAATGTAATTAAAGGCTCTTGAAGTTTACATTGAGAGTAAGCACCTCGAAACCTTTCAAGTTATTTAAATATACATTTAAGTTTGAAGTTTTATCTCGGTCAATGGAAAAATAGGATAGTGCACTTTGAAAAAACTTAACTTAGTGAGAATATTTTGAAATGATGGCCTTTTTGCTCAAGGAGCCTAGGGGAGATCACTCCTTGTAATTTAAGGTATACACCTGAGTTAAGAGGTTATTTGATGTWGGGCTATTTACCTTGATTGTTGTATTTAAATTGACCCTATTTTTACATAAAAAAACTATTACTAGCATATTTCTAATACCCTATAATTTTTTATAAATTCTTCAAATGTCTTTTATAGTTGGGCTAGTTTACATCTAAAACTTAAATGTCCGATTTTTTCATATACATACACAATATACACTATAAGACCAATGTCTTACATTTATACTTAATTTTTTTGATATAAAAAACACAGTTTGGTCCTTTAGGGGTTAAATCTCATTCCAACAAATGAAATGAAGCTTATCAACTATAGTTTGTTCATCACTTTAATTTCTATGTGTAAGAAACACTTTTAGAACCAAACCTTGACCCTCCGTAACTTTTGCATATTGTATCTAAGAGCATCCCCACCAAGCTCGCAAAATGTGGGTGGGATTTGGCTTGCAAAATGGGAGGGCATCCATTTTGCAAGCTGGACGCCCCACCCATGGCTTGTTAAGAAGCCAAAGAAGACAATAGCAAGGGCAATAGCAAACTATAGTGGCGACTTTTCATAGGAGGCAATACCCACTCRTGTTGACTTTTCATGCACTTTATTTTGTCTTATACGATTTGCAAGCCAAGCTTTGGCTTGCAAAACCACCCATTTTGCAAGCCGCTAGAGGTTTTGGAGCCAACCTCTTAAGAGATTCATCCGTTTTGCAAGACGGGTGGGGATGCTCTAAATGTTGCATTCTTTGATGCATTGGAACCTCCTTTCACTTGCCAACAAGACAATATGAAATTCTGAATAGCCCAACTACACTAAATAGTGAAATTAGGTTGCCTTTGCAATTAGGTTGCCTTCCTCCAAGAAAGTGACTATAAAAGCCATCAAAGTCAACAAATATTTCTACAAATACTTCTATTTATGCACATGGAAGATCATGAGTTCCAAATACGCCAATTACTAATTTAAAAGTAGGATATTTTTGTACATTAGCAATAAATATTATATAGTGTGGGATGTCGAGAAATTAGTGAGGGGCAACCTAATTTCACTATTCAGTGTAGACACAAGACCAATTTGTGGACCTTTTGGGTGGACCCACCTAGTTAGGGGCGTGATTTTTAGTTCCCCCATCCTTATGCAGTTGGCGTGGTGGTTCCGGGTTGGACTGGAGCTGCTCTTTTGCGGCTGCCCACAGAGCTTGTCGAGATTCCTTGTAAGGGAGTGCCATCAAGTGTTTTTTTTATCATAATGTTCAAGTCGAACTTAACAAGCCATGTGTTCAAAGCTCTGCCATCAGGTGTTATCGTACTGACAGGGACCAATATTCTCGTTCAAGCCCTGTTGATGGCCCTGCCCCCGGCCTGCTTCTAAGGGACACTTCACACTATGGCCAAAGGTTGAGAGGCCGTCGATTTCCACCAACCAAATTACAAGAAATCTATAATTCAGCAACCTCATTGGTGGAAACCGACGGACCCTCGAACTTTGGCCTTAGTGTGAAGTGTCCCTAAATAAGGTAAAACAGCCCTTTGTGATCATAATTTGGAGGCCGCCCTCATGCTATTGCAGAAATTTTTCAAATTTTTTTCCATGTAAAGATAAGTGTGAGAAATAATGAGAGCAATTGAAATTACATTTTTTAGACAAAGTATGAATTAGTTATGAATTTTTGAAGTGATAAGCCCAAAAGAGTCTGTAGGTTGCCTAATAACCAACAAAAATTGTGTTCAATGTGCTCATTTTCATCACCTAAAGTGGTCACAATAATTTCTAATGAGGAAAGCCCTCAAAAGTCACTTCCTACAATGATTTACACACAAAAAGTAGGGTGCTCCTAATGAGGTCACTAATCACTCCATGGGGGTCATGTTAGACATTGATTATGGTCTGAAAAATCGTCATGGGGTCTTTAGGTGTCCACTATGGATCATCTAACCGCAATGGGATGTTCTACCTTACATGGTCCTATGTAACATAATCCCTCAACCCCAGAGAGGCCAAAACATGGCCTCTTTATTTTTGAAAGATGTCCTTGTTTGACTCTTATACTCTTTTCAATGGTACTGTCAAAGGGGCCAAAATATGGCCTCTCCATTTTTTAAAGATGTCCTTGTTTGACTCTTATAATCTTTTCAATATCATTTCTTGCATCTAGGGACATGTCTCTACTACCAATGGTAAGGTTAATTAATGTGGATCTTTTGTTTAGGTGATAGTTTAATTGGAATGAGTATAGAAAAGTTTGGATTTCTATAAATCATGGGAGAGAAAGACTTGCAACCTTGATCAGTCTCCATCTTGATAAAAACCAACACTTCCCAAAAAAACAAGGGCAAGAGACGCCCCCCAAAGCCTGTACTATGCACTGCCATATGGGGGTACAATTATTTTTTGCTTTTGAAAGTTTTCCAATCATTCTTGTTAATTGAGTGAAGTGTCCACTTGACATGTTTGCTTAACCCTGAAGCAGTCAGAGGTCCATATTCTGGACAATGATCAAAGGGAGGGCTTCAAGAGGCACCGTTTAGTTCAAGTAACTTCTTGTTCATCCAATGAAATATTTGAATTAGAAAAAAAAAACTTCACGAATGACCAAATTTATGAGATTCGAGTGAATGATAATTCTGTACAAAGATATAAGCAAAAATGTGCAAATTTTTTACAAAGGATTGAGATAATTAGGGGTTAAAGGTGAACCACAAAAGAAAAGAAAAAGTTGTCAAATCAATTGAATGTGTACAACACGATTATACCAACCTATTACCACTCTTATTTCTAGTCTGCCCCTATGTATTCAAAGGATACATTTCAAAACAAAAACAAGAGTGGTGAAGGTGGAATTTGAATTTGGATGGTAATAGCTATAGTAAGGTACTTTATAATTTGATATATTCATAGAATATATATATATATATATATATATATATATATATATATATATATATACATAGAGAGAGAAAAAGAGAATATGTAGAGAGAAAATATACAAAACACGGAATTACAGAATGTCATTATCCGGAGTGTGATTTATAATATTAACTTAGAATTGTACAAAATATACCAACCTATTACCACTCTCATCTCCACTTTGCCCCTTATATATCGAAATAAAACAAAAATACGGTGAGTCTTGGAATTAGAATTTGAATGGTGATAGCCACGATTGTTTACCTTATATGATAGATTCATAGGGCAAATACAATATAAGGAGTTAACCCCTCGAGGACCATTTGTCCCTTTGGAGGACAACTTGAATTTTGGGCAGGTTCCTACAATCTCAATTTTTGTCATGATTTTTTGAAACTTTCTTTTAAGATAGAAAAATTGATTATCTTTATGGGAATATAATTTTTTTTTAGTTAGAGCCTAAGAACAAAGTTTATGCTTAGAAACAAAATTTATGCTCAAAATTGGAGAGACCGGGTAGCAAAAAAAATTCAAAATTTATTTTTCCTATAGATTAAATTTTTTGTCTACATGTAAAGCTTTGAGTCATTTCATTTTGATAAGTGATGTGAAAGTTACAGACAATCTTGTTTAGCGGGCAATCTAAGCATCTTCTTGAAAAAGTCTTGAATGCAATTTCTACAGTTTAAAAAAAAAAAAAAATTTACATGGCTTATTTTGCTTGCTAGAACAATCTCACCATTTGGATTAGTGTGTTCTAATTCCATCTTAGAGATATTAATATTTTAGATTTTCCTTCTATCTCATACCTATTTCTACTTAACACTTTTTTGAAGAATGAAAATTAAATTTCTATTCTCCTAGATTCTCAACCCAATTTCCCACCACAAAGGTTTAAACCTCAAAACTTTGGGGTGCAAAAAATTTAAGTTACGAAGATTCAAAGTCAAATAATCTAGTCCCACATCATGCAAAATAATTTGTTTTTTTCACTTTAAATGTATATATCTTGCAATTTGTGGGGTCAATTTTTTTTTAATTTATTTAACACACTCTCATTCTAGTTAGGTGTAAGATACTATGGTTAGATGTGCAAAAAACAAATTCTATTTTTTTACTCATTGCAATAGAAATGGCAATTTTGAGTGTTTTTTTGACAAAGAAAAGGCATTGGTCCTATAGAGATTAAAAAATGTCATTATCTTGGGTATAACTTAAAATATTAACCCCTAAAGGACCAAACTGCGTTTTTTGGCAACATAGCGATTTTGGGCAGCTCAATACGAATGGAGTTTTCATTATTTTTCTTTGAAATTTTTACACAACATGTGTCCAAGGAGTAGCTTTAAGGCCCAAAAATTTTCATAACATTTGACTACAATGGTAAAAAGTTATTGCATGATATGTGATTTTCAGTGGTCGGCGGGCAGCTCGGGCAGGTCTGAAAAAATGAATTTTTTCAGAAATAAAAATTTGAAAATGATTATCTAAAACTATATGTACATGAGAAGAAGTAGATTCATGAGTAGATGATGTTTGAGAGTGTGGAAACAATGAGTAGAGTATCTAAAGCATGTGCAATTATGATCCATGTAGATCTATGACATGAGCTAAAATAATGATCCTTTCATCTCAATAACAAATTATAGAATAGAAAATTTGAAATAAAACAAATTATTATGATCCCTCATGATTTTTTCTCCTAAAATCAAAGACTACAAACTTGAACCAAGAAACTACATGTTCTACCATCATATTTTCAAACACTTTTACATTAAGTTATGTATATTAAATGTTCTTTTTAACAAGTGATGAGATTCTTCAAAATTATTAGAGAATCTTGATGCATTGTTTTCATCCAAATAAATACATACCTTGACACTAAAGTCATGAACTACACTCTTTGCAACAATGAGGTAGTTAGTCATGTACCAAAGCTTCAAATAAGCATTAAAGGAAATTGCAAGTTCCATAGGCATTTTGAAAGTTGAAAATCAATTTTTTCTCATAGTTCTTGATTTTAAATCTTAGTAAGTTTAATTTAAAAAAAATACTCCCCAAATAATCTATTTTTAAATTTAAATTTTGTTTTTTTTCAAAAAAATTAAATTTTTGTGCCACTTTGAAGATAGCATCTCAAAAGCTCAAATTAAATACTTTTGAACTTTTTCTATTGAATTTCTCTTGGTTTGAGCTCAAATAGTACATAAATTACATCGTGATGTTTGTCACTAATATTTCAATTTTTCTTAGAAAATTCACACTATTTTAGGCATTTCGTAATTATTATGATTCTTATAAAGATTTTTTTGTAAGAAAATCATATAAAATTGAATTTGAAAAATTGAATTATGAAATAATTAAATTGATTTTAGACATATTATATTGCATGTGAAAAATATCCAAATTTTGGAAATGCGCATTTTAATGTAGAAATCTAATGAAGTTTGACCAAGTGCAAACATGAAATGTTCTTTGAAGTTTAACAAACTTAAGGCCAAGTACTTTTGTCCAATTTTTTTGTTTATTTTTCAAAGTCTAGGAATTCAAATACTATTATCAACTCTAATTGTTCTTCACCCCTAAAAGCCCGAGTCCATTTTAGATTTCAATATATCATTGCTTTTGAAGTATTATAGATTTAAATGTCACTAAGGTTTGCATAGAAATCTTATTGATTGTAMAGTCTTGTAGTGTACTTGTTGTAGATGATGCAAATCAAATTTGGTGTCATTTTGACCACACAGATTGCAAGATCATAGTATTTTAGTGTTGAAAATTGATGTTGAAATTTTCTAGCAACACATTTGGAGGTGAAACTTGATTTCTAAACCTACTAAAATAAAAAAGCTTTAAACTATAAAGTGATTCAAAACTAGTATACAAATACATTGGTGAAAGAAAATATCATTCAATTGACTCATTATGTTTGCCAAATGACTTTGAAATGTCAAAAAATAGCAAGGAAAGTTGCCAAAAACACATCTACAGCTAAAACTCCTACTAAACTGCTTTTTGGTTATTCATAACTTCTTGGATTGGTATGAAAATTTATCCACATAAACTAGACTAGTATGCGCAATTTTTTCAAACTTTTTATTCATTGGAAACAAACATTGTGTAAAGAAGAAACAAGCTGCCAAAATTAATTGTAATCTAAAAATGTCGGTTTTTTGAACTTTAAATTGCTCCCAAACATTCAAACAACTTAGATTAACATGAAAATTTTAATGCACAGTAACTAGCCTTCAAGTGGAACATAACCCAACAAATTTTATTGAAAACAAACAATGTATGAAGGAGATATAAGCCACGAAAGTTGTAGCCATCAAAATGCAGTTTGGTTAATTTTTAAATTGAACTTATAAACTTCAATTGGAGCTTATTTTGGCATAACTTTTGTTTTTTTGGGCATTGATTGAAAAAAAAATATTATATGTCCACGAAGATAATTAGTTTTTCCATCTTCAAATAAATTTCAAAAAATCAAGACAAAATTTGAGACCATAGGTACCTATTCAAAATCCCATTTGTCCACCAAACGGACAATGGTATTTGAGGAGTTGAATTGGAGTATAAATATAGTTGTTGAAGGTTGGGAGGATGAACGATAATACAGGAAGAAAAAGTTTTTTTTTTATGTCCAACCTTGACATCAGCATGTCCATGCATGAACATCACATGTTCTAGTAGATGTCTTCATGTTGCATTCTGCATTCCTATGTCTAGAAGGGATTTGGGTGGATGTCTGAGGCAAATTGGACAAATTCTAGTAAAAAAAACGAGTTGGTGTTGTTGTAGACGTCCACTTTTGTGGAGGCACAACAACAGACATGCTGATGTTCAAATGGTCATTTGAAAAAACGTTCTTTTCCATGTCAGCATCATGGATTCATTTTGAACTTGGTTAATTTTTCCAATATTATTTCAGTTTTTAATATTAGTGCTACCCGTAATTAAAAAACCATTCTGGCAGACATTTTTGGGCAGGCAATGAAAAAAATGATTATGTGGTCGATGACATGGCACATGTGCCCAATTATGACGACGTGGCAGACCAAAAAATGCTGACGTGTCAAGTTCACCCACTTGTTCAGTTTCAAGACTTCACTCACTGCGTATCTTTTTTTAGATGTCTTTGGCGTCATGGAAATATCACATTAGACATCCATTGAGACAAGATTTAGTTCATGACGACGTCTAAAAGGAGTGTTTTATGCTTAGAAAAACGTTGTTAGCAGCAACGACGCATCCGCGTTGACTCATGTGAAACAAGGGATGGAGGTGATGATGTGCACAAGACCCTTGAAGCATTGTGAATGATATTGAATGGGGTGGTGGACTCTTCATTGTTTTGCACAAGGGAACTCCTATTGTTCTTCATTGATTTTATTGGGTGTATTTTCCATTGCGTACGAAACTAATTATTGGATGTCAAACTATTGATTTTTTTTTTCATCTTATGTTCTTTAATATGATTTATTAGAATTTTGGAACTTTCTTAAAAAAATTCAAAATAGTTCATTCCTCTAAGGTCGTAGCACACATGTATATCAAATTTTGTTTTGTTTTATAAATATTTTTCCTTCAATAAAGGTGCTTTCATATGTGCAAAATTTTTTCTCCTTTTTCACACCCATTTTTTTGAGAGAAAACACAGGTGTGTGTGAAATTCTTGAATTTTTTCCTCATCTTCAAATAAATATATATATAAAATAAATTGTAGTTGATGTAAGAATTTAAAGTTATGGCATGCCGTGTCAACACAATCAGACATTGTTTAAGAATTTTAGCATTGTTTTTTAAATGTTAATTGAGACATCAACCAAAACATAAATTGAAACGTCAACCAAAACATGCAAATGTTTTTTGCAATGTCTACCAAGACATTCACATAGAGAGGATCTAAATACTAATGGATCABGCATATCCCATATGGTTTGTGTTTCCACCTACCATCCTACTTGTATAAATATCAGATGGTTTCCCATACAAATATACTTACAATTGATAAGCGGGCTTACATGCCAATTATCATATACAAAGTATGATATATTGTATACTATGTATTTTATACAATATATTTTATATGGTGTGTTGTATATAATATATGGTATACAGTGTATGATGTATGGTGTATAATGTATGGTATACAATGTGTTGTATATAATGTATGGTATACAGTGTATGATGTATAATGTATGGTGTATGATGTATGATGTATTTTGAATGGTGTATAATGTATGGTGTATGATGTATGATGTATTTTGAATGGTGTATAATGTATGGTGTATAATGTATGGCATAATCTGTATGATCTATTTTAAATGGTATACAATGTATGGCATACTCTGTATGATGTATTTTGAATGGTAGACAAATCTTGCTTGTTGTTCATGACATGATTGCGTCCAATTGATGTCTCTAAAAACACAAAGACGTCAAAATAAATGTCAATAAAAATGGCCATCCAGAGTAGAAATCCATGTAAAGCGCTCCACGTGGCAGTTGACGTGGACGCGCCACATAAGAATTTTGGGGGTCCACGTCATATTTTGGGGGGTCCAAGTCACCGGATACATCAGAGGCCACATCATCACAAGGAATGGATGAACAGTTTTCCTATGTGGCTGCCCGCACCTATGTGGTGCTCAAATTCCAGCCACATGGCACAATTTGAGAGCCCCATTGACCGATATCTTTTTGGATGTCTAGCCTACAACATGCTGATGTCCTCATGCCATTCTTGATGTTTGTTGGACATCAGGTTCAACACAATCTACTTGGACGTCCACGTTGACATTAGTGGACATCATTTTGGATGTCCGCATGTCCAAATCCGGCAATCCCGCGACTGCTTGTTTTCTTCTAGTGTAAAAGTTTTGGTGATGAACTAGTAGACGAGAATACTCAACTTTGGTGACCGCACCTTCACATGGAGGCTTTGAAGTTTTCTAAGTTCTAGGGTTGCAATGTGGCGACATTGGTTGCAATCAAGGAAGGATTTTTGCTAGAACTTCTAAAGGCTGCGGTTTTGCTATAAAGTTTGATGGGTGCTTTGGGTAATCATGCTTGGAATTCAATTATGTACATATCAAGGTTAGAGTGTAGGGTTTGGGCTAGATTCAGGGTAGCAAAGAAGGTCTTTGGGTTCAATGGTATCCAAAATGTTTCAAATTTGTTTTAGGGTATAGCTTCCATTATCCCAGATAGGAGTTTGTTGTGGACATATAAGGTAGAGATAGTAGATCCGGAGTACTTTGGCAAGGTCAATGTTGGAGGTGCTTTGACGCTTGAGGTAATGTAGTCTATTTTGGAATGCAATGACATTGTGGAGTGCCTTGAACTGTATTTGTTTTTGTTTGCTTGTGAACATGGTACTTGTTTCTATATGCTTTTAAGCTTTGTGTTTTGAAGCACTTTGTGGTTGGAAATACTTTGTGTACGTTTGAAGTGATTTATGTTTCAAACTAGTTTTTGCTTGAGACTCGTTTCAATTTGAAAGTATGCTTTCAAACATGGTACTTGTTTTTGTATGCTTTGTGTTTTAAAGCACTTTGTGGTTGGAAGTACTTTGTGTTTAAAGTGGTTTATGTTTCAAACTAGTTCTTGCTTGAGACTAATTTCAGTTTGGAAGTATTATCTGCTTGAATGTACTTTGTGTTTGCAAGCACTTCATGTTTTTAGCTAGATTCTGAATTTCACTCCTCTTGTTTTCTACATAATTTTTTGAATGTGTAGTTTTCAATGATGAATTTCATTGTGACCCCATCAAGTGTATGAAAAACTATGTTGTTTTTATGTATTTATAATGAACATAGGGTACACAAAAACATTGCAGGAATTTTTTTAAAAGTGAAGCATAAGGTACATGAAATCATTAGAATTTATAAATTTAGATAAATATAGCCCTTTAGAAATCCAAAACAATTACCCATAGAGCCCTTATGTAATAGGGGCTTGGTCGCACAGTAACCATGAATATCCTATGTAGTGCACTCTCCAAACAATTCTGTACTTCATACAATTAAAAAGCACTTAGCGAGGAGGGGTGCACAAGCTTTGTTTCATGGTGTTTGGACCTACAACATGAAAGAAAATTTTGAATTAAAAAAATTAGAAACTCACCTTTACTTTTATTTTGACTATGGCAATCACAAAAGGCACATTAATATGTATGCATGTATGCATTTGTATAAGTATATATATTTTGATGTACCTAGGTGCATACATGTGTACATATTTGCGTTCGCATTTGTACCTATATACAACAAACTTCCCTAAATGGACTCTTTGTTTTCATTTATTTATYTTCTCCAAGCTTTTGAACAACTTGTGGATGGTGTTTTTAAGAGAATAATACTTTCCTACACTATACAAGATTGCAATGTCAAATTCTATGTGAAACTCTAAAGGTTTATCAACTTTATCTTATTCTCAATTATCAATTGCAGTCATTTTAATGATGGAAAACGACATCAATCTAAACACACAATTAACAATGTTAAACGCAACCATGTCACTATACATTGGCTATTCAAAAGGAGATCATAACCTTGAACTCAACATTGAGAGGCTTTGATCAGCTAGTATTGCGGACCCAATAGTTTTCTATTGAGAAAGGTAGGAAGTTCGTAAACAATGACCATTTAACCCCCCTACAGTCCTATTGTGCCCTCGAGGGACAATTTGGATTTCGGGCAGGATCATGTGACCTCAACTTTTTATTAAAGTTTTTGAAAGTTTTTCATAAGATAGAAAAATTGATTACCTATGTGGGAATATAATTTTTATTTCAATTGATAACCGGAAACAAAAGTTACACTATAATAGCATAAAATTGAATTCAGCGGGCAGCACAAAAAAAACTACAAAGAGTCACTACACTGATGATGATATTTAGTGTCTTGTACACTAAATACAAAGGCATACACTAAAAGCCAATTACCCTGTGAAAGTAAGTAACATTAAATGTCAATTCAAACACTAAATGTGAATAGCTGTAGTTGCTAAAAGCACTCTTAAATGTGCTGAAATTTTCCCAATGAAGTTGAGAACCCAAGCAATTCCAGGGAAGGAGAAGGTGGCGCATTCAACTCTAACACTAATTGTGGACAAGTTTAGATTTAGTGTTGTAGCTAGTAGGGGGTAAAAACACTAAATGTCACTAAACACTAAATATCATCTTTAGTGTAGATGTATTGGGGGGCATTCAGAAGACTATGCATTACACATTTTTTGAGGCTCAGGTAGGGCTGCGAGTTTCTTGTTGCGTTCCTGCAGCATTGCAACAGTAGCTTGATGTGGCGAAGCGACTGCCACGTCATATATGTTTTCTTTTGTAAAATTTAAAAAAAAAAACTTTTTTTTTACATTTCAGGATCAATTTTTTTTAATTTTTTTAATTTTTAATTTTAATTATTTTCTGACAGCAGCCAACCCGTTCCATCACTGCATTGAGAATAACAAGGGGAACAGGCCTGAAAAGGCCCTCTAGAGGCCTCGTTTCTCATCTAATGGGTTCTAGGGCTATAGGAACGCATTGAAAACTCTGGGAACTTTGCCACATAGGGAATCTGACGTGGCAAAGAGACTACCATGTCAAATAATAATAACTAAATTAAAATTTTAAATTTTAAATTAAATATTTTAAAATTAATTTTTAGTTTCTTTAGAATTTCTAAGATTTTTATTTTTATTTTTAAATTGAAAATATTAGATTAGTAGTGCGGGTTTCCTACACAGGAAATAGTTTGGGGGAACAACCTTAAAATAGTCTTCTACGAGGCTGAAAAAACATCTAATGCAAAATAAATTGAATTTTCTTTTCTGAAATGATGTATTTTTGTCTACATGTGAAGCTTCGATTCATTCTATTTGGATTAGTAATGAGAAAGTTATTTTCAATCTTGTTTTTTGGGCAATGTAAGGATCTTTTAAAAAAAATAACTTATAGGATTCATTTCCAAATGCATTTTTCACAATTTTTCGAAAAAAATTGTTGGACAAGGTTAAATTTACTTGCCAAAACAATCTCGCCATTGGGATTATTGTCTTTCAATCCCATCTTAGAGCTATTAACCATTTAGTGTTTTTTTCAATCTTGTATCTACTTTTACTTAATATTTTTTTGAAGAATGAAAATTAAATTAAATTAAATTTTTTTTCTAGACTTTAAACTCAATTCTTCAGTAGAATTTCTTTTTCATATTCAAAGTTCGTAGTGCATAAAATTTTCACAAATGGCAGTCAAAAATTGTAGGTCACTGTTCAAAAAACTTTCTTTTTCAACTTTGAATGCTCATATCTTCCAATCTATATGGTCAAACTTCATGAAAATTTTTATTGCATGATCTTACACAAGTTAAATGCAAGATTCTATGGTTAGATCCTAAACTTAAAATGTTTGTTTTTGTTTTGATGAACGTAGCAAAAAGGCAATTTTGAGTGGTTTTTGACATAATAATGGCCTTGGGACTTTGGAGGTTAAGAGTTGATAATTCGTTTTGGAGAGGTTAAACTTCTTGAAATACATTCATTTAGAAGTAATCCTTGAAGGACGAATCAAATTGGCATTTAACCCAAGTCCTTTCATATATTTTGGAACTTCATGGAATTAGTTATAAAATGTTTATAGTTGGAATGCAATGGTCACTAAAAAGCGTCACCACTTGCTCTTGTCCTACAATGTACTGACGTAGGAGGTCCTAAAATGGAGCAGGTTCTAAAACCAATCAGAATCTGGAGGTACATTTTGCAGTCTCTAATGTACAAGCAGTCTACATTTGAGGAGGTGGTCGGTTTTAGAGCCCATTGAAATGCACTTTTCTGCAACTTCAAAAATTCATAACTAATTCCACAAAGCTCCAAAAATAATGAAACGACTTGGGTTAGATGCCAATTCCACTTTTCTTTCAAGGAAAATTTACTGAAAATTATTTCAAGCAGTTCCCCCTTGCCGAAATTCAGCTTCAGCCCTTAGATGGGCACTTTATGGACCTCCTACCTTACATCCTATAATATGTACATTGTGTAGTGCAATGAGAAAGCCTGAAAATGAAAATGTACCTCTGCCATAGAAGACGCTTTTAGAGCCCATAGCTCACGGCTTTATAGACCTCCTATTCCTATCCCTACCTTAGTATGATATTTACATACTTTTGAGTCTCCCATATCAAAAGCAAAAAAGAGAAGAACTCCGGTCCTTCTTTGTATGTGTCCTTTTTATGTGAATTGAAATGATGAAAGAGCATGTTCATTTGAGGTCCCACATCAGAGTCCACTCACGGGAGCACCATGGAGGGCAGCATCACGACAAGAGCATTACATAGTCTGTTTGAAAGGTATAAGGTAGACTGCTCTTAAAGCGACCATTTAAGGGCTGATTGTGTTTTCAGGGAAGCTTAACTTCTTGAAACAATTTTCAGTAAATTTTCATAGGAAGGGAAAAGGAATTGGCATCTAACCCAAGTCATTTCATATTTTTTGGACCTTTCATGAATTAGTTACAAATTTTTGAAGTTGTAATGCAGTAGTCACTAAAAGCGACCACCTCCTGAAATGTACACTTCTGGTACATTAAAGAAAGCAAAATGTACCTCTGCGTCATGATCGCTTTTAGAGCACGGGCGCTTTAAGAGCAGTCTACCTTATTGTACCTCCCCTCCGTCCCAAACTCCCAGTTATTATAAACACCCACAGAAGAGCTTCTTGGTTGATTCCAGCACACGCAAAGGCACACATGGATGCATCCCTGCATTCCATGGCCACATGCTCAGAGTATCTTGGGGGGGCCCACCTCAGTTATACCCGCCTACTGGCCGAGGTACCCACCTCCATGCCCACACCCAGCCTCGGTCTGTATGGGGTCAGTGTTTTGGGCCTTAAAAATTATACTTTGTCAGTGTGGTCCTTCACCAGATCCAAGCTACCGGTACCTGTCATTACTAGAGTTAATTTTGGGCCTAATTTTGGGGGGTCCAGTGGAATTAAGGTAGAACCACCTATAACCAACAGGATAAGGAATTTAGACGAATTTGAAGCAATGAAATGCAAGGTATATATTTTTAGAGGTGTGTTGATAAAAATGATGAGGATTACAAAACTTTGGTAATTTCATTGCATGAATTGAAATTACTATGAATTTTGAAAGGCAAAAGTGCTCCTCGCCCACAACCGATCTCTAAACTCTTCCAATTCCAATCATTCAAAAAACTACTTTACCACTCACTGCTTTGTACTTTTTTTTGCACTATTGTGGAACATGTATCATGAACTTTTAGTCCCAACCTTGCAAAGATGAAAAAAAAAACATTTTAGCCTTGCTTGGAAATAAGTCAGTCTATGGTTGGCTATGGAGCACTAGTCGGTAATGGGTGGTTCTACCTTACTCATGTGGCAATCACATACAACATTAACCCTTGAAGGACGGACCGGTGGCCGTGGAAATCATACATTTTTGATAACATGTGACATCATCTACTTTGAAAAGCCAAATATACTCATTGGAAGTCAAAGTACTAGAAAAGATCTCTTTTTTCCACTCCTAATACCGAAGATGAAAAGTTGCAATTCTGTCCTACACGGTTTGATTCTTTATCATCCAAAGGACACAAAACATCCGCTCCTGCGTTTAAGGGTTAACCTTGAAACACACAAGGGGACCAAGTACAATGAGATAAAACAACCCATTGTGGTCAAATTTTGGTAATTCGAAAGCTTTGAATCATTCCATTCAGATTAGTGAGCTAAAAGTTATGAGGAGTTTTAGTTTGTGGGTAAGTATGGAGTCTCCAAAAACCATACCTACCCACAAACTAAAATTCCTCATAACTTGTAGCTCACTAGTCCAAATGGAATGATTAAAAACTTTTCACTTATATATAATTGTAAAGAACCAATTCCAAGTTTTTGGTTTTTCAAAAAGTGATTTTTAAAGAAGTTTTTTGGTCTGCCCGAGCTGCCCAAAGTTCAAAGAAAATCACATATCATGCAATAACTTTTTAACAGTGTAGTCAAATGTTATGAAAATTGTTGGGCCTTAAAGCTACTCCTTGGACACATGTTGTGTAAAAAACAAAGAAAAATAATGAAAACTCCAAAATTGCTACGTTGCCAAAAAACGCAACTTGGTCCTTTAGGGGTTAAGGCTTTGTACCTTCTTAGCTTAAATTTTTGCACTACACATTTTGAATTTCAAGTTTCTTATGTTGAATAATTAAGTTGAAAGTCTAGAAAAAATATATAAAAAAACATGCATTTGATTTTCATTTTTTACGAAATCCTTAAGTAGTAAGATTGACCATGGGGACAATGGGAATTTAGGAGCTTATGAAAGTGTTTGTATATTCTCTCTTTGTAATATGCTTTTTACTTTCTTACATAAGAAAATTTCCAATACATGGATCATTGTGTGATGTATTTTATCAATTTCTACTCTTTTTTTGAATGTCACTTTAAGTCATAAAATGATCTTTATTGATTTGGAGATTGACTAATGAAATAAAGATCAGCAAGTCTTGTTTCTACTCCAATTGAAAGTAAAAAAATTCCTACATTTGACCTTTGACCTAATTTTATGAAGTGCTAGTTTCTTAATTTTAGAATGACATGGTAAAACTTTTGTACCATGGTTTTTAACTCTATAATAGTAAATGTAAACCTAAAGAAATTTTTTCGTATTTTTTAAGTTTATTTTGAACTTGATATGAATTTTTTTCGTTTTACATTGAAAAAAATTCAAAATTTTGAATTTTTCATAGAAAGATTAGAAATTCTTCCAACTTACAGAAAACATGTAGATACATCATACATGTATAAAAAACTCATAGATATATGGTTGCAAAATGGGACTATAAAATGAGAGGAACTTGGCAAGGTTTGAAAAGTGGTCCTAAACATGTCCTCTAAGATTAACCTCTAAAGTCCGAGGGCTTTTTTTAATCGAAAAACACTACAATGTGCCATTTCTACTACAAAGAGAAAAAAAGTAAAATTTCTTTTCATATCTAACTGTAGGTCTTGAATTAGACTATTATAAAAATGTGCAAATTTTTGTTTAGAAACTTTGACCATGTAGATTGCAAAATATTTGCGTTTAAAGTAAAAAAAATAAGAGATTTGCACCTTGCTTGACTAGCTTCTTGGCTTTGAATCTTGTTAACTATATTTTTTTGCACTATGATTATGTTTTTTTTATATTTCTATGTAGAAGAATTGAGTTGAAGGAGGGGAGGGAGAGAATTAAAAAAAATAGATTTTCATTCTTAAAATAATTATTAAATAGAAGTAGATACATGATAGAAGGATATATTAAATCATTAATAGTTCCAATATAGAATTGAATTACACTAATCCTAATGGTGGGATTGTTCTGTAAAGCAAAGTCAACTATGCAAAATTATTTCTTTTAGGTTGTGAAAATTGAGTTAAAAAATGAATGGTTGTGAATTATTTTCTTAGGGTGTTGTAGTTATCTACAAAACAAAAAGTTCTCTAACTTTCATCACTAAAAAAATCCAAATGGAATGAATCAAAGCTTTGCAAAACACAATCTTTGAAAGCAAGATAAAAAATTAGAGAATTTTTTTTTGTGATTTTTTTTTGTAGTACCCAATAAACTACTTTCAAACATAGTGTGTCATAACTTTTGTTCTCAAGCACTAACTGAAATTATGTTCCTAAAAAGCTAATGATTTCCTATCTTCAAAATAATTTCAAAAAATCATGTCAAAAAATGAGGTCACACAAGCCTATGTAAAATCCCAAAAGTCTCCTAAAGGGACTTTGAGACTTTTTGAGTGTGATTGAAGCTTTAGTGCCTAATTCATGACATGTTTAAATGTCATTTGGCTTTAGCAAGAACAAATGAGAATGTGACACAGTTTGCATTAGAAGAGGTAGCCCCCCATAAGGTCGGAGGTCCATTTAACCCCTAAAGGACCGTTGTCCCCTCGGGGGACAAATGAGATTTCGGGCAGGTACCTACGGGCTGAATTTTTTATGTAATTTTTTGAAACTTTTTTTTGGAGATAGAAAAACTGATGAGCTTTGTGGGAATGTAATTTTCTTTTTCAATTGGTGCCCGGGAACAAAAGTTATGCCCAAATAAGCTCAAAGCTAGGGAGACCGGGCAGCAAAAAAAAATTTGCAAAAATTTGAATTTTTTTTAATGTTTTTTTTTTCCTCGTAGATTATACTTTTGTATATCTGGAATTCTTTGATTCATCTCATTTGGATTTGTTATGAGAAAGTTATGGACAATCTTGGGTCCTACAAGTTATTTTTTCAAGAAGATATTGTCATTGCCTGAAACTCAAGATTGTCCATAACTTTCTCATAACAAATCCAAATGAGATGAATCAAAGCATTCCAGATATACAAAAGTATAATCTACGAGGAAAAAAAGTTTTTTAAAAAAAATTCAAATTTTTGCAAATTTTTTTTTGCTGCCCRGTCTCCCTAGCTTTGAGCTTATTTGGGCATAACTTTTGTTCCCGGGCACCGATTGAAAAAAAAATKATATTCCCACGAAGCTCATHAGTTTTTCTATCTCCAAAAGAAGTTTCAAAAAATCACATAAAAAATTCAGCCCGTAAGTACCTGCCCGAAATCTCATTTGTCCCCCGAGGGGACAACGGTCCTTTAGGGGTTAAGAGATGAAAATGAATTTGGAGAGGTTCCGCTTCTTGAAACATCTTTGAGGAAAAATTTTGAAACCCCTAAAGAACCAAGCTTCATTTTTTTGGCAACATAGCAATTTTGGGCAACTCACTGTGAATTGAAAATTTGATTTTTTCTCTTTGACATTTTCATGCAATATGGGGACAAGGTTTTTCATCAAGGCCCAACAATTTTCATAAGTTTTGACTACGCGTTTAAAAAATTATTGTATGATTATGTTTTTTTTTGTTGGCTGGGCAGTTAAAGTAATTAAAAAAATTCATTTTTTTCATAAATAAATTTTGAAATTGGTATTCTAGATTTATATATATGTAGAAAGCTTTAAATTATTCCATCATGTGTAATGAGATGGAAGTTATGAGGACTCTTAGATTGCAGATAGCTATGGATTTTCTATTCTAAAATATACTTTGAAGTCCTTTATTTAACCCCTAAAGTCCTATTGGCCCTTTCAAGGACAAATTGGATTTTAGGCAAGCCCGTACAATCTCAATATTTGATTTTTTGAATTTTTTTGTGAAGATAGGAAAATACATTAGGTTTGTGGAAATATAATTTTTATTTCAATCATTGACTGAGAGCAAAAGTTCTGGCACAAAATGTCCTTTTCTAGGTACGGCGGGCAGAAACCACCTCACTCAAAAAAATCCAAAAAATCTAAAATATTAATTTCTTGTAGATTTGTACACATGAGGATCTTTGATTCATTCCATTTGGATTTGTTATGTGAAAGTTATGGACAATTGTATTTTTTCAAGCAATTAGAGCATCCTCTTGAAAATATAACTTATAGATTTCATTTTTGAATGCAATTTTCATGATTTCTCACAAAAAATTGTTTTACAGGGTGAAGTTTCTTTGCTAGAACAATCTTACCATTGGGATTATCGTATTTTAATCCCATCCTAGACTTCTAAAGATTTAGTTTTTTGTTCAATCTTGAACCTACTTCTACTCAACAGTTTTTTAAAGAATGAAAATCAAGTGCGTTTACTTAAAAAAAATTCCTACTCGTGATTAAACTCTTCAATACGAATTTTTTAAATTAAAAGCATGTAGAGCAATTTTTTCACATGAAGACATCTAAAAGCCAACATTTAAGAAACTTCTTTTTCCAACTTTGAATGCTAATACCTTTCAATCCAGAAGGTCAAACTTCATGAGTTTTTTAATCACATGATCTTAGACAAGTGAAGTGTGAGATCTTATGGTTAGATTTTGAAGAAAAAAATATCTTTTTTTCTGTAATGGATGAACACAATAGAATTAGTAGTTTTGATTTGTTTTTGACATAAAAATGGGCTTAGGACCCTAAGGGTTAACCTAATTTGCAATATTTTTTGAAACAAAATGTAGTCACTCGATTTAGATTTTTTTTAGAAAATCAAAACCATTGGAATCAACACTTTTCAATTCCATAAAAAGTTCTTAACAATTTAGTAATTTAAATCATTCTCTAATTCTTTCTACATATTTTTTTTATATGTTGTACAATTCCAAATGATCTAAATTTTTTCAAGCATGTAGACAACTTTCCTTGAAAAAAAATTTCACAAAAACACCACCAATATGGACATTTTTTCATACAAATGTGACCTTGTGAAATGTAGTTGCCGTTTTTTTGCAAAATCAAAAAAGGATTTATATCAAGTCATGCACTAATATTTTGCAATCCACACGTTGGAGATTTTTGAAATTTTTTCTCATCTTTATAAACTAGCATAGTCAAGATCCTATAGTTAGATTTGTCAACATCAATTATTAAAAAATTTGGTACTTGCCTAAGAAGTGGCAATTTTGGAGCAATTTTAGTGAAAACATAGTCAAAAAATTTCAACGTTTTAGAAGACAAATGGAATTGATGTCACATCCAAGTCATTCATGTTTTCGGAGCCACAAGGAACTAATAATGAATTTTTGGAATCAAAACGCAATGGGCACTAAAAACATTCCACCTCTTGGAATGTATACTATTTATACATCACTTGTACTGTACAATTAAAAAGATAAATGTATAAGTATTGTAATTAGGATGTGGAAGATTGTTAAACCCAAGCATTTTATAGACCTCCTACCTTAAAGCAACTCCAATGCAACATGCCAACACGTATACCAATTGCATGATGATGGGACCATTTAAAAAACAAGCCCTAGTACAACTGACATTGATCACTATTTACTCCTAGACCTACCATTATTAATCTGTGGCTTGACAATTTAGCAACATATGTAGAGACCTCAAGGTGGCGTACAATATTGGAAGCAATACATTTTTGACCACTTAAGCAATAGAGCATATTTGGGGTGTGGATATGTTGAGGAAAAAATTCTTCATGTTTAAAAACAGATTTAAAAAAGATTCCATATTTTTTCAAAATTTTATTCTCCAAAACAAAATTATCATTAATTTTCTAGATAAAGATTCTATTTGTCTCATATTGGTCATATGGGTCATCACATCTTTCAACCAAGGATTGGTTTTAAAATCAAGAGTGCTTCAATACTTTGATAGTGAATTGTAGCACCAATAAAAATTGCTTCATTACCGAGTGCCACCTTTCCAAGCACGAGTCTTGTTTTCGCCGTTGCGACAACCAAAATAAAAATAAAAGTTATTTATTTACCTATTTATCGTAATAAAACCTTTGAAATTCACACTAAAGGTTCAAACGCCATGAAATTGGCTCAAATAGAAAGCAATATTGCCAAAGAGTGCAAAAATTATGAAGTTTCTAAAATAAAAGGTACTTTGATTCAATCTTGAGATTCCAAAAAACCATTGAAATTTAGTAACTTTCATACAAAAGGTCTAAATGCCACAAAACAAAGATTTTTGGAGTGGTGCCTTGAGCGATGCCTGACGGTTCATGGTTTGTTAAATTTCAATGTATGAAACAAAACAAATCAATCAAATAACCTATCTTAAAAGTATAAATGCGTCACTAAGATTGATCATGAATAGGTTGCCTACCACAACGAAAGTGACAGAAGTCATCAATGTTGTTAAAAACATATTATTTTTTTATACGCTCGTCATGTCATTCCATGTCATTGCAGATGAGTCATGAAAGGATTAGGTAGGATTCTTTTCGACGAATAGAAGAAGAGTACTATAGATCTTCTCTCTCATTCTTGTATATACTTCACCATAATGTTTTGAATGACACTTAGTTCTTCTTGCACACTTTGGTGTTTCTACTCTTGTTTTATTTCATTTTGTTTCACTTGCAACACGTTTTCTTAGCACACTATTGGTACTTCTGTTGATACTTTTGATTTGAGTTTCTTCAATTTCTCTCTTGGTACTTCCGGTTTCAGATTTTTTTTATTTTATAGATGGCTTCATAGCCCCCCATCTTTCCTCTTCGTTGTGTTGCTCTACTCTCCCCCTTCTCCTCCTCTTTGCATCTTCCTCCTCGTCTCTAGCTTCCTTTCTGCCACCTTTCAAAATCCTACCTTCAAATTATTTTATTTTATTTAATTCCCTTTGAATTTTCATTTTATTTTCATTTTTCARAATAAATAGATCTTTATCTTTATCTTTATATCTACTTTTGTTTTTATTTTTTACTTATTTTTTACTTTATTTTATTTCATATTTATCTTAAAAAATATTTTTTATCTTTATCCTATTTTCATCTTTATCTTTATCCTATATTAATTTTTATCTTTCTTTTCAGATTCCTCTTTATCTTTTAGGTGATTTCAAACCCTAATTTTCAATCTCTTGTACTCTTCTATCACCTTCTATTGTCTATTATGACTACTACTTTGACGTCTTCTGTTGCTACATATACGACAATACCAGTAGTTGCCTCTATTGCTGAACCACCAAGATTTTAGCCTCTTTTTTTTCCACAATTGGCAACTGATGTGAGTAATTATTTATTATGGGTGAAAATTGCTAAAGCATATATATATTTGCGAAGCAATTATTAGACTGTATTTCTTTTTATACAACCTCTAAAGTAAGTGACTCTGTTACCGCCGCTATTTCCTAGAAAACTTTGCTTTTGCTTTGTCATCATCTTGTGCCCTCTATACAACACCAATATTTAGAACTTGAAAACCACGATGAGCTTCAGCAAAAATTCAAATCTCGGTTTGATTACTAGAAAACCATMTTTCTTCCTAGAGCCCTTAATGATTGGACTTATCTACAAGTGTTGGATTTTCCAACCGACTTATTGTGTTCAACGATAAATTGTATCGCATTATCTCACAACTAAAGTTGTGTGGTCAGAAAATTATTGAGACAGAAGTGATTGAGAAAACTCTTCCAACTTTTCTACCTGCATCTGCTGTCCTTACACAATAGTACGGAAAATAAAATTTGAGAGCCACTCAGATCTCATGTCTCTGTTACTTCTTGCTGAAAAGCAAAACGAACTCTTCTTGCGCAGTGTAGAGTCCCATCCCAATGGAACTATGGTGCAGAGTCTCATGCGTTTAAGGTTTCTCATGCTCAACCTAAACCACAAAAATATAGGAAGTATTGTAATAAACACTCTAGGAGTTATAAGCATCACCTCCAACATGTACACAGGAAGCATACTACTTACTTTACTAACAACCATGGTAAGTGTCTGTTCAAGACGTGTTTAGGCCACAAATGTGACAGAGTGGGCCATTTGACAAATGCTTGCCGAACATCATATTTTTTAGTCAAGATGTTCCAGGAAAACAAGAAGCTCCAATTTCAATCACGTGTAGCCCACACCATGGATGCGTCTGTGGATTCATTTGGAGCTGACGATCTGAAAACATATCATTAGATATTTTTCGGCCCCGTAACAAGAGACTATTTTGAGTTTGTTCCTTGAAATTGTTCCCTACCCATGAAACCAATTCCTGCTGGTTTGCAATTTTGAATTTAAAAAAAAAAAAAATTCAAAAATCTCAGAAAATTGTGAAGAAACTAAAAATTGATTTAAAAACTATTTTTTTTTTCAAAAAATGTTTTTTGAGATATTTAATAATTAATTTAAAAATTTACTTAATTAGTATATCTGACATGGCAATCTCTCGATTACATCAGAATGCCTACGTGGCAGAGTTCACAGAGTTCACAATGCATTCCCACAACTCGGGAACTCATAGTCTTCTACATGCCCCCCAAAACATCTAATGGTTGTTGAAGATATTTCTACTGGTGAGTTTTGTAACAAGCTCTTTGATTCTGCAAGTACTCATATAATTCTACGGGGTAAACAATTTTTTGATGCAAGTAATTTTTCAACTTGGCAAACTAGAAACTTAATGATTATGATTGGATCGAATGTTTTTTGTTTCCGAGAAGGAACAACACAGATGATACTACATGAAGGCAACACCATCACATGCATGCGTGCTATCACTAGAAGAAAATCGTGTTGATCTCCACAAAACCATGTGGGATTGGTTTTGTTGAGTTCCTAGTTTCAAACGCAGAATTATGCGTTAGAATCCATTGGAATGTGTTGGAATGCATTTTCCAACGCAGATTTTTGCGTTGGAAACTTGGAACTCAATAAAATCAATCCCACATGGTTTTGTAGAGACCAACATAGTTTTCTTCTAGTGTATGTTTTTTTCCTTTGGAAATCGGAGCCTGATCAACTATTGAGATGTACGCACCAACGATTTTCATCTCTTAACTGAAATTCTAAATAAGCGAGAGGCTGTGATTTTGTACGAAATAATAAAGTGGTAGAAATAGCCTTTCCTGCGACAAGTGGCTTGTATCAGATTCCAATGCGCTCACATGTTGTATCTAATTTTGCTTTATTTTTTAAAGATAATAAAGTTTTTCTTTGGCATGGAAGATTGGGTCATCCATGCTCTACTTTATTTCGAAAAAAAAATTTGTGTATTTTTTGCCATACTTTGTGTAGATTGCCGAGTTGGATCTAAACTTGGATAATTTTTTAGGATTATGGGTGTATTTTGATGCCTTATTGTCTTTAATTTGTTTGTGATTCTTTTTGCCTAAGTTGGGGTTATTTGTTTGGTTTTTGGCTTTATGTGGGGTTATTATGTGTGAATTCCTAGTAGGTTGGTTTAGCCCGAGTTGGAGTGAGTAAGGCCGTGGATAGTGAGTTTGATTTCCAAGTTGGCAGTAAAGGCATGTGGATCCGAGTTGGTTGTCAGTTGAGTCAGTTGAATCAGCAAGTTGGTTGTTGCAGTTCGTGTTCATCTTTTCTGGCTCTTATTTGAGGTGGTGTCTGTTTCTCTTTTTCTTACCCGCTGTTGAGAATCCCAGTGTGCGTCCCAGCTAATTCATCATTAGAAAACCTTTGAACCCTGCAAGGGGCTGCTCCAGCACCCCGTGGTGACAATACGAAAAAATTTAAAAAATTTAAAAAAAAAAAAATCTTTTAATTTTTAAATTAAATTTTAAGAAAAAAGTTTTAAAAAAAAAAGGTTAAGATGACGTGGCGCTGATGTGGTCGTACTAGTCAAAGTCAATTTCTTAAAAATAATTTTTTTTTCTCTAATTGCACCAGAACTCGCGGCTCCTTCCAGGGTTCAAATTTTTTGTAATGGCTGTGTAGTTTTTGTTATTTTGTTTGATCTAGTGCTTGCGTTGCAGAGAATGTGTGTATTTGTGTTTTAAAATGTTAAGTCCTAGTAGGAGTGTTTACCTAGTGTGCGTGTGTTTGAATTCTATTGAGCTGAATGTTTGAATTATGTGTGCCAGAGTGGCTAATGTGTGATGGGAGTTTAATTGTTTTAATCCTAATTGGAAGTTCTGCGTGAGAAGATGGAAAGACTAGTTGATGCAGTGGTCGTGCGTGCATGTGGAAATAGTGGAGGTTACCCAAGTGGCCAAGTTTGATTTAAGTAGACAGTGTGAGACGGGAAAATTAGGCAGTATACATTAATTAAGAAATTACTCAGTAATAGCCTAATCACAAGATTATATTAAAACTACTTGTAACGGTGATCTAATAGCCAAATTTGGAATTAATATAACATTACATTCAAAGCCGAATTGGTGTATATTGTATGATGCATTTTAGAGCTTAAACTAAGTGTAACAATGGGTTATGTGTGTCATTGTAGTATGTTAGTTTTATGTTCAAGTTTGGAAAGTGAGTTGTGAAGTATTAGTGTAAATCTTGAAATCATGGATGAAAGAAAGATCAAGTCCAAATTGCCGTGCAACAATTGTAAATTTTGTTAGAAGCAAAATTATTCCAAACTTGATTGTGTTACACCTGTGATTTCAAAATCGGAAGAGAAAGATTTTGTCGGTGTTAAATTATAAGGCAAAGATTCAATTGGTGTGATTTTGTTCAAATAGGAAGTTGGAAAGCCAATTAGTCTGTACCTGATTCAAGTGCCGAATTGGATTTATTAGTGATTACGATTGGAGATTAATTAAAGTTAGAAGTTGGTGTTGCAAAGCCGATTTGATGGAAAGAAAATTAATAATGGATAAAAGATAAAAAAAAAATATTAGATAAAAAGAATTGAAGAAGAAATGAAAAAATTAGACTATCAACATACTCCATTTCATATGAACATACTCAAAATGAACTAGCCAAGTTTTTTTATCAAGCGGATCCTCCTTATTAGGAGTCCATTATCATTTCATGAAAATTTGCCTTTGTCTATGTGGGGGCCATACAATTTTCCATGCTGCAACTCTTATTCGACTCCATCCTTCATTTATGGAGATTACTACATCACAAAAATTTCTTTCAGAATGCGTTCCAAATGTATCTTATTTATGTATGGATTTCCATTTCGGAACCTCTACGCCATACAATTAGAGCTCACTGACAAGAAGACATTTGTGTTGGGTTTGATTCTCTAAGCATCATTTGTTACAACAATCCATCTATTAGTATATTACTTTGTGCTCGTTTTGCGAATTGCCGATTTGAAGAAGACATATTTTCATCTTTACAAGGCGGAGTATCTATTCCAAAAAATTCTATAAGTCTTACATTCAAGGCACTTGAGACATTTACCTTAAATCTTGTTTGAAGAACCTTTATAGCTGAAACTGAGGTGGCCAAATTTTGCATTTGCAAAAGGTTGCAGATTAGACACTTGATGGATTCAATGATGCACCAATAATTACTAAACATCCATTAAATGAAGCTCAAAATATTCCTGCTCGAATCTTTATACCAGACATTATCGCAATTTCAAATTCTAAACTACTTTCGAACAAACGGACTTGTAGACCAGATAAACATCCACAAAAGCGTAAGACTATAACTGATGTTATTAATTCTTCTATATACCTATTGTAACCACTGCCAATTACACCGGATCCTTATATCAGATTGCCCGTTCATATTTGATATCACTACCACTTTTGATGGAAACGTTCTTGCTTATGAGCAAAAGAAATCCAATTTGAATATAGAGTTATCAATGATGCTTTTGCATTATCGGTGATGTATGGGACAGAGCAACAACTAATATAGATGAATCATTCCTCTGTATGATTGTAGAAACTCTTTTTTGTGAAAAAGATAATCCTGAATTGAACACTATTGATGAACGATGCATCGCTCTAATTGGCTGAAGTGGAAAGTTGTTATTGAGGAGGAATATATTTCTTTTGCGTAAAAGACAAGTATTTGGACCTACTGTGAACAATCTCACTTCTTGATTTTTTTATTACAAATTAGTATTTGTGCACAAACGTGATGAGAAATGTCAGATTATCTATTACGAAGTCTGTCTGGTTGCTCAAATTTTACATAAAAATTTGGTATTGACTGCGATTCTATATATTCATCGGTTATGGACTCTATTACTTTTTATTACCTTCTCGGCATGGCAGTGCATATCATCCTCGAGATGCGTCTTATGGATATAGTAACTGCTTATTTATATGAGTCACTAAGTGCCCATATTTTTTTAACCAAATTCCTCATAGTTTTGAAACCTCCAATTCAACTACATCCATTCCAAGCAAACATTCTGGAGTTAAATTACAAAGAACATTATATGGTCTGAAGCAATCTAAACGCATGTGATATCAACAACTACGCAATATTCTTAATCAATATCATTTTATTAATGACGCATTGCTACCATGTCTTTTTATCAAACGAAATAGATATGGATTTGTTATCATTGCAATATATGTTGATGACTTAAACCTTGTGGGCATCAAATTTGCATGTATTTCAGCCATCCAACTTCTTATATGTGAATTTGAGATAAAATTACTTGGCACAACTACTTTTTGCATTGACCTACAAGTTTTTTATCTAATAAATGATAGTGTTTTTCTTTCATAAACAACCTATATCATTTGAATCTTTGCAAGATTCGGGATGATGAATGCTTATTCACTTTCTGTCCCAATGATTGGTCGTAGCACTAAAATTGATGACTCTTATCGACCTTGCGAGGAGGAGGAAGAAACATTGGATAAACAATACTCATACCTCGGTGCGGTAGGAGCATTTTTATATTTGACTACATCTACAAGGCCTGACATTGCATTTGCAGTCAGTGTCCTTGTAAGACATAGTGCTCGTCCCACTACGACATTAGAGTGGCATTAAACATCTTCTTTGTTATTTGAAAGGAAACCGAAGATTTGAGATTACATTATACTCGATTAGTAGATCCCACATTGATTTGATATGTTGATGTTGGTTATAAATCTAATCCTACAACATCCAAGTCTAAAAAAAATTACGTTTTCTTACTACATGGAGTTGCAATATCTTAGAAATTGATAAAGCAAACAATAACCGCAATATCATCCAATCATGCAAATTTTTTTTTTTAATATATAGCATCTCGGGAATGCATTTATTAAGATAAATTTCTTCAAACAAATTTTGGATTACTACATGACAATTCTCCAACTATCTTATATGAAGACAAAAATGTCTGTGTTGTACAAATTTAAGTGGGTTTGTTAAAAGTGATTGAACCAAACATATTGATCCAGAACATTTTTGTTTTATCCATGATTTGATCACAAACCGAGCTCTTGAAATCAAGAAAATTATATCAGCAAATAATCTTTTCGATTCTTTACCAAGGCTCTTCCATTATGTGTCCATTGTCAACTTGTTCATGGCATTGGAATGCGACGACTCAATATTTTGGAGCAAGAGATTTGATAGATTTTTATTATTAAAAATAGTAGAACTTTTTGATATTTTTCCATGGATTTTTTTTACTAGGTTTTACCATGATAATGGATTGATAAAGGTAATGTACTCTTTTTTAATCATCTATGATTTTGTCCTTGACCAGAATCAAGGTTTTTCCAGGTAAGATTTTAATGAGGCAGCAACCGTAACCTTGCTAGATTACGAAATATACTCTATAAGTTATCTCATAGAAAAAAGTTGGGTCGTGGTGAGAACCACGGTTTAGAAATCAATACGGGAGCTTGCTAACAATCTTAGAAGGCTCTACATCTTGTCACAGCATAGCTCAGGGGTGGAATAGCAGGTCGGTTATTTATTCCTGCCTCACTAGCATGCCAAGCTTCGGATTATCCGGGCCAATCAATGAGTCCGATGAGAATCGAAACCTAGACCAATCGGTTAACCACCGACATATGAATCAACTGACCAAATCCACAACTTAAAGATTGAATTTGTTTTTTGATCAGCCTCATAGCTTTCGCTGATTAACTCATATCGATTGAATTATTTAATTTTTATTTTACTCTTATTATGTCAAGCGAGGAGGAGTGTTAAGAAATATATTATGTCTTTATATGCTTGCGAAGTCATTCCATGTTATTGTGGATTAGTCATCCAAGGATTAGATAGGATTCTTTTGAACAAATAGGAGAAAAGTTCTATAAATCTTCTCTCTCATTTTTGTATATACTTTACCATAATGTTTTAAACAACACTTAGTTCTTCTTGCACACTTTGGTGTTTCTACTCTTGTTTAATTTCGTTTTGTTTCATTTGTATAAATTGTCATATCCTTTCAACCTTGTTATGTGTGCTAAAAAATTCGAACTCCCTTTCTGAATGAAAGATCTAAGCGTATATACAACCCCTAAAGGACCAAGGCCTTTTTCCTACGAAAAAACACTCAAAACTGCCATTTCTAAAGCAAAGAGTAAAACAAATTGGAAATTGTTATTTTTGCAAATCTAACCGTAGGATCTTACACCTAACTAAAATGAGGATGTGTGGAAAAAATTTCAGAATTTTTGACCGCACTGATTGCAAGATATTTGCATTTAAAGTGAAAGAAACAAGTTTTGCAGCACTTTGTGGGACTAGATTATTTGACTTGGAAACTTCTTAACTTTAATTTTTTGCACTATAGAGTTTTGAGCTTTAAATCTTTTTGTAGAGAATTGAATTGAGGATTCACAGGGGAAAAAAAATTTAAAAAAAAATTTAATTTTTATTCTTCAAAAAACTATTAAATAGGAGTAGGTACAAGATAGAAGGAAAATCTAAATTATTAATATCTCTAGGGTGGAATTAAAATGCACTAATCCCAATGGTGAGATTGTTCTAGCAAGAAAACTAAACCATGTGGAAATTTTTTTTTCTTAAAATTGTAAAAATTGCATTAAGAATTGAATCCTACAAGTTATTTTTTCAAGAAGATGCTCCAATTACTTGAAAAGCAAGATTGTCCACAAATTTCTCGTAACAAATCCAAATGGAATGAATCAATGCTTTCCATGTAGAAAAAAATATAATCCATGAGAAATAAAATTCAAAAAAAAAAAAATTCAAATTTTTGAAACTTTTTTTTTGCTACCCCCTCTCCCATGTGTTTACTTGTTTTGGGCAAAACTTTTGTTCCCGGGCACCCATTGAGAAAAAAATTATACTACCATGAAGCTAATTAGTTTTTCTATCTACAAAAGAAGTTTAAAAAAAATTGGGACAAAAATTGAGACCATAGGTACATGCCTAAAATCTACCTTGTCCCCTGAAGGGACAAATGGTTTTTTAGGGGTTAATAATAAAAAAGTTATTTTTCCTTCTTTTTATAATATGGTAAAGGTTTAATTGAGGTTTGAATTGCTAACCTTGCATTGGGGCAATTTTTTTTCCAAAAGTCGCTGAAACGGAGTGAGGTCCAGCTACAAAAGCTGGATACTGTGCCCTGTAACAGTGTCCCCATTGGGGATGCTCTCCCTCAAACCCTCACTCCTMTCCCCATCCACCCACAGCACTGAGTGGAACATATAATTTGAAAGCTATTCAAACCTTTTTAAGTGGCCTCTTTCCATTACACGTCAGCTTCCCTCACCCCCCACTCCAGCAAAAGAATAAAGTGCCCTAGACTATTTTCCACACACACCAATTCAGCTACTGTACTGTACAAYCCAAGCAAACGTGGTTCGCTGACTCACCAAATATCTTCTTGGCCCACCGCATCCCACCTCGACAACCGCCTGCCCGCGTCTCCGTGCGTCCCCAGCGTCTCTCCGCGTCGGCGCCCGTCCCCTCTAACGAACGTTCGCGGCAGACGATGCCGGTCTCTGACACCTCCAGCTAGCCAAAGGCTCTTGAGGTTCCGTCCGCCCCTACAAACAGCCAGCCAGCCAGCCAGATCCCCCCTCGCGGCTGCATGAATCGCTCAAATCGCATCAATCTCTCGCCCTTGGGAGCCTCGTCGCTCTCGCCGCACGGATGCATGKAATGGACGCCCCGCATTGACACTGCGCGGCTGGCGAATTCGTCATTCTTCCCGTGAAGAAGACGAAGCAGAAGAAGAGCCCAAGCATACGAAGAAGACGACGACGAGAGAGCTTTGGGTTGGGATTGCGAGATATGGCGTCCGCTTTGGAAAAGGGATGGTTGGTGAGTGCAGGGTTGCGAAGTGCATGATGCATTGGCGATCCCCCACTTGGGATATCGGGTTACATGAGTCTTGCTGTGTGGGTGTGAGAGTGAGTGTGGTATRGTGATTGCTTGTGTGGTTGCGCTTGTTTTGGGGTTTGAGGTTTTGAGGATTGAGTTTGGGTGATGGATGCTGAACAGTGTGGTGTGAGGTGGAGTGTGTGGAGAGTTTTGTATTGGGGAGTGTTGTGGTTTCTAATCTTGGTGAGATTCTTGTTTCTTGGTGGGTTGGGAAAAGATTGSTATCGTTCTTGGGCGCGATGCGCATTTTCCGTTCGAATTGTGTCTCTTTGGGTTTGGGCCGCATTTAGCGTGAGATCTTGGTGGGGGCCGGCATTGACTGAAGCGATTAGATCAGAGTTTTGGTGTTGCTGTTGGTTCGTGTGATTCTTTTCGATAGGTATTTTCGGGTTTCATGGTTTTTGTTGTGCATTGTTTGGACACTGTTGATATGTCGGTGTTTTTCCAAGATTGTCTTGAAGTAGGTCGTACACATCGCTCATGTGACGTTTTAAACCGTTGGAGATTGTGCACTGCGTTTCCTATTCTTGTGAGAACTTGAGAGGCACTTTTAGCCCTAATCCTGAGTTTGGGAGTTTCGGCATGTTGGGAGGGGGTGCTTCTTGGTTATGTAGGTATGGATATGATGATGGGTGTGATGTACATTGGTAATGTCAAGCAAATTGTGAACAGTAGTATTGCATAGAGCGTGGCTTTATCCTCAGGAACAAAGATAGAGGATAGTGTTTTAACATATGCGGGAGTATGGTTTGGGGGAGATCACCGAAGAGTTGTGGAGAGATGGCTTTGGGTCGAAGAGCCAAACTTTCTTTAGATAGTCTTTTTTGTGACTGTGTATGAATTTTGCCCGCAATTTCACAGTGGGAGGTTGTAGACCATTGTAATCCCATTTCTGTTTGAATAATAAACATCAGTGGACATAGACCTTAGCCAAGTTTTGCTTACTCCCAAACTAGATATCAGGGGTCAGTACATCACATGGGATCAGGTTCCCAACGGTTTTAGTAACCTTTCATTGGTCCTTTGTGCGTGAAGAATGTGAGATAGTACCAGTGATCATTAAGGATTTGTACATTCCGAAAGGTTTGGCATGAAGATGTACTACGAGGAAGCTACWCTGTGACCTAACTACTTTTCTTCACTTATGGACTGGTTGCTTTAGCTTAAGTTAATTTGAGGGCTTACTGATGATAGCCTTAGAGCTGCACGTTCTGCAGTGTTGTAATTTGGTGAGGATTGTCTAACTCGTTGGTGGCGGTCTGGATGCTTTGGTTCTGGTCAATTTCCACTACTGATCGTTTGCGTCGTCCATAATTTGTGTTTCTGTGGTCACCGCAGGACTATTCTAACGCTGTAAGTCTGTTTGTGGACGCAGTACCTGATCAGCAACTTCACTGACTTCCAGCTGGCGTCCATTGGGAGCTTCATCATCCATGAGAGCGTTTTCTTTCTTTCCGGGCTTCCTTTCATTGTTATGGAGAGGTTGGGTTACCAGCGGAAGTACAAGATACAGGTACAATGGGTACATTGGCTACGACATTGTATTTGTGGATGATGCTGGTTTTCTGTTATCCTTCTACRACTTTCCTTTTATATTTTCTCTGGACCATGTCAATTACAGGGAAAGGTGAACTCTGTAGAAGCGCAGGAGAAGTGTGTTATGAAGCTTCTGCTGTACCACATCTGCGTGAATCTGCCCCTCATGGTCGGGTCATATCCGATCTTCARGTACATGGGCTTCACCAGTGCTTTGCCTCTACCTTCTTGGTAAGCCTTGCAAAGTGGAAACCGCTTTAAATCATACGTCATTGCAAGCTGGAATTAGTTTCTTCTGTGTGAGTTTCATTTCATGTTTGCAGGATGTTCTAGATCTGTGTGGTGTCTATATGTGCATTATTACTGACATGAGTAAAGGTTTTGGTTTGTAGGAACGTGGTTTGCTTTCAGATCTTGTCTTACTTCATCTTAGAGGATTTCATCTTCTACTGGGGTCACCGTATTCTGCACACCAAGTGGCTCTACAAGCACGTGCACAGCGTCCATCATGAGTGTGTGCCCTCTACTCTGAACTTGAATATATAACCGACTTTCTTATTTTTTCAATACTTTGGAATGCCTGACTAGTGGAATTTGGGTAGAGGATCTCTCATATATTGTAGTATGTTTTGTTTCACATACACGTAGAAATTCAGCTKTTGTGATGRATAAAATAATGCATGCTTGGATTGAGTAATCACCTGGTTTTATTTTTTCGTGTGTATTTGATGCAGATATGCCACTCCTTTTGGATTGACATCTGAGTACGCCCATCCTGCAGAGATTCTGTTTCTTGGCTTTGCTACCATCTTTGGACCTGCCATCACTGGTCCTCACCTTCTGACACTCTGGCTGTGGATGAGCTTGCGAGTCATTGAAACCGTGGAAGCCCATTGCGGTTATGATTTTCCATGGAGTCTTTCTAGATACTTGCCAATCTATGGAGGGTACGTTCTGCTTGACTGTACTTTTTTTTCTTGACTGTTTTGGGGATTTCATGCATCTTGTCATTCTAGTTCGCCTCTGTAAACAGTTCTAACTCACCATTCTACACATGGTTGTTATACAGTGCGGACTTTCACGATTATCACCATCGGCTTCTGTACACGAAGTCCGGAAACTACTCATCGACATTCACTTACATGGACTGGTGAGTACCGTAATTTTCTTTAATCCTATCTCTATTCCACACGTTTTTCGTTTCGTAAGTCAAGTATGTGCTTTGTGGAGTCAAGCGGGATAACTTGGTTTTTAAGACGGTATGGTCCATATTTATACACTAGTGCTTCTGCATTGTTTTCCTTTCTTCTCTTCTCTTCGAATATTTTTTGCTACATGCCATATGAAACCGTGATTTGTGATCTTCAGATTATCCTTAGTATAATACTCATGTTGGAAGAACCCACCCCTTTGGAACATGTTTCCTTGCTCATCATCTGTATTTTGCTGTTAGCAACGTTTAACATGGCAGACAAGGGATTTTCTTAGGGGACCGAGTTTCCGGCTTCTAACCGATTGGTATACCTTTTTGCAGGATTTTCGGAACAGACAAGGGATACAGRAAGCTGAAGGCTTTGAAGGCCGCTGAACATCAATATGAGTATGTGGAGGAGAAGGTGCCGAAGACGGACTGAAAGGAAGCGTGAATGTAGGTCTAGTAGATGAATCTGTCCCTGTAACTCTTTGAATTAGCAGTGGAGATATGGTGAGACCTAGGTGGAATTTCCAGAACCTGGTTTTCTGCTGCCTGTGCTTGGCCATCTGTGCCTCGCCGTTTGTTGCGGTGACGGGTCGTCTGTATATGGGATTGTAGAAGCAGCAGCCAGCAGCCAGCAGCAGCAGCAGCAGCAGCAGCAGCAATTTATGGTGCAAATGTTCGACCCAGTGAGTGGCTGTTGGTGTTACGAAGACCATTGTAGAGTAGAAGAGATGGGAAATACATTACAAGTCAATTTTTGAAATCGATAATCACTGCTAGTCGTGTGGAAAGATTAACAGGAACCAAGAAAGATGATTGTCCCGTTTCACATGTTTGTATCGATAACCAGGACTTGCTCAAAGGAATTGATTCTGATACGAATAAATATGTTAATTAATTAATCTTATTGCGCATCTGTGTCAGTTCATTTTGTCTTTGATGTTGGCTTGCATATCTCTTCTCTGCAGGTCCCTCTGCAACCTCAAATCGTCAGTCATGTCKGCTAARTTAGTTTCAGGGTCTAGCAGAAGGCAGGATTCTTCACTCTGCAGAATTCTTTTACTGCAGAGTATCCTGCTTTATCTTGACGCATGCGGACTCCTAATCAGCAGCTTTTAACTYTMTCCAGATTTGGCTTTCTGGTGATGCTATAAACAATAACTTCCCCCGCCTGTTTCAATCGCGTGTAAGTCAGAGGAGGAGCCCGAATGTGACTTTCGGATGACAAAACAAGCTTGTTGAAGGATGACATACTGAGTTGCATTCTTTTGTATGGGTGAATTCTTTTGGTTTTATTTTGAAGAGATGAAATAGCATGTTTTTGTAACATTCAATAGCAAGCATGGTCTCTATAGTGTTGGTGTGGAATATTCCACACCATCAACCGTAAGCTAAGCTAGTGCTAGAGCACGCTATTGAATGTTATGTTACAATAATTTGAAATTCTCATGCTTGTTTTACAGAATTTTTCAAAATTTCCATGTGAAGTAGAAACTTCACATTAGAAGCTTCATTTTATTAGTTTTGCTCAAAAATAAAACAAAATTCTTTTCAATGACAAAATCAAGATTTAAGGGGACACTTCTCTAAATATTGAAATATACTAGATAGTGTACCATTTTCTTGATCAAATGCCTTGTACACACAATTAAAAAAATAATTGAATTATCATTTTTCAACTTGACTCAATAATGCGGCTATAGCATCGATATAAAGTTGCACACATAATTGGATGGAAATCATCCATTCTTTAATATACACAAAGCTTGGTTGGCCACTAAAGAACAAAAAACGTCCTTGGCATCCTTCCAAGCATAGGAATTATGTCATCTATTGAACTTAAAAGGTCGACAATGTCTTTGCAAGGTTAACATAGTTGTTGAAAAAAATTCAAATCACCAATTGCGTAAATTACACATTAGAATTGAATTTTTTTTACTTTTACAAAAGAAAAATTGTTCATAAAGTTATACTCCTTCCGTCCCATAATGATCTTCCTGTTGCACTTGTGACGTTAGAAATTTGTCAAATTTGGCTTACAATTGCTATCTAGTGGATCAACAAAACAACTATGAGTTGTATTTCCCCTCCATCCATGAAATCATCAATCAAAAGACAAATGAAATGATTAGAGGGGTYAATCAACACTATTTGTTTGTATTTTTTGCATCTCTTTGAACATTGCCCAATTGCAGCGGAGACGAAGCTTTGGGAAGCGAAACAAGGGTCAACACATGGTCTTTGGCTCATACTCAATGTCCATAAAATGATGACCCCGCACTCAACAATTAAATGTCCACTGTACTAGTGCTCCTTGAAAATGCCCCCAAAAATTCATTTTTCAATACTTTAAAACTGAACTTTACAAATAAAAAGAATTCCAAAACTCAAGATTTCTGGGACAGTAGGAGTGCACCAAACTCAACTTACAATTAAAAACAGGTCTTTAAATTGTTATTTTTAGCCTTAATCCAAAACATTTTGTCCAATAAGAAGATCATTTCAAGACGGAGGTAGTACAACATCTAAAAATAGGCATTAGAGTGCTATTTTTATTTCTATACACTATGTACTCTACTCTTGTAATATCTAGCAAAATGGTGCACATTTAAGTTTTTAAGGATAGTTTGACAAAAATGTAGCTCTCAAGCCAAGCAAGTATTTATTCACATCTCAAACTCGCCATAACATATGAGTTCCTACTTTATTTACTCAAATTGTATTATTGCAAGTTTATGCAATTTAAAGTTGAAAATACACACAAGATTAATGTTCTTCAAGTTTAGTATGATAAATGCACAAACATAATATGTAACCAATGATTTTGACTTTTTGTTCATATACATATCATTCACAGAAATATTTGACAATTAGATGAGCTTCARGTTACAATTAGTTTACTAGATTTCTAATTAAATGTTATCTATATCCGAGTCTACATCTTAACCTATAATGATATTTTCATTACAAATTGATTTTGGAATGTTTGGAGCATCTACAATCAAGAATCAAATTTTATTTTTGTTTTTTTCAATCTTTTTAAGAATGAAAAATCAAATTGATCCTTTAGAGAATTTAATTCTTACAAAGATTCAATGGTTGGTAAAAAAAAGTATTTCTTTTTTGTATTTTGACTTTGAATTTGGGTAGGTACAATAGAGCATTGTTTTGTTTTGAAAATTTGTACACTTCTTCTAATTCAAGGTTCTATTCAAATTAGAAGTCCATAGATCTTTTTGAAAAAAAGACTTTGGTTAGRAGGTTGAAAAGCTTGACAAGGCTATACTGTCAAAACCTTAGATAGCCTTGAAAAGACATCATGTTGCTCAAACTTTATTTGATCATATCTCACAAGTGCATTGCTTTTAGATCCCAACTTTTAAATGCATGACCCTTCTACCAATCATTAAAAAAACACTATTGTTGAAAATTCACAAAAATGGATACAATTTTATTTACAAAATTAGTTACAGAGAATGCTATTTTTTGACAATTTCTGATTATAATTTTTGACCTAAGAAACTTTAGGGGTTAAATTAATAAATATACATGCCATTAAAGGATTGTTGAGGCTCAGAGAGCATATTCTTTATAGCAAGTGGAGTGGCCATGTTCACCCATAGATCACTAGTTTGATATCACCGTGAATTGGCAACGTCATAAATGTACTCACATTTTTGTTGAGCAATCATGGTTTCTATGCCATTTATTTTCTAAAGCGGTGCTCTTTTAGACTTGAGTTTGCAATACCATGATCACCACTTTCAATGACATGATATYTTTTGGATTAAAGCCCAAATGATCAACAATATGGGTCTCTGATTGATGAGAATGTGGTGCAAGTCAAGCTGCATTTTTCCCCACATGGGACCTATGTAGTGTCAGGGAGGTTGTCTTTTGAGTGGATAGTAAGGGACTGGTGCATTTCAATTAATGCACCCCCCTCCATTCACTCAAAAGATCCCTAATAAAAAAAATTTAATGGTTCATTAGTCCCCCTCCCTTCATCTTATAATTTGAGTTGTTTGGATCTAAATTGCAAACAATATGGGATATGTTCATATCTCGTATCTGGTATCTTTATTGTATCGTATCTATATCCATATCCCATATATCGTATGTGTATCTGTATTGTACCATATCTGGTATGCCATATCCGCACTGTATTGTATTTTTGATTTAATGTCTTTCATTTTTTTCTTGGGAGGTTGGTTTAATTTTCAAGAATGGCAAGTTTGCAACTTTTCAGTGGATAGTCTAGCAGTTTGTCATGTCTTTCATTTTTTTCTTGGGAGGTTGGTTTAATTTTCAAGAATGGCAAGTTTGCAACTTTTCAGTGGATAGTCTAGCAGTTTGTCATNTTGTCATGTCTTTCATTTTTTTCTTGGGAGGTTGGTTTAATTTTCAAGAATGGCAAGTTTGCAACTTTTCAGTGGATAGTCTAGCAGTTTGTCATATAGGCAGCTACTGCCTCTTTTGGGTGCATTGTGTCAAATTGTGTCACAATGCACCCAGTGTTTCTTTTTTACTTTAAAAAATAAATAAATTACCCACCCTTTCCCCACGTTTCAAAAATTTAATTAATTAATTATTTCCCTCCCCACCCTCCCCTCTCCATTACTTGTAATTTTGAGAACCCATATCATGGACAATCAATATGGGACAATTTAGTACAAAATCCATATCCCATATCCGTATCTTGTATTTGGTACCATATTCAAACCATTTATCCGTAGTCTCTGTATCCGTATTTGGTATAGTATTTTGGATTTGTATTTTGACGACTTAGATTAATTTTTTTCAGAAATGGACAACATTTTAGAGGTGAAGCATTTAAAAAAAAATCAATGGCCTATCCATGATTTTTTCTAGATAGGGGGGGAGGAACTATTGCAAATTAGGAGGTGTCAACCTCTTTTGGGTGCATTGTCTAGCACTCAATGCCAATTAATKTTTTAGCAATCATTTCTTTTGATTCCAACATCAAAGCCTTATTCATAGGTAGGATTCAAGTATTTCAATGGAGTTCATTCCCCAAAACATTGGATATGGAGAGCATACTTATGTTTTATCCCTAAAATCCTTTCATGCTGGATTTAACTACTTTTGGACCTTCGAAGAGTCCATAGTTAATAGTATTAAAAAAACTGTCAATAGGAGATAATGCAAAATAGAAGGAGATCTATGCGAAACATTGAGAGATCAATACAAAACATCCGAAGACCTATACAAAGTTATAAACATCTAAAGATCTCCATATGTTATTATTTGAAGCTTTTTGAATGTTTTGTCTAGAATTCACTATATAGTCTAGAAGTAGTTAAAATGTTGCATTTTTTGTTTTGAGGGCGCCTCAAAACACAAAAGTGGTCACTTTTGGATGGCAAAAGTTTTACTACGGCCACTATCTCTTTGCCACCAAAACACATGGTTGTCAATTCAAAACACGGAAAAATAGGCTGTCAACCAAAATGAAACCATAATCCTTAGCCATTGGCTTGCTCACATACTTGGCAACCAACTCTTGAAGGGGATTCTTGCCCGCAAAAGTATTTGCAGTTGTAAGTGAAGTCGACAATCATACGACAAAAATTTTAAATAAATTTCTAACTATAGTAATCAAATTGTCAAAAGACAGAATGGTAGGTATGGATTTTGATGCAGTAAGTCAACTCACACATTCAAAAAGACCGAACTAAAACACACAAATTAAAAAAAAGAAAAGAATGGCCTATTTAGCACTTCCAATACAAGTTTGACCAAGCATTGTCTTGCCTTCATTTCATATGGCCGACTGTTTATTGCAACATCGCATACCAGTTGAATGGGGACCATTATCTAGACATGATGAAGCAAGATATGTAAACCATGGCCAAGAATTGTCCCGTTCATTTGCAGGCCATGTTCTATGTTGGAATGAAGTTGTAATGCCCAATTATGAGGGCACCACCGAGTAAACGGGCATTCTGCAATTTTCATCCAAATTGTTCATTCTTGCTTGTGGTTTCATCCAAATTGTTCAAATTTTTTCGTTGCCGCCCGTGGTTTACGTCGGGCAATTGCCACTTTGGTTGTCACTAATTGCAGTAAACAGACAATCTCTTTGTCGGGCTTCCCCCTCCTTGTCAGCCTTTTGTTTACCGCAATCCCCAATGACAAACGGCCTTGCCCTATACATAATATCATAATTAAAAGTAATAGGATCCACGAATTGAAGAAACAATTATACTTGTTCGTTTTGGCTAGTTCGGCTTCTAGGGCATTTGATCCTCAGTATGCTTTCTGTAGAAGGATGGATGGATTGCTTGCAAGCATTTGGGTTAGCTAAATTATAGTACAGTAGAACTTCTCTAAGTCGCTCATCTATAAGCCAATAAACCTCTATAAACCAATGTTGGCAAACCGGTCCTGGACTAGGCCACATAACAAAGGTTGTGACTAAATTTGACCCTCTCTTAGCCAATAAACCTTTGTAAACCGATATGTCAGAATGATCCGGGACCTATTGAGTAAGGGAGGTTCTATTGTACTACATGTTGAATTTCATGTGTTGATTGAATTTCATGTGCTGATTGAATTTCATTTTTTCATGTAATGTTGGAAATCATTACATCTAAACACATAGTATTTATAATATGCTTTTTAATAAGTTACAATCAAGGTTGATCAAGGTGCATCCACTTTTTGGATGTGTGGATCTTTAGGGATTAAGGTCATTGTGGTTGGGATGAACTGGCGAGTAGGGCAAACTAAAGCCTTTTGCCCTTGTCGGAAGGTAAATATAAAAATTGCCCCCTATTTTGTGTTGTGTCAATTTTGTATTTCTTCATCTCCCCTTTCAAATTTGGGGCCTCTAATTGCCAATATGAATGCAAATTTTGCAAATTTTATCGTATGTGGTAGATAAAAGAATTCCAGTGTTTTCTCTAGGGATTTTCTCTAGGGGCAATAAGGGTGTCCGTTTGCACTAGTTTTAATTGGCGCCCTTGCTCAACCATTCCAAGTTATTCCAGGTTGGGGTGGACTGGGCCCCTCACTCGGCTACTCCAAGTAACTCCAAGGGTACAAGTAAAATAAAAAGCCCCCTTTTTGGACCCAATTAATTTATCTTGTACATCCCTCCTCACTTATTTGGGGCCTTTGATTGCAAATATGAATTCAAAACATGCAATTTCTATCATGCGTGGAAAATTAAAAAATCCAGGGTTTGACCAAGTGGCCAAGCAAGGCGGTCACTTCACCCCGTCCGCTATTCCACGGATGCAAATAAAAAAAAATGCCCCCTATTTTGTGCTTGATTAATTTATCGTATACACCCCTCCCATTTAATTTGGGGCATCTGATTGCAAAAATATGAATTCAAAATTTGAAAATTTTATCATGAGTGGAAAATAAGAAATTTGAGGGTTTTCTGGAGAGGCCGAGAGAGGGTCAGTTCATCATTGTAAGTACAAAAGAAAATCAATTCTTTTAGAGCATGTTTTAGAAAAGCATGAGTGGCCTGCCTATCCATGCCGTGAAGCATGGCTAGGAGGACTATCCAACAGGCAACTACAGAGTATATGATTAAGAAAGTATATTATTGGTCAATACACCTACTTTCAACAAGTTCGTCATTTATGTTAGTTTTCATATTAAAACCACGCCCAATTTGACACATGACATGATTGAACTGGTGAAAGTTGGTCAAGGTTTTTTTAATGCAATGGTTTCTTCCATTTGTTAAAAGAAATGAAAAAAAGAAGAAAAAAAAGTTGGTCAAGCTCACCACTGAGTGCCAAATTAAAAGCAGCTCTCCATTTTAAGCTTCTGTACAAAAGCAGAAGGATATGCCACATTTAACTGCTTTTGGACTTTTGGACTTTTGAAAGTCCAAAATTAATAATGGTCATGGGAAGAAAAAAAATGGGTTATCGGGAGATAATGCAAAACATCGGAAAATCTATGCAAAATACTAGGAGATTTGTAAAAACATCGGGAGATCTCCCGATGTTATAATCCGTAGATCTTTCGATGTAAAGTCCAAAATTCATTGAATAGTCCAAAAGTAGTCAAATATGGCATGGATCAATTGCTTTTTTAATTTCATGTTTTGAAAGGAGGTTTGAATTCATCAAAAAAAAAAAAAAAAAAACTTAATCCTTAAAGGACAGACCTATTACCGTGGAAGGCTGTGGACTGTGAACCGTCAAGTGTTAGATAGTGGGAAGTTAAACTGTGTAGCACTTAAAAATGACAGCAACATCTAAAAAGTTGCTACAACACCTAAAAATTTGATGATAGGCATACATGGACTTGTCAGCGTGGGCATGAATTTCCGTGGTTTTGTGTTACAATTTGCAGCACCTAAAAATGACAATACATTCAATGACCCTATTTCTTGCTTTCCATGTCAAAGCACATCTCTACTTTCCCATTTATCCCAAAATGGATGAAAATTACCTTTTCTGCATCCACTGCAGTTGATTTCTGTCATCCAAAGGCCCCGAAACATCCTTGTCAACCTTTAAGGGTTAACAATCAACAGGGGACCGAAGATCACTTGTTGTTCTTGGTCTTGGAGAATTATTGATTCATGTAAAATTAAAAACAATAAGATAGGAGCACCCAATGGCGTCCATGCATCTAATGGCGTTAGTTTCTATGTAAGATATTATTTCTAGAACATAAATGTAGGTAGACTGTAGATAGCTTATCGTTTTAACCCTAGAAGGACCTAAAGGCCTTTGTGGCCGTATAGTATACTATGAGTACATTGGTATTTGATCAAGAAAACATTGACCAAACACTTTTCAATACAAAGTAAATTAATGATCATGATAGTACGTAAATAACAAAGGATCACAATTCATATATAAAATCACAATTGAAGAGTTATAAGACTAAATACAATTCGTATATCGAAACCCCAAGGGCCTTTCTAGGGTTAAGTTATAAAAGAATAAGCTATCTACAATCTACGTACATTCATCATCTGAAATGACTATTATGTGTAGAAACTGACGCCATTAGATGCACAGACGCCATTGGGTGCTCCTACCGTATATAAAATGATAATGTAAAGAGATTAATGGTTGTTTAGGGTAACCACACCCAAATGTATTCAATAAGCAATTGAGCATCGATCCTATTATCAAATTGTCTAATTTTTTGTTATATCTTGTTGGATGTAACAAGAGTATTTTAAATTCCCTTCTTACACATTTTTTGGTTACCATTTCAAACACTTGAAGAAAATGAAGGTTCTGTGACTACAATGAACAACTTGTATTCAGGTTTTATCGGACGTTTGCAATTGGTGATAATCAAGAGATATGTAGTCGTTGTAGACAAGTCACATGTCAAATTGTAAGTGCATAGTAAAACAATGTTGTTTCTCATCCAGCAGCATACTTGGAACTTCGTCGACGAGTTTTATTGATGTAGTTGCTTATGTGGTATTTGTTGCCACAACTCAATTGATGAGTTTTGCAACTTGTTGGCGGCTTGTTGGTGACTAATCTTTGACTTATTTGCAACTCATCTGCAACTTATCAATAAATTCATTGCGACTCATTTGTGGCTTGACTGCAACTTATTTATAATTTGTTTGTGACTCATCTATGACTTCATTGCAACTCATTTGTGACTTATTGCAACTCATTTGTAACTTCATTGCAACTTGTCTGTAACTTATTTGCGACTTGTAGATTTTGAAATTCTAATTTCAATGATTTTAGATTTTAAAATTACTTAGGTTTTAAATTTTTTAGATCCTATAGATTGTAAAAATCTACAAATTGTAGAAATCTACAAAATGTAGAAACCTACAAAAATGTAGAAATCTACAGATTGTAGAAGTCACTGAATTCTTTAAATATAATTAATTACATAAAGGTAGAACAACTTACATGTATTATAAGTTCATTTTAATGGTACACTCAACAATTGATATGGGACAATTGATATATAATAGGACAATCAAGAAATAACTTCAAAAATGACTAGGAAACAACTAGGATGCAACCACAAAACAACTAGGAAATGAGTAGGATGCAGCTAGGAAAAGACTAGGATGCAATTGAAAAACAACTAGGAAATGACTAGATGCGACTAAAAAATGACTATTTGTCATTTTATAGTTGCAATTGCATTCAAGTGGTCTCCTAGTTGTTGTTTTTGCAACTATAGATTGACTTCGTGGATTTCATAGAACACAAACTTGTCCTCATCGACAATTATGATGAATTTTGTATGGAGAATAATCCTCATTCATTTTAAATTTGAACTTTGTTACAACTCTCATAATCCTACGACTGCTTTGCAACTAAAACAATTTATACGCTTCATTCTACGACTACTTTGCAACTAAAATAATGCACTAATGATGCAAAACAATGACGTAAAATAATGTCTTCAGATTTGGTGCAAATAGAGAGGGCTTTAGTCATAGAACAATTTTGAAGGACACATAGTCGCATTTTAGCTGGTTGTGGCGGACACATTTTTCTTCTAGTGGTAAGAATATGAATTCTTAAATTATTGAAAATAAGAGTATTCAAAAACTACCATAGACTCTCATGAATAAAGTGTGCATGTACATTTTTAGGCAAGAATCTTTGAAAGGCAATTCCAAATAGAGGTCAGATTGAATTGCATCTATTAGCTTTATTATTTATTACCATTCTAAGACACTGCAATAGAAAGGATGTTTTAAGTGAGTTTTAAACATTGCCCTAGATATAAGATTATATGTAATGACCTTCAAAAGATTTTGAATACAAATTTGCTAGAAATACATGTTATTCTAGCAAAATTTTACTAAAAATCTTCTAAAAGGTCATTACTTATAATCATATGTTTAGAACTATATTTAAAAACTCACTTAAAACATCCCTCAATCTTGCAAAGGGGTTAACATCCTTTACATGTGGTTGATAAGTGCTCCACGTCCTTCACAATATTCACTTGACAAAATCTTAGTGAATCAAGCAAGAGCTCTTCAAATTACTATTAAGTTTATTCATTTAATCCTTTACTCTACTTACCAATTAATCACTACTATTTTTTGCTTCACATTGGTGGGAGACAAATAATTTGAGGGCTCTTCAAAAATTGATGTCAGTGATATTTGAGCATGGCAAGTAAGGGTGCAAATGCTCTAAGATCCCCCCCCCCCCCCCCCCACCCCCCCCCCCCCCCCCCCCCCCCCGACACACACACAAATGTACCATTGACCCTAATCAATCTTCATTTTGTGTACTTGGTCTCTAAAATCAATTGTGTGCCTATGCCAATAGAAAAAATTGTTTTAACCCCTAAAGAGTCCCATTGTCCCCTCGAAAGACAAATTGGATTTTAGGTAGGTTCCTGTGACTTATGAAACTTTTTGAAACTTTCTCATAAGATAGGAAAACTGATTAGCTTTGTGAGAATATATAATTTTTTATTTCAATTGGTGCTTGGGAGAAAAAGTTATACCACAAAAAGCCCAAAACCGAACTTGACAGGCAACAAAAACAAATCCAAAAATTCAAAATTCAGATTTTAAATTTGTTTTTTTGAAATTATATATTTTTGTCTATATGTGAAGCTTTGATTCAATCTATTTGGACTAGTAATGAGAAAGTCATGGACAATCTTGTTTTTTGGGCAATCTAAGCATCTTCTTGAAGAAACAACTTATAGAATTCATTTTGAATGCAATTTTCGCAATTTTTCACAATTACTTTTTTGAAAAGGTTAGTTTTGTTTACAAGAACAATCCCACCGTTGAGATTATCATGTTTCAATCCCATCTTAAAGCTATTAACCATTTGGTTTTTCTTTCAATCTTGGACCCACTTTTACTTAACAATTTTTTAAAGAATGAAAACCATGTGTGTGTTTTTTGAATTTTTTTTCTTCTAGACTTCCTACTCAATTCTTCAACATAATTTTTTTTAATTCAAAGTCTATAGTGCAAAAAAATTCCACAAATGGCGGTCAAAGTCATCTAAAATTGAAGGTTAGTATTCAAAAAAACTTTCTTTTTCAACTTTAAATGCTAATATCTTCCAATCTATAAGGTCAAACTTCATGAAAGTCTTATTACATGATCTAAGACAAGAGAAGTACAAGATCCTACGGTTAGATTTTAAGAAAAATTCTTTTTTTGTTTTCTTGGGTGAATGCAACAAAAATGGCAATTTCAGTGGTTTTTAATAGGAAAATGGCCTTGAGGTTTTAGGGGTTAAAACAAAACTTTGTTTTTTCATAATGTTTGCAAATGGTATCTAAATGCCACGTTTTTTGGTGCGTTGGAACCTCCTTTGAAGTGTCAATGTGGAAGTATGCAAATTTGACTAGCCTAATAATATTAACTAAGCAAAAAGTGGCGATTTGGGGGATATCCACCTTTATTAAGTTTATAAGTTGTTGCTAATTTCATGTCCAGTGGTGGAAGGCCAACAATCCATCCCAAAATCTTGACTTCTCCTCAAGGGCCCTACTACTCAAGTGCTTGATGAGTTTGAGGGGACTAAGTTGTAAGGCATGTAAAATAACTTAGCATTAAACTAGTGTGCCTTGTAATGTTGCCACAACCAAAATAAAAGTAAGAATAATTTTTTAATTTTTTAATTCAATAAGAACTTTGAAATTCAACATACAACTTTCATATTGTAGGTTGAGACGCCATGAATCAAGCCTTTGCATCCCTCCTCGCTGAGAGCTTTTTGACATTACCAAGAGCGTGCCCAGGAGACGCGTGGTCCAAGAGATCTCATCGTAACAAACCGAACGTTCATGTCGACGTTCAAGGGTTAAGTTTTAACATAACCTTTAAAGTAAAAGTAAGTGGCGTGTGGCTACTATAGCTTTGCTTCGAAAGTGGTTTTATCATTCTGAATTGACAAGAATAAGGTAGAACCACCTATAACCAACCAAATAAGGAATTTGGACAAATTTGAAGCAATGGAATGCAAGGTAAATATTTTTAGAGGTGTGTTGATAAAAATGATGAGGATTGCAAAAGCTTTGGTAATTTTATTGCATGAATTGAAATTACTATAAATTTTGAAAGACAAAAGTGCTCCGGACCCATAGCCGATCTCTAGACTCTTCCAATTCCGATCATTCAAAATACTACTTTTCCACTCATTGCTTCCAACTTTTTTTTTGCACTACCTTGGAACATGTAAAGTAAGACAACCCATTGCTGTTATTTCTTTCATAGTAGTCACCTATGAAGTGGCCCCATTGTAATTTTTTTAGTTTTGTGAGACCTCGGCTACAATCAATGTCTTACATGATAGTGATGGAGTGATTAGTGACCACATAAGGCGCTTCCAACTTTCTAGTGTGAAATTCATTACAAGAATTGACTTTTTAGGCATTCCATGTTAGAAAATATTGTGATTGCATTAGGTAGTGAGATGACCATCATGGATTGAGATTTTGTTGGCTATGCGGTAGTCTACAGACCCTATTGGGCCATGGAAAACTAAACACTTCAAAAATTCCTAGCAAATTCATACTTTATCAAAAAAATATAATTTTAGTTGCACTTGCTGTTTCTCACACTTATCTTTTAAGTGGGGGAAAAAATTGAAAGATTTCAACAATAGCGTGAGGCCAAACTCCAAATTTTGACCACAATGGGTTGTCTTACCTTACCATGAACTTTTAGTCCCAACCTTGAAAAGATGAAAAAAAATCCATTGGAAATAAGTCAATCTATAGTTGGCTATGGGGCACTGGTTGGTAATGGGTGGTTCTACCTTAAGTTAATCAGACGAATGGCATGCAGACATTGTAAGAGGCTCCATTCATCATGGAACACACCTGCAACATGTGATGTCCACTGTTCAGTTAAATTATCAATAACTTAGGACGAGGTTCCCATGAACTATATTATCACTGTAATGCATAAGTTTTTGACTACTGGTTTGAGGTTCATATTATAATCAAGATGCCTTTCTGACACCGGCTTTAGTTGGAATTTGGTTGCAGTTTGACTTGTTTTCACATGAAGCCTTGCTTTGACCAGCAATTACAGGATAATAGAAATTGAACAGTTGACATTTAACTCAAACTTAATCAACCCCTAACAATAGGTAGCTATCAAACGTGCGTCCAAAATCTGCCGGAGGATGAACATGGAGGTTCCGAGGACTTTTTTTACCACATAACTTCTCATTCATCTAAACCGATGCTTGAATTTTTGAAAACCATACTATTTTGGATGATGAATTTGATGAAATTGAGGTAACTATCATACATTTATAAAAATAAAACAAAAATATGCAAAAAAAAAATTCAAAAAAGGACTTTGGCATTGACGGGGTAAAGGACATTTTTGTTCCCCAAGCAATTTTAAGCTTGAAGAATCTGTCATAGTGTTTCCAAGACAAGCAAGCAAGGTAAGGCTTTGATGGAAGAGAGAAAATGGCTTTGTGCACAGTGCCGTCCTTGGGGCCGTTCTAGACCCAACTCCTCTTTCTACAACAACTTTGCAAAGAGGCGCCCCCTACCTCAGCACCTTGCCAAAACCATGATCTCCTAGAGGCAATGAAGATTTCAAAAGTAGTGCAATTGCATTTGATGCCTACTAGGAGGAGGGAAAAAATGTGTCAAGTTCTGAAAAAGAGGCATTTGTGATAGCTCACGCACAATTCTCATTATTCCTTGGATAGAATGCTCAAGGGATTTAAAATATCTTTTAAGAGTTAAAGGACAAACTTGACCAAGGAGCTTAGTTTTAGAATCAAACTTGAAGCTTATATAGTTCTTGGTTTTAAATATCTTCAAATTCCACTCAAAAACTTTAGTTCCAATAATCTACTTTTCATTCAATTTTATTTATTTTTTCAAAATTGTAAAGATTATAGTTTTTGTGATGCTTTGAAGGTAGCATCTTCAAAGTTTAAAAGACACCAGTATTGAACTTTTCTATCAAATCTTTCTTGGTATGTGAGATCAAGGAGTACATCATTTGCACTATGATGTTCATCACATCATCTAAATTTATGCTAAAATTTTCATACTCTTTAAATCATTTTGTAATTACTATGACTTTCATACAAAAATCACTTTAAAAAATCATATAAATTTCATTATAACATTTTTGATTATAAAAAATGAAGTTAAAATTTTGATATTATAATACATGAGAAAAATAACATATTTTATAAAGGTATATTTAACATTAAAAACTTAAAAAGTTTGACAAAATGGAAATATAAAATGCCCTTTAAGGGTGAACAAAGGTTGATTAACCCCTAAAGTAACTACACCTAAAATTAACTCACTTTTCTAAAGTGAAAACCAACAAATTTTTGTCTAAAATGTACTTCCACTATTCATGAGAGTCTAGGATTGATTTCAAAAACATCCGTTTTGGCATGACACCATCTTGGTTGGGATGGCCGAAGGAAACATATTCTCTACTACTACGACAAGTGTAGTGAAGAAAAGATATTTAGCATTTGTCAGGCATTTGAATAAAATTGGCACAAAAAAAACACGTTTTTTTGCTCATGTACCTTACACAAATATACTTGGCATCTCCCCCATCAACCTTCCTCGAAGGTCAAGTACCCCGCTTTCTTCGGGTTGATTGTTCCTTCTTTGTTTTTTAATGGTCACCGCTTCTTTGACCCCCCTCCAAAAAAAACCCACCAATTTTTAATAATTTAAAAAATTCATAGTTTAGGCATTCAATGTCCAAAACATGCCATCTAAAAGAATCGATATAATCTCTTTTTGACTTTCAATAAGAGACCACAATAAAATAATGGAAATATGCTAAATTTCTTATTTTGTCTATTTTAGGAGTGATTATTTTAAAGCTATTTCATGTTCAAAGGACAAAACAATTTCAAAATACTTGTAGCCCAAGCAAGGCTAAAATCTTCATGTATATTTATTTTTTAACAAATCAAACCTTAGGATCATTTGGATGATTTGTTCAAGTTCATCATCCTAAAGTTTTGGAATAAACATTCTCACCAATTCCAACTTCAATGTGCCTAAACTTCAAAAATGTAAACATTTCAAGCCCTTCCGAAAAGGTGAAATTGTGCAATTTAGTCAATGAAATGGAAAGCGGATTGAAATATATATGCATGTAATAAAATTTAATCAAAAAAACTTTCATCTTGATCTTTAAAAAAACATAAAGTTAACTCCTAATGTTCCATGACTATGTTTTCACCAAAACTTCTCACAAACTGCCTTCTTTAGTACAAGTATCAAAATTTTGAAACAAAACATTTATTGACACATGCAACCATAGGATCTTGTAGTTTGCTGACTTTAGAACATGTAATAAAAACTTCAAAAATTTCCACAGTGTGGATTGCAAGATATAAGCATTCAAATTTACTAAGATCGTTTTTTTTGGCCCTGCAAAAAGCAAGGCAGCAACACTTCAAAAGCTCTTTTTCTATGAAAAAATGTCCAAAATGGTGGTGATTCTTTGGATTCTTTTTTCTTGATAAGTTGGCCACATTCTTGAAAATTTTCATATCATTTGGAATTGTACAACATATAGGAAAAAAAATAGTAAGTGGATAGTAGTAGAGAATGATTCAAAATACTAAATTGTTATAAATTCAATTATGGAATTGAAAAATGCCAATTCCAATGGTTGAAATGTTTAATAAACAATATACATCCTAGATTTTTTTCTTTTCCAAAAATATTTAAAATTGAGTAAGATGAAGGACTTCAAAGTTTATTTTAGAGTAGAGAATCTATAACTGATTGCAAACAAAATTTCCTCATAACTTTTGATTCATTGATCAAAATGGAATGATTCAAAGATTTACATGTATATATAGCTCTAAAAAATCAATATCAATTTTATTTTTTTGAAAAAAGTGATTTTTTCTAATCTGCCCGAACTACCCATTTACAAAAAAAAATAACATATTAGGCCATAACTATTGACTCGTATATCCAAAGGTCATGAAATTTAGTGCATACAAAAGATATTCCTTGCCCCAACCTTCTATTAAAATTTGGTAAAAAAATATGGAAATGTCTAGCCACACGTACTTGCCCAAAATTGCTTTGTTGCCAAAAAAACGCATGCCGGTCCTTTAGGGGTTAAAGTAGAAACTAAATTGCTAATAACTTTACAAGAAATTGGGGATTGTTAATCTCAATGCTAGCTTTAGATTGATCTTAAGATAAACATTGATTCATATGTTTTTATTTTTAGGTTATTTAAAATTAGATAAAATAACATTTGTAAGATTATTTAACTATTTTCTTTTGCTAGAGGTGAAGTTTTGTCTTTCAGTATTTTTTGAAAAAAAACATGTGTACCTCATTGATTTTGCATTTGAGTCAGCATGTTGGAAATTGGGTTGATAGTACAAAAAGAAATTAACAAAACGTGATCTTAGATTCATCTTAAAAGAAATTAATAAGTGGAAGCTACAAATAACAAATTCACTAAAAAGATTTATTTCTTCCATATAAAATTTTACTTTTTGAACAATTATGTCACAACAATTCTAGTAATTGTTTGTAGAAATGATTTTTTGCCAACCTTTATTTATTAGGCGTAGTGATCAATATTTAGAAAAAAATGACATTTATTGGTCCAAAAATGACACTTTTTGGTCCAAAAATGGTGTCTAATGTTTGATATTGATGTACATACCTTATTTGCTACTTTAGTTGAAAACTTTGAAAATTCTTTATCTCATAAAGGACAACTCATCACTATGTAGTCAAACATAAAAGCCCTTCATTGCCTCATTGTGTATTCTCCATTTTTTTGCTATTTGTGAGTGAATATTTTTGGGTTTTTTAAGAGATGACATCTCAAGTTTAATGTGTTATAAGTTTACAAAACTATTTGTGAAAATTTCAAATTATTATGAATTTTTGAAGAAAATATACAAAAAATTCATATCACATGCAAATCATTCTAAAAAATTCTGAAAATTTTAAAAAAGAATTACATTATAGTGTAGAACATTGTGGTATAAATAAAAAAGTATTATCACTTCATATTAGAAATATAGTCATAGATTTTCAACTTTGAACTTCAATGAAATGCTTAATTTAATGATTTCTAAAAAAAACGAGTGGAATAAAACTAGACTTTAGAAACTTAACTTTGTTAGTTTTGCTCAAAAGCAAAAGAAAATAATTTGAATGACCGAGTCAAGTTTAAAGGGGGTAGAAACTCAAATATTAAAATACACTATATACTAGTAATGTACCATTTAAATAAAATAAACTAACCTTTACAACATAATAAATAAAATAAAATCTTTGAACTTAACCTCAATGATGCCAAAATAGGATTAATAAAGAAGCACATAAAAATTTGGATAAAAATCATCCATTCTTCAAATGTGCACAATAAATGTTTGATAATGTAAATAAAACTTTTGTTAGAGCTTATATAGCACCTACAAAATTCCAACACTAAGAACACAAAGATGCAACAATTCCAATTTTCAAAGAAGTCCAATTGAGGAAACTCAAAAGACCTAACCAATATTAACAAAAACTACTTCGAGAAATGATGAAGATGAGAGTGTATTGAGACTTTTGGAGAGGCTATTATATGTTACTAACTAAGACAACTTCAAGAGGCTTCCAACACTAGTTTCCCTTTCCAAGCAACTTCAAGAGTTTTTTTTATTGAAAGTATAAAAAATAAATGAGTCAATACTTATGTTGAATCAAACTTCAACTTTGGGAGAAAAGCTTATAAACAATGGATTGCACCATTGGCTTCAGAAGGGCCAAATTAGTAAGAAAAATTACCTTGTTTGTCGACCAATTTAGACTTATAAAGTGTATGCAACGAAATTATTAACCTTTGAAAAATCAATAAATTTGGAATCTTTGCATTCTAAAGAGTATGACCGTTTTGAAGTGTCTATAGGAATCTAGAAAGCAAAAAAAGGTTCTTTATGGTCTCAATTTAAACTTCTCGTGCTTGCGGGGGGTTGTTGCCTTCAATCATGAAATTCTAGGTAATATATAATAGTTAGAATCTAGGATTTTTGGTTTGGGTCTTTGCCACTCTCAAAACCTCTTGAAACTTTGTGGGGCCTTGTAAAACAACCTAAGAATTTCAAAATCCATTGATGATTTTTACATCAAAGAATTAAGAGAAGATTTATTTAGACTGAAAAATCAACTTTAGTTGTTAGCTTCATAAAAACAATTGATTTATTTGGTGTATTTGCAAGGTCTCTTCTTTCACTGGCTCCAACAAATTTTTAGAAAATAGCAATAAAAATTGATATCTCTTCCCTACAAACCCCAAAAAATAAACAATCAATGTTTACAACATTGCAACACAATATTGTTGATGTTTATGCGTGGCAATGCAAAGTCCTAGTTATTTCGTTACAATTTTTTGGCTACTTAGTGAATGTCCAAAGATTTTAGTTAATGTTTGAATATATTGACCCTCTAAAAAGACTAAATTTTGCAATTCTAAAAAATCCCGCAACTTTAAAGGCCATCTTCTTCTTAGTCATGAAGATTCTAATTACGCTAATACAAATTCATAGAATTTAAATTTCACCTTTATTAGTAATTTTTAAAATCAAAGTTACCATAGGAGGTCCTAAATGAGAGTATTTTTCAATAAGAAAGAAAAATCTTTTGGAATGATTGCAACAAGAGACTCTTGTGATGTTTTCTAGTACGATAATAAAACATTTTTTTTTGCCATTTGGCTTGAGTTTTGAGTTTTGAAGTCCATTAGACATATTTCTATTTGTTTAGGTTTTTTTTTATAACAAGCGGTTGGCGCTTGCTATGCTATGCATTCATCATTAGAATTTTATAAGAATTTCTATGTATTAGATAGAATGTAGAACAAAAATCTCAATAAATAGATAAGCTAATCTCCTTCAAGTTATTGATATATAGATTTTTTAAATACTCAAAACTATTAAGGACTACACTTAGGATTAACATAATAAATTTTGTTCTTTGCAAAATGTTTTTTTTATGGATTTTTGTAATATACAGATCATAAGTGTCTGTTAAACATAAACAAAATCAATTATGAGTACAAAGTGACAACTTAAAAAGTCACAATTGAATCATTATGGAAATATTGGTCTGTAGCATCTACACATATAAGAGCGTACAAAGGACCAAATTTAGTGATTCTTTGAAGAATAGAGAGCTCTAGAGAACCGAGAGCATTCTTTTTTTTTGTAAAGAGTAGTTACTAAAAGCACACACTCTCTATGTAATTGATATATACAAAAAACAATTCACTCTACAACACTGCCAAAAATAATCATAGCCCAAATGTAAGAGTCTGTATCAAATTAGTAATCATAGATCAACTAGTAGGGCATCTTGTGCCTATGCCTACCAATATTACCAAATTTTTTTCAGCTAAAAGCAATCCCAACCCTAAATAAAGGAGAGTCATCTATAAAGCCAAGACCTAAATTAACGACTAAACCAATGTTAAAAGTATTTTTTCATTATCGTTGTCAAAAAATAACTTTTGCATTGCAAGAAGCTATGACCACCAAGCTTCCATTGTTAGTAAATTACCAAAATAATATTGTAAATGCACAAAGATCTTGAACTAAATCCTACAAAAAAGAGAAGAAACAACTATAGGTGCTCCTAGCTGAAACTCTTAGTGTTGCTCTTCTTTCTTGGTCGGGTACTTAATACATATAGAAGCTTCTTGTGATAGGCCTCAATTTTGAACCACAGGCTTCTATAATTAACACCAAAGAAATGTAACGAACCAGCATCCATAGGATGAATTATGAATGTTTTTAACCCCTATAGACCCAAAGCCATTTTTCTATCAAAAAACACTCAAAACTGCTATCTCTATGGTGTTCTTCCAATAAATAAAAAAAAAAACTTTTTAAAAAATCTAACCGTAGTATCTTGTACTTTACTCGTTTCAAATGATGTGGTAAGAATTTCATAACGTTTGAATTTACAAATTCTAAGATACTAACATTCAAAATTCAAAATTTTATTTTTGAATACTGGATTGCAATTTCAGATGCCTTTGAGCGCCGTTTGTGGATTCTTTGCAATCTAAAATTTGAATTCAAAAAAATTTGGTTGAAGAATTGAGTTAACCCCTAAAGTTCCTTGACTATGTTCTCACCAAAAATGCTTCAAAACTGCCATTTCAAGTACAAGTACCAAATTTTTGAAAAATAGCATTTTTTGACACATGCAACTGTAGGATCTTGTAGTACTCTAGTTTGAGAATATGTGGAAAAATTTCAGAAATTTCCACCATGTAGATTGCAAGATATTAGCATTTGAAGTAGCAAAAATCCTTTTTTTGGCCCTGCAAAAAAACAGGCAGCTGCACTTCACAAGGTCAAATCATTATGAAAAAATGTCCAAAATGGTTGTGCTTCTTTGGATTCATTCTTCAGGGCAAGTTGGATACATACATGAAAACTTTCAGATCATTTGGAGTTGTACAACATATAGGAAAAAAATAGTAAGTAGAAAGAAGTAGAGAATGATTTGAAATACTAAATTGTTAATAAATTAGTTATAAAATTAAAAACTCCAATCCAAATGTCTGAAATGTTGTAATAAACAATCTACATCCAATAGCATTATTTTTTTTCAAAAATATTGAAATTTCAGTAAAATAAAGGATTTTGAAGTTTTTTTTGGTGTAGGGATTCCATAATTGCCCGCAAATTAAAAAGCCTCATAACTTTCATCTCAACTTTTGAAATGCAATGATTCAAATTCTTTTGGGTACATATAAATTTGAAGAACAAATTTCAAATTTTTATTTCTTAAAAAAGTGATTTTTTTAGATCTGCCCGGACTGCCCGAGTTGAGAAACAAACAACATATTATGAAATAACTTTTGACTCATATTTCCAAATGTCATGAACTTTGTGCATATGAAAGATGTTCCTCGTCCCCACATTTTGTTAAAATTTCAGCCCAAAATATGCAAATCTCCAGTCACATGTACCTGCCCAAAATTTCTATGTTGCTAAAAAACGCATGTTGGTCTTTTAGGGGTTAAGAGTCTTTAATTTCACATTTTTGTGGATTTATTTTTCTGCCCACTAAGTTAAAATCTGGCCTTTTGTGGTATAACTTATGCTCCTAGGCACTGATTGAAATAAAAAATTATGTTTCCACAAAGCTTCTAAGCTTTTATTTGATATGATTGAGAAAATTTCAAAACCTTTCACTAAAAATTGAGGTCATATGATCCTGCCCAAAATCCATTTTGTCCCTCGAGGGCCTTCAGGAATTAAGAATTTATTATGAGTGCTTGTAGAAAACAATGAGCTACATCAAAGCATTTTGCCACCACCAACGGTGTCTAACTTGATCACTCCATACTTCATCATTGTTGTGAAAAATTCTAAATCAAGTCATACAAGGATGGGAAGAAAAAAAAATTGCAAAAAAAAAATATATTGTCTAGATTATTTTCAAGCCCTAATTTTTTCTACCTAAACACTTCAAATCTAGATACTTTTTAGAAATTTAACACCTATTAAAGGACCAAGTGGTTATAGAACAACTAATTGGAAATTTAAATAAGTACCTTTGAAGTCAATTTAGCATGTATGATATTGAGTTTTTGATACAAGATAGACACTAGTATAATCTTAATGGAAAAAAAATTCACCCTAATTATGTGCTTGGATAAACTATTATAGGCCTCAAAAAGTTAAGGGCTTGAAGAATAGTAATTGCCCTATGGAAAGAATAGGAGTCCAATACAAATTAAAAAGATAAATTTTGGTATAATCAATTGCTGGTCTTTAGAGGTAGTCAACTATAAACAACTCATATTCTTGGATGGATAGGAATATTCATTGAACCCTTTTTTTCCACCATAGTATTTTAAATCTTGATTTTCAAGAGTCCCTAGTAGACAAGGGAAAGTTGATTTAAAGATTTTGAGATAGAATAAATTATGGCTAGAGTAGGGTCTTGATATAAGATCTTTATATTTGTCTTGTATGAACTAATTTACATCCTTACACAAAAACATGAAKCAACTATTGACCATGCTAATCACATCATTGAAGAACAAACAAAAACTTTTTTTTTCCAATTTATATAGATTTACTTGGTGGATGCCATGACTCTTGGAAATTAAGTTGAAAAGCTTGTCAAATACACTTATAAATTTTGAGTTTGTAAGATGCAATGTGCAAGTATGGTAATGCTCCAAGGATAGATTCCTATGTACCTAAAATCAACCAAACCTTGCACAAAAGACATAAGGACAATTATAATTGTTAGCTGACAATTGTTTTTGGGGAGGCAACTTCGAAATTCTAGTAAACTATTTTTAACATTGAACATGAATTTTTTGGTTGTTTTTMAGGTTGACACCAAAAGAAAGCCACTACTCAAAAATCGTTTCTTCCTACTTAAACCATGGCAAAATCAGCATAAAAACTCAAACTCTCCAAAACTAGAAAATTCATTTTCAAATCCAACTCAGCATAGAAATTAAATGGCGCCTAATTGCCGGTCCTAATTACGGGTCCTAATTGCCGGTCCTAATTACGGGTCCTAATTGCCGGTCCTAATTACGGGTCCTAATTNCCTAATTGCCGGTCCTAATTACGGGTCCTAATTGCCGGTCCTAATTACGGGTCCTAATTGCCGGTCCTAATTACGGGTCCTAATTACCGGTTGGCCATGGAACGGGGACGGGTCCACGGCCTCCGTCTTGATGCGGTAAGAACCCCATGCCTTTTCCTAAAAGTAGTTGGTCCCTACGAAAGTGGCTGCGCCTTTGCTTTTCTCGCCGTTTTACATCTGCGAGAAGACAGACGAGACGGAGCTCCGTTGCTATGGCGAGCAARCCCAACCGCCTCTAAAACCTTTTGCGCCTCCTCTCACAGCCGCCTTCTCCCCAACCTCGGACAAAGGTAATAAACCGTTGCTTGCTGCTTTTCCATTACATCCCTCATGCCAGCTCCACGACCCACAATTTTCTCTCCTCTCATGATCCTCCTCTAGATTTGCCTCTTTTCTGTCAAGGTTTGAGGTTTCTTATTTGTTAGTGATTCTTGTTGCAAGCCGGTTGATTGCGAGGGCTGGACGTGAGGGAAGAGCTTTCTGTGTGAATGATTCAGAGTGGAATGGGCGGAATGGCTTCCATCTCCCCSGGCAAGGGAAACGAGCTCCACTCGCGACCAGGATTCGGGATCGTCCACCAGAACATGGACGTCGACGTGCCGGAAGAATCGTCCGCTGCAACTGGTTGTGCGAATACACAGGGATTCCAAAGATTGCGATATTAGTAAGGGTGACAATGGTGCCCAGACTGTTGTGAGGAATCTGGGAGTGAAGKGGAGGTCATCGCGGGGAGGAGCAGTTGAGGGGRGTTTTCGKGGATTGAGTTCGTTTGGGAGTGGTTTGGTGGACGGGCGTTGTGTGGGAAGAATTAATGGCAGACGGTGATTTGTCCTCGATTTTTCGGCATCACCAGCAATACCAGCCCCCAGTGGTGGATCAATGGGCTTCGGCTATGGCGATGCCGATGCCGCAGCAGCAGCAGCAGCAGCACGGGGTTCCGCCGCATTCGACAGCGCTGTCGCAAGACATCGACGTGCGCTGGGATTACCCGAATTCGTTGTCACCGCAGTCACCGTTCGAGTACGTGGATCACCAATACCAGCGCGCGATGCAGCAATCCAAGTCGTATTCGTCGCTGCGTCCGCCGACRCTCTCGGGGGGACCTGGGAGCCATGGGTGTTCGTTTCCGGCGTCGATTCCGGACGCAACCATGAGTCGCAAGCGTGAGTACCAGGGCTCGAATTTTCAGTTGCGGGARAAATTGGCGCCGTCGGGGAGCAGCTACAGTACCGATGTGGGGGGAGTGGTGCTGGGGAGTGAGAATTTAGGGAGCAATTTTGCAGTGGCGGGAGGGAATGGGGGGAGCCATGGCGGGGCGATGGTCGGAGTGAGCTCTTCCTGGGCRAGCGCGACAGATTGCAAGGTGAACGAGCTCGCCATCGAGCTTGAAGGCGAGATTTTGGGCGATTTGAGGCCCGGACCTGGATACTTGKCGGAGTATTACCCGGGGCGGTTGCTGGATCCCGCCATAGCGGAGGGCGCGGCCATGGCGATGCAGGGGCAGCCGACGGGAAATCTGGTGGCGGGAAGCGACGACGGGACGATGATTAAGGTTCTGAACACGACAGCGAGTAGCGTTAAGGGTTTGCATGAGCCGACGAAAAACTCGGCAACGGGGTTGCAAYTGGTGCATTTGTTGCTGGCTTGCGCGGAGGCCGTGGCGAATGAGCAGATGGATCTAGCGCAGGTGGTGTTGGCGCGGCTCAGTGCGATGCTAGTCCCTCGTACGACCACAATGCAGCGCCTCGGTGCGGTKTTTGTCGACGCGCTCCACGCGCGAATCACCAGGACCGCGACCTCTGGACGGTACAAGGGCCTGGAGAATAACAGCGACGTAGCGATTCTCGACATGCTGCAATCGTTCAGTGTGATCTACGAGTTCACTCCCTTCATCAAGCTCCCTCACTTGACTCTGAATCAGATTATTCTCGACGCGGTGGAAGGGGAGGCGCATGTGCACGTGATCGACCTCAACACGGCCTGGCGTGGGATGCAGTGGCCGGCGTTCATTCAAGCGCTTGCGCTTCGTCCTGGGGGACCACCGAAGCTGCGCATTACGTCCATCGGGCGAACCGAAGATCTGGAACACTCACGCGAGAAGTTACAGGACTACGCGCGGAATTTGAATGTGCCGTTTGAGTTTTGCCCCATCGTGGTGGAACTTCATTCGTTCGACGTGCGCATGCTGGATGTTCGAGACTGGGAGGTCGTGTGCGTCAACGCCGTGAACCAGTTCCACACGCTTCTCGCCTGGGGCTCGGATTTCTTCCACCGTTTTTTGTGCGGGTTGCGATCCTTGCAACCACGCATTGTCGCGTTCACGGAGAACGATGCGGATCATAACAGCCCCACGTTTCTGCACCGATTTTTCGAGTGCTTGCGTTACTACTCCGCCGTGTTCGACGCGCTGGACGCGTCGCTGCCGGCGGGCTCCCCTGCGCTGCAGCAAGTGGAGCATCTCTTCACTGGCCAGAAAATTCGCAACATTGTGGCGTGCGAGGGTGAGGATCGCATCACCCGCCATGAGAATCTTTCGAATTGGTCTCGTAGGATGGAAATGGCGGGGTTTAGGGCCACTCCCATCAGCACCCGCGCCATCAGTCAAGCGCGCTTGCTGCTCCATCTCTACTTCTCCCAGAGTGGCTACACCCTYCGAACAGAAAATGGCGCCGTGGTGCTGGGATGGGACAACATGTCACTTCTTGGCGCCACTGCATGGCGTTCCTAAACCCTAATTTTCTGTACATACCAATCSAATGTCCCGTCACCATCGTTGGTGTCACCACCGGCARGGCCAGATTTCAAATYGCTGGAAACGCTGAGTTCCCGCCATCATCGCTACACCGCGGCCGCCCTTTCTACAAATTCAATCTGTACAGTGTACATTGCTGCAACTGTGCGTACTGGGAAGACTTTTGATGCCTTCCTTGCTCTCCTTCATTGCTTCCCAGCAATCGACGACGACAGCATCAACGCGGGTCCATGTGTAGTAGCTAGAGACGACCTCCGTTGTTGTGAGGATCATCAAAGCTCTTCTTAKTTGGTTCAGAGTTTTCTGTTGCAGATACCACACGTTGTATTAGTCCACTTGTTAGATCAGTCRACATGATGTTCCATTTTCCAAAGTGGTGATGATTGATGAATAAATGTTCAACATTACCGCACTTRACCTGACCCGACCTGACCTGACCCATACCATCACCTGACCGCCGTTTGTTTTCATGTCTGAACGGGATGTCCGTTTTCCTCTGACATGCCTACCTGTCCTAACATGTTGGACTGATGTCATTTTCTACAATACCTTACCTGCTGCGCTCCAGATCTCCGTGCCAAGCTGCGAACCAGGGTATCGTCCTGAGCRGATCCATGGTTCTCCGGGATTGCCAACAGTGCACTGCCCGAGCATTCAGGGTTTTCCCCCGGAAAATGATGGATCTCGAGCCAATCTGACACAAACGGCCATGCACAGGCAGGGCCGTGAGGTCACCCCCGAAGCGAGGCTCATCATGGCAACCATATCCTCAAATGCCTGGAGCGCTCTCTCCAAGGTGGGTCCACTCCTTGGCCATGGAARACATAGCCAGTCATCATTGCCATGAAGAAGATCTCCGTCATGCTCTGGGCTGGCTGGCTTGGCTGGCATCCCTCCTCCCACATGATCTCTCATCTGGTCAGTGTTTCCCTTAGGTCGTCGATCTTCTCCTTTCTTTGGCTCCGTGCCTCCGTCCTTGGGCCTGGAACAGTGGCCTTCACGTGCACAGAGACGGAAGAAGCGCCGATCAGACTGAAGGGCGTACAGTACAGCTGTGATGCACCTTCCGTCTTTTTTAATTTCTCCCCGCAGATACCTACTACAGTAGCACCCAGAGTTCGGCGTTTTGTCTCCCAAGTTGCTACTGAGATCATATTGCCATTATATTTTCTATTCGTTGCCTGTTACCTGGGAAGGCTTGMAAGCGGGCCCCTCCAGCGTACTTCCTCGAACTACCGGTTCTCTCCGTCACTTCTCTGCATTCCAACAAARGAATCCTCAGAAAGAGGGAAAGGGAAAAAGAAATCAAAGCAATCAGCAGTGGAGTGCTGTTTTGCAAGTGGGGTGATCAAAATCCAACCAGATTCCAGAGATTCCCCCACCACATTCCTGTTTTCCGCTGCACTTGTAATAAGTTTACAGGTTGAGGGATCCAGACTACGAGACAAACAGCAGGAGGCTTGGGCACGGTCCTCCATTATCGCCAACGCTTTCAAGGACACTTAATGGCATTTGGTTGGATAGGTGGATTTGGAGCGGGCCCCTGCTGACATTTCGACTATCTTTAGCGAAAACAGGTATCCATCACCGAGCGCGCATCCCGGAAATGCTTTAATAAGCTTACGAAAGGGTTTTAGGTTGCTGGAGTGGGGCCAATAGCACGGTCGTGGGATGGGGTTCTGATGGCTTGTTATTGCTGGAGATTGACCGTTATTTTACAACCGTCAGGACAGTGGCGCATGCTAGGTATGCAAAAATCTCCACACGCATGTCCGAAAATTTAGCAGAATACTGTTCTGTCGACTGCGGGTGTGGAAGAGATGCTATAGGAAATTAATATGTAATGAATGCATGTGGGGTCAAGCTTCGGAAGAGACTGATGACATGCCGGCCTCTGCATTGGTAGATTTGTTCGTGGGGCTGATTTTTTAACCTTTTCTGATTGACTTTGTTTAGGGTGTTGGACTATTGGTTTGTGAGGCTGCACTTAGTCATGTAAATAACTAAGTGGGTCTTTATTCGAGTCCCGAAGATTCGGAGGGATGTGGCCAGCAGTTTTAGTACTGGATTTGAAGCTCCTGGCATACAATTTGAAGTGATATTCCTGTATGGTTTAATTATCTTCCATTCCCGTTTGTCCTGACGGTATTCTCAAACCCTGATACGCCGTCTTCAGAGCCCTTGATTTTCATGTTTATCCCGGAGCCGCAATTTGYTCAGTGAGTTGCTGACGGACGCGTATGTTTGCATTCGTTGACATTGCAGACCTGGATTGCCCGAGAATGAATCTGAGATCTGATGCAATAACTTAAGTGGCATTCACTTTGATGGATCAGCATCGCCCGCATTGTAGAAAAATCATTCTTTCAAATCTGCAAAGAGGGATTCATTTACAGTCCATCAACCCTAAATAATGAGCTAGGTCGGGAAGAAGCTGCAGTTTCCCTGATTTTCTTTGCCGATTTTTCTTTTTGTTTAAGAACAGTTTCTAGGGTTAGCGAGTGGCATGCTTGTACTGGTGTACTTGACTCTCAGAACCGCTGGATGAGGCCTGGAAACATGTGGTGGTACAAGAGGTGCCTGCATTTCGACAGGGGAGGGCCAGGGTGAGGCCGAGGGGATGGGGGCCATGGCCTCTGAAGCAACCTCTGAGTTGTTAACGTACATTGCACCATGGTGGGGAGATGCAAGCCGGCGTGGCAGAGAAACCCGTATCTTCGGTCACATGTCGTGATGTGGCACGAGGTGAATGTGCTGAATGATGTTTCTTTCGAAGAGGCTACCAAAGAGGTTCGTCATTTTGCAAACTCATCACGATTGTCTTCTCAAAAGCAGGCAGGTGGCTATGCGGGGATTATAATTGACTGGCTTGTGTATGTATGCCATTTGCTTTCTTGCAGCATCGAAGAGATGCAGGTAGAAGTAAGGAGGAGATCGAGAGGCTAATTGTGAATGAGGATTTGGGTGATCTTGAAAGAGCATGTCTCTTCCTCGCTTCTAGCGCACATCCAGTAAGTAAGACTTAAAGTCTTGAGAGTCTGAAATGTAAAGTTTTTTTCCAAAGCAACAATGCTTTGCTTCGACATTACCGATTCTGAATCGACCTTTGGATTTGAGACTGCTGTTTACAATCGACTTTTCCGCGTATCTCGACTTTCCAGAGGATAATCCTGGCAGCATTCCGGGACATCAGTCTATCCTAAACCGAGACATTGTTCTTTTCTGCAGCTTCAGCAGAGCTGTGCAATTGGAATGTTACATTCTCTTTTGAAGGAATATGGAGCGAAGGCACATGAAACCGTATTTCCAATTTTCACAGCATCTCTTGATGGATATAGTGAATCTTGTCAGATTCAGGCAGCAGAGGCCCTCACTTCAATGTTGCAAGATACGTCCTTGTCAAAAGAGGTGAGTACCAACTCTGCTGCTGCTATGCCGTGGTATAATTTTGCACGATGATGTGCAGTAGATGTATTTTGATCAGTAGTTTTCTATATGATTCGTTGACAGTAGTGGGTGACAATAGTAGTGATTGCAAAAGTAGTTAAATCAATRTAAAGATGGACTGACTTCGTGGGAGTGGCGCATGGACRAATCGGGAGCATAGGCGCCAGAATGGATTTTTCCCACAGTTTATCATATGATGAAGAGCCCTCGCAGCCCTGATGTCATGCATTCCTGGCTAGGAACCATGCGTGCTCTGGTGACTCTGGTACCACAACAGGTAAATCATTTCATTTTTCAGGAAATGATTTTTTCTTTCTCATTTTTTTTCACATATTCACAAACGGAATTCTGTTTGATGCACTTCGGACAGATGCTCATTGAAGACCTGCTGCAACTGGCCTTGGCGAAAGCTCAGGGAGAAGAGACTGCGCAAGCACACTCTGTCAGCTGCAGCATATTTGGAGCTATTGCACCCTTGCTTGACGGAAAACTTATCATGCAAACGTATTTGCACAAAGCGATGGCTCTTTGTCAGGTTCGAACTCAACTGTGTTTGCTTTATAATTGTTGCATTCTGCATCTGCAAGAGGTCTGTACCTTTAAAGCAATGTGTTTTAATATTTCCCAGACAGCTTGATTTTAAACTTATACTCAGACATGGTCACAGGACACAGATGCTGAAGTACGGATGTGCATGTGCGAGCAGCTGGATCCCATTTCTCGATCTGTTGGTTTGAACACCTTCATGGTAATACCCGCCACCAACTAAAGTCGAACATTAAAAGAAGCAACTTTTAAAACTAGAACCRATCTCCTGCTTGTGCACTTTCATGATCCTCAYTGAGAAAATAATAATTGAACTTGGCGTAGTCGACATTGGAAATGAAACGATTTCTTGGTGTTTTAAAATGGCTCTTGGATAGATATTTGTGTTTCCGGAGCTCAAGGAGTTGCTGAAAGACGAAGAATTGGTGGTACAATCTGCAGCTGTCGAAGGCTTAGTTCAACTGCTGGATTTCTTGCCGCCTGACATTCGCCAAGCTCAAGTCTTTCCTTTCCTCCGTTCGTGCGCCCCTCAACTCCCCTTGCTCAGTATATAGCCTCCCTCAAGCTGGTCAGACTTGTGAATGCCACCACATGCTAAATTCACGGAAATTATAGTTGTGTTAGCGTGATTATTATGTTGAAGCATGAAAGGCTTCCTGTTGGCTTTAGAGGACACACCCTTGAGTTATTAGACACGTGAAAATTTAGGATGTCATGTCTCCTCTAGATTTTTCCTAACTAATGCTATCGTCCTATCAACGGCAAATTATGTAAGGAAATAATTTGTACCCTGTGGAGTATACTGTTGACGATTGCTCATGAAAAGCTTGGGCCAAATCACGTTCTTCCTAGGGTGCTCTGCTTCTTCCTAGTGACCAATAAAAGACTATAAAATGGTTTGTTCGTGGGTGGTTTCATTACATTGCAGATTATGTGAAGGAAGCGCAGCTATGCATGTCTGCCTTGCTCGGCTACTTGGGGACATCTTTGTGAAGGTCAGCAGCATACTAAGAATATTTCTCATCCCTGGGGTTTTATGTATCCTCCCATTAAATTATGAGAGGAAAGTGCTTCATTGGAATCAAGAAGAGAGTAGCGCAAGCGGGGTTTTGCTGCAAGTAGGAGTAATTTCTGACAATGAGCCTTACAAGCTCTTGTTTTAGGGTAGTTTTAGTTTGATTGCTTGTCGTTTGACTTGGAGAACCTAAGTTAGAACATGCGTACAGATGGTACCAGAATTATTAGAAGATGATGTGATACTTCTGCTGGATGCTTACAAAGGACTATCTCTGGAAGCAGATGAGGATGTGCGACAGGTACATGTTTACTGGAACTAGCACCAGACTGATTCTTGAATGCTGAAGATATAGCAGGCCTTAGGTTTGTTCTATCCTAGTAGGATTCGCCAGCACAACGGGCTCCATGCGATGATTCAACTGTCATGACCACCTTGTGATTGAGTGATCGCRAGTACACTACTCAGCTAACCAGTGTGTTTTTATTGCATTGCAGCAATGTGCTTACAACTTTCCTGCCGTTCTAAAGACTATAGGTGCGCGCAAATACTCAACATTATTGCATGCCACCTACGTCCAATACGTTCAAGATACATCTCCAACTGTCCGTTGCACYGCAGCTGCCTGCTTTCATGAGGTAGCCACCTGCATGTTTTGAACTCTTACCCTCAATCATTGAAACAGTTTTCTATGTGAAWGCATTCTTTTTGTGTACAAATGGGTGCCCTTTTCCATACTATTCTTATGCWATTGTGGTCAAAGCAGGTGGCAAAAATCCTTGGAAAAGAGCGCACAGCTTCGTATTTGAAAGAAAGCTTAAACAGTCTGCTCAAGGACCCGGCTTTGATTGTGCAGTCGAAGCTTTTCTCCATCCTTCCAACAGTCATAGGTTCTGTACTCCCCTTTCTGGTGCAATCACTGAAGTTTGATACATGGACTAAAAATTCTGTAGTATTTTGAACACCAATCGGATTTGATCTGAGAAATTTGGTGTGTTGGATTCCACCAGGGCACTTCAGTGTGTCCAATGCACAGACAAAAGCCGCAAACTATGCAGCCATGATTCCTGCATTGGTGCAAGCTGATAAGAGCGTCAGTGGCACCAATCAATGGCGGATGCAGTGCTCTCTCCTTCAAGCCTTTCCACTTCTCCCAGTATGTCCTCCACTCTCTTACGTTTGAAAACCACCTCYAACATGTGCATTCATCAATGGCGAAGTAGATGGTTGGAGCAAAACGCTGATAAACCGTGTGCTGCTTTCAGGAATTCCTGACTAGTGACCAGATTTATGACAATTTTGTGCCCATCTGTTTTCGCTATATGGGCGATGGTGTATTGCCCGTCAAGATTTCAGCAGCTTTAGCGCTTGCTGTGTTCCTTCGGTACAGGCATACTAACCTTTGGTTCAAATCGCTTGAGACTTGCACATGAAAGTTCTGATTCTTCTGTCAATGCCTTGTTCCGAGGTGCTTTTTTGGAAGTTTCTAAGGGCGGCCCTACTTACCTTGTGCAGCTCTCACCTCGGCTACTGATAATGTTTTCTCTGATCTTCAGGAATAATGGCAAGATTCAGCAACGTCATGACATGTCACAGAAAGTGGTGAAAGAGTATGGTCAAGGGCAGAGCTACTGGTCACGTCTGCTCTACATCGACTTCTGCGAGAGTTTGCTCAGGTAAACTAGCTCAGAAAGCATACCTCAGTAGTAGGAATCTTTCGCCTAAGATAGTCTCGAAGATTCTCTGAAGATTTAGGATTGTTGATTGAAAGCCATAAGACATTTTTTTCATTTTTCTTATGATGTCATTCTCATGCTAACTCAATTTTTCATTGTAGAGCTGCAGAGTTGCGAGTTCTCGCATGTTCAAAGAATGCTTCGTAGAGTCAGCCATCAATGCCTTACAGGTTTATCTTACATCGCCAGAATAATCCGTGAAATCAAGTTTACGTGGAATTTGGGCTTTCTGTTTTATCTCAAAATTAAATACTTCCAGTGCTGACATGTCATTACTGTGGTGGTTCGCGTGAGGGTACCAGGATCCTGTGCCGAGCATTCGAATGAGAGCTTGTCAAATTATTAACCCTCTTAGGACAATAATAAAACTGCCTGATGATGTGGCTCTGCTTGAGAGAATCAATCACCTGGCCACCCAGAGGTTGAATGACACCGACCGGGAAGTAGTAGCTGCTGCTCGCCTTGCTTCCGACAGCCAGAAACGAGTTTTCATTCTCGACAGAGATCCATCACACGAACACCCCTCCRCTCAGGTAATGTACTAACCAAGTAGCGGTAACCAAGTAGCGGCTTGAGCTAATTGAAATTAGTTGGGTGCCCAAATTGCCAAATAAGTTTCAGTCAGCGAATTTATGTGAATTCCCGCTGAGTCACTGGCGCTAGATTTACCTACATTTCTATAAGTTGACTGAACTCCTCGATTTTGGGCAAGTAAACTAATTGTGCCCACTACAATGGGGTGAAGTGCTAACTAAGCCTACACCAACCTGAAAACACAAATTCCCAATTACTCCGCAGCTACCTTACGATTGTGGGCACATAGGATGTTAGTTAACTTCAGCTACTCAACAGGCAATCTCTAATTCGTGCTTTTTGGCGGCCTGGGTTTCATCACACCTACGTAATTTCATGGTAAAAACTTAGGAAGCCATCTTATATTCTATATTAGAACTAAATTACTGATAAATGATCCGCATGAGGATCATCACATATCAATCCACCACCCGTGCAAGGGTGGAAAAGGTACCATTCATCACCAACGTAGGTGTGATGAARCAACAGCGCTACTTGCTTGGCCTTAATTACTAACACTGCTTTCCTGTGTTACAGGAGATTGATTCTAAGAACTTCATTGGTTGCCGATTTCTGCAGGATGAATATGAGAAAATGGATAAACAACGAGAGGATGAGGAGTGGAACATGCTCAGCAAAGAGGAGCAGGTACAGTTACTGGAGAGGGCTCTGCAACTTGTACGTGTATCATTCAAATGCAGTGTCAAGGTGACCTCAATGCATCTAACCATTTCCATCTAAAGATCATGAGAGGTGGTGCAAGAAGTCAGCAACACACCTGAACTGCAATGATCTTTACTCCATCCTCCAGTCACTYGAACATATTAAAACCGAGTAATTTTAAATTCAAATATGCACCGTCTACATCTGCATGGAGGGTCAGTCTAGAGTTTAATTTATTGACTGTTGCCCAACCGGTTAWAACCCAATCTTCCTCACTGGCAGGAAGAGAAGCGAAAGATGGACGAGAATTTACAACGACTCAAGATTGAAATGTTGCGAAAGTCGAGTGCAGACATCTCAGGTCGAGGCTCTGTCGGTCAAACAGTCACATCTGATTTAGGCTCCACCAAAAAGGGGTCAACAAGTAGAGGCTCCATAAACGGTGGCCGGCAGAGCACCGATTCGGGGAGAACGGCGTCCAGGTCGAAGACTCTGATCTCCACCAAAGCCACTCAAGGTACTAGTGCGTCATTCTCCTCCATTTCTCCAGCAGCAGCGGCAGCGGCAGCGGCTGTGGCTGCAACATCTGGTGCAATGCCTTCCTCAGGTAGTAATTCCGTTTCTGCCAAGCGAGGCAGTCTGCCTCTCGGCCTGAAGCCCAGGCCCCCCTCGCCTGGTAGCTCGAGGAAACCCCCAAGCTTGCCTTCTTCCTCACCCAGCTTCGTCGCCGACGTAGCTGCACCCAGCAAGCCTGATCAGGTGCCCAGAAGGAACAGTGCGTCCAAGCGCTTGTGACGAATTAGTGGTAGCTGATTCTTTGACTGTGACTCAATCTTGTACAGATATTTCACTTTGTCTCAATTGCACTTAGTTCTTTTCTCTTTTGATCATTACCAAGTCTGACGTTGCGATGCCCCAAATCAGCCATGTCAGAGTAGCACTGTTTTTGCTCCTTGCATTCAGTTAACTTGGTTTGATCGATCCTTGCACCCACTCAATAYCACATAGGTAAATGTTCACAAAGATTGAGGTAACATTGATGTAGTGGGAAGTAGTGGCGAAGTGAGTGCCCTCCAACTGATCCGAGCCTCCACCTGAACTGTCTTTAGATCAGGAATGCGATTGAATATCACCATTAACGGTGTCAATTCTACTTTCCAGGCAAGCTATGATCTCTTCACTACAGCTTATACTCTACAAATGTTTGCTTGTTTCGTTTTTCAAATTCGTTAGCAGGTTAGCTGAAATTTTTTATTTGGAATGAAACTAGATTTACTTCAGCTAACATGGTCATCGAGTCCATGGAAATGCAGAAAACAAGTGACAGTCTCTCTTGAATCTTACACACCTTTAATGGGTAGCACATGAATTTTACTATCAGAAACGACCCAACTCATGCAGTCATTTTGTTGCGTCTCGATGTTTACAAATGCTTGTCTATTGCTGTCGTTAAATGCTGTTGTTACATGTCTTTTGTTGTTGTTGCACGACAGTGGCTGCAGTTTGCATGACATTCAGAACAAAATCAAGCTGGAAAGCATTCATGATGACAGAGAGACGTAATGTGAAATAGCGAGAGAAGAGAGGAACGCCAAGATGGTGTCCACCAGTCCAGATTCTCTGGCACTCAGTTTATGGCTTCAACAGCAGGCTATGTACATCGTGAGACACCCASTTCTACGTTGCTGTTTTTCTAAAAAGGATGGAAAGATCGTCATCGGCCCAAAACTCGACCTCAGAGCTTCCACCAGCTAATTCAGTCAGTCACCCTCAAACCTAAATGTTTCTCCTACCAAGGCCGCCGATCTTTCACAAGGRGGACTCAGGTCATCACATATACTGGTACAATTATGCACAATTCCTAAACTAGATCTCATCCCATGCCCTCCCCTTGTGTGATTAGCAGGAGCTCCAGGCGGACACGCCCATGACCGGCGTGTCTTGCCATCCCAAAATGAGCGCGTTCGATTCTTCCGAAAGCTTGTAAGGCATGGAGGCCGAATTCGGCTTCGTCAGAAACTCCAGCAACATCTGCGCTTGCTGGACAGTATACGAACTGAACGGGGAAGCTCGAAATCCCGCTTTGAGGAAGAGTGCGCGCCAAGTCTCCGAGCGGACGTGACGAGCGCGCCGTGAGGAGCCCTGCAACGCCACAATGTCTTTAATCTCCGCTGCAAACGCCGTGTTCTCGATGTGGAAACGATCTTGATTTTCTCGCGTCAAGGCGCCCTCGAGAGAGTCGAAGAGCGCACAGTAGTAATGGAGCGCTTCCACAAATCGGGCATGGAAGGAAGCCCCGTTGTGATTCGCCTCGACTTCAAGCAGAGTCACCACATTAGGGTTTAGGTTWCGAAACAGAGCGAGGAGATTCTCCAGTAGGGCGCCTTCCCCGGTAAGTGTGTGCAGCACTTGACTGCAATTGATGGCGAGCTCCTCCTTGTGTCGAATTTGGAAAGAGCTCATGGAGAGAGAGGGCAGGGTTGAGATCACGGGCGTGAATTCGAACGGCACCTCGAGAGCTTCAGCAAATTCGGTTAACCGTCGCTGCGTGGTTTGAAGCGCGCTCACGTTCGTCCCCACAGCAGAGATTCTGAGATGAGGCGCGCCACCGGGACGCATCGCCAACGATTGAATGAAACATGGCCATTGAAGCCCCTGCTGGATGTCCAAGTCGATGACATGAACGTGAGCGCTTTGCACCACCGCCTCGTAGATCGTCTGGTTCGCCGTTATGTGAGAGAATTTCGCAAACGGGAGAACTTTGTAAAAAGCTTGGTAAGCGAGCTTGGAATCCACAAAAGGAAGCGGACCCACGTTATTAGCCAAGCGGTCGCTGAGAGCCTCCCCGAAGTAGAGCGCAATGCGCTGCATGGGGTCGCCGCGCGGGTTGGAAACGCGCTGCAGTTGCGTGAGAATCGGCTTCGCGGTCGCGTAGTCCGATTTCTCAATCGCCTCCGCGCACGCCAGTAGCAGGTGTACGAGCTGTAAACCGCTTTCTTCAGGCGCCGTCGCCGACGTCGTCGTCGTCACGACTTCGCCAGTGGAGCCCCAGCTCTCAGACCGACTGTGATGACTACTACTCCCCTGTTGTTGCTTCCCTCGCCTGGAGTCCTCACACGATTCCACAAGCTTCACAAGCTCCGCTGTCGTGGGCACGCCAGTCGGCTTCACGTCGCAGCTCAGCATTGACGATAACGACTCGTCAAGCTCCTGCAGACGCTGCGCGTCGTGGAAGCTCTCCGGTAACAAAAGAGGCTCCTCCAGAAACTCGGAGAGAAGAGACGGGAAACAGGGGAAGCATGTTTGATCCGTGACTTGGTCTGCGTCGTCCAAGCTCGTGAGCTCGAAGTCGAAATCGAAGTCGCTCTTCAGGACCTCCTCCAAATTGCGCCCGCATTCCTCGAATTCGGGTAACGCGTCCATCCAGTTGCCCATCCCAGTGGCATCGGTTGCTTGTTGGACAAAACTTGCAGCGGATGAGTTGTTGGAGATCGCGCTGTGAGGGGAGTCGTCGCCAGAGCTTGTCACGCTCGCAGAAGACGTTGAGCATGAGCGTCCAGGACTGGTTTGCAAGTCTAGAACCGACGTCGGCTCGGGCTGCTGCAACATCTTCAAGGAAGTTTTCACTCGCAGGTCGAAATCGGCAACTGGCGGAGGCTCCATGGATTTCCATCGCTTGGAGGCCGCTGTCAAGTCGGGCAAGAGAGTGCTGCTGCTCAAAGGCCGCTTGGTGGTGACGGGAGGGGCAGCCATTGCTTAAACTGAGGAAGGAGAAGTGGGACTGAGTATTAAATGGCGAAGTTGCGAGCCTCCCAGATGTAAATTTTCACGAACCCAGACATATAGGCACGGTTACAGAAGTAGCCCTTCCCTTGCACCATGTGCAAATTGGCAACCGATTGCTTCGTTCCCTACACCTGGAGCAATACACTGGCCATGGATCCGCTGCAATAGAGAATGGAAAACCCACAGAGTTGGAGGGGACCTTGAAAACACCGTCGTCTTGTAACAGGATTGCGACTGCAGGAGGAAGAGGAAGATGGAAGAGGAAGACGAGTGTAAGAATTTGGCGATGAGGAAGATGGACCACCCAGATGCACGTCTGGGTAAAATGGCTCTTTCGTTACGTTGTTATCAACGTTTTGAACGACCCACTGTCAACAAATTTCCAGAAGGTGCTGCAGGTTGAAGTCACAACTCGCCGTCGTGGTCGCTGTAGTTACACAAAGAGCAAAATAGAAATGCACAAACTTAGTGAGTCTGCGTGTGTCTGTTAGTACTCATAAAAGCGTAGTGCCAACTTTTCGAAACTGGACACACTCTACGAAGTTTAGAGAATGTGGTCTGKAGAAGAGGTGCTATAAAAAACTCGAGAGGGGAGGAAAGAAATTATGCAACGAACGACCTTAGCTCAACCACTTGGGGTAATGGCAGGGCGGTGACCCGGGAAAGACAGATGCAGCTTCTGCAACAAAGTATCTATGGAGCCCGCTGCTGTTGTGAAGAAACACCATCACCGCCTGCGAGCGCCCTCCACGCCCAACCTATACATGCCAGCACCTCGACGATCTTCTTCCGCTTCTTCTACAGTGCGACCCATCTCTACAGTGTGATGATGAGGATGATGCCCGGACTCCGGAGGAGGTACATACCCGAAATCTAGTGAGCCGATATTGRTTAGCAAGGGCTCGAATTTGGGATGCTGTGAAGTGCCAAAGACGGACCCACAGAGGGGAGAGTCGGAGCCGAGCCAGCGGTGCCACTGTGCCACTAGACGAAGGGAAGCTTAGCAAAAGGACTGGTAAGTTTCTTCTTTTCTTTTTTTTGAATCAAATGGAATTCCATTGCAAAACGACGTCAAAACAACAGCAAAGGACTGGTAAGTTTCAATCCCTTTCAGTCTCTCTGGCTTCACTCAAGGGGGGGGGGAAGGACTACTACTAAGTTAATTAAAATGGCTGTATGTTACAACAGGACAAGATGGGACTGTGCCTGCCTGCCGTGCCCCGGCCTCCCGGCCTTGGTCCCGCCATAGCCGCTGTTGCAAGGAAGCTCTYACTGGTGCAGTGGTCCCGCTCCACCATCAATCTGACCAGAACTCCTGCAGCAGAAGGATTAATTGTTCATTCTCCTGGTACCGGTTTTACTTCCTTTTACTTGTGTACAATTCTTACCGACCTGATGGGCTGCAGGCGGGGCTTGACGGACGGACGGCCATCAACCTGATCGCCTGCACCTGCTGGCTGCCGTCAGGTCTGCATGGATTAATTCATTATGCCTGAACCTGCCAGTGGCTTCAGGTACCTATTTTAACTTTTACCTCAGAGAATTTCTGAATTTGATGCTTTTCCTTTCTTTTCTTTTCCTACCTTTTCTTTTCTTTTCTTGATTCGAAGCAACTGAGGGATTTTCTCTCTGAAGTTGGGGTTGAATGAGTGAGCGAGTCTCTCTTATTTTTTTGGTCTCTTAGTAAGTTTTTGGAAAGATTGACACTTCTTCGAATTTCAAAAATAATTACCGTAGTTTCTGATTTTTTTAACATTTTGCTGGAAACAGCGGCCGTGTGTATCAAAAAGGAAGTCTATCAATCGGTTTTTTTTTTTTTTTTTTTTTTTTTTTTTGAAAACAAATGGAGTTCCATTGCAAAAAAATCGGGGTTTTCTACTTTGGGGATTGATGAAGTTGAGTTTCAGTCAAACCTGCAGGAATAATTGTTATATCATTTTTGAATCGAGAAATGGCTGACATATAAACAAGCGGCTAATCGTAGGTATCGCTGTTTTCTGAAAAATGTCACAATCCTACTATACATAAAACAATAATTCAAAAGCCTCGGTTTAGAAATAAAATATCATAGATAAACATTAATTAAAAGTTTTGAAGGACTCCACCATGCTGGTATGGAATTTTTTTTTTTTTGAAACAACTGGGAAACCCATAGCATTAAAATAACCGGAACAAAACAACGGAGCCGTGAGGCTGGACAAATGAAGAGATAAGAGCAAAAGAAACTAAGCAAGAAAGCTAATAGTATAAAAAGGGGGGGGACCCCTGCACCAAATAATGGAATTGTCCACTCTTCTAGCAATCAGAGTAACTTACATCTAAYCCAAATGTTGTCGAATCTGGCTCAAATGTTATGAGCCTGGTGAGGACGACTACGGGCCAGTGGTATGGAATTTCTGTTTCAATCGGAAGAGCCTCTCAATTTGAACCAAAATTCCGTCCATTTACCTCTTTGCGTTTCACACAGGCAACACTTGAGTGAGGGTTACGTTCAGTTCTCGAGATGCAAGTGTGCACATTTTCTGCTGATCATCGATCAATAATTTGKGCAGGGCTGGAGAATATACAGTAGGAGTATTTAAAGTTGATAAAATACTGTAAAGAATTAAGGAAGAACGAGTGGGTTGTCAGAGAAGAGTATCTGACAAAAAGAAAGGGAGGTTTTATTTAAGGGAGGGAGAAGTCCAAAGAAAGTTAGCTTGGCAGGGTTGACATTTAGACCTATTTTTTGACTGGATGCCAATATATTTCGGCAAATGACCTCTAACTTACAGTACTGCTGGCAGGGTAAATATAGTTGGAGCCTCATGGCCAAAGCCCAGTAAAGGCTGATCTTACTGATCAATAGATACACTTGTCATACCTTAGCAACTGAACGGTTATATTTATACGAGCGACGGATCAGCCAGTGACGGAGCAAGGGTACAACACTCTTGGCCCCCACCCCCACCCCCACCCCCACCCCCACCCCCTATTTTACGGTACACCAGTGCTATTTTATTTAACAGCTCAGGAACCACTATCTTTTCCTCTTCTCCTGCTGCAGCAACAATTATAATAAGGAAGAAACCTCAGCTAATTGCGTACAAGCTTGGAACACTTCTTTTATAGGTACCGGATCCTACTCGCAACTCTTGCACCTAAGCTTAGGCCTGATTCATACCCCACTGCAGTTCACCATTTCGTAGGATTGATTTCTAGGCACGGATTTCTTTTCTTTTCTTTTCTTTCCTGTTTTTTTTTTCCCTTGAAACACATGGAAGTAGACTAGGCTAGGAGTTTCGGAACCCAAGAATAAAATTTCCTTTTCCTGGAGTTTCAGAAAAAAAATTCAAAATATCTCTCTTGGAGTGTCAGAGCTTCCGTCCGTCTACAGTTGATGATAAGTTATCACAGAGCCAGTCAGCCAGCCAGCTAGGCAGGCCGGGTGAGTGAGTGGGGAGTTTATAAATACCACCCCCAAAAAACTAACCCCACGCACACGCTAAACTGCAGTGGAAATGCCATCTGCAGCCTACTTGCGGCGAATGATTCCTTTTTTCCAGATTCAAGAAATCATTGAGCGGTATTATAATCCTCCTGATATTCTGGCCAGGCAAGCCATTGCTGGAGGGCAAAGGCCGGGGCAAGCTCAAGTCAAGACTACAGTGACCAGGGGTAATGTAATGGAATGGAAGAAGTTGGAAAGCAGCCAGGGCCAGGGTGAACTGACCCCATCAGAAGGTAAATGTAAAAATTGCCCCCTATTTTGTGCCGCGTCAATTGTGTATTTCTTCATGTCCCTTTTCTTAATTTGGGGCCTCTGATTGCAATTATGAATTCAGAATTTGCAAATTTTGTCGTCCTTGGCAGATAAAAGAATTCCAGTGTTTTCGCCAGGGGTAACTGAAAAAGGGGGCAATGTGGGGGTCAGTTCAATTCACCCTGGCCGGAAAGGAAAGCAGGCAGGCAGGCAAGGAATTGACTGACTTGATGGGGGCCCGGCCTTGGGCAGATCGTGCAGCCAGTGAGGGACGGAGGAGCCAGAGACGCACTGAGAGGACAAGGTTCAGCTGGAATTGCGGAGCAGGCTGGGGCCCAATTTCAGGAGGGGGAGGAGACAGCCCTTTCACCGAGGGATGAAGGCCCTGTACCCGTGGGGAGTGGGGAGTGCGACCACTTTCAGTCAGGAGTTTCTATTGGAGGGGGCTGAGACAAAAGAAAAAAAGAAGAAGGGCCTACTATTGGGTTGATGAAGACGGCTCTCCTCTCATGTCCCTGCGAAGCTCATTGGCTGGAGCAGAATACTTACTTTGGGACGCCTACTTTKGGGAGGCTAAGGAACTATTCTTAGGCTTGGTATGAAGCTAAATTTATTTGTCCAGGTAGGATTATTTTTCTCTTTTTTAATTTTCTTATACTCCCTTGTATGTACAGTAGGTCCTCATCATTAATCTGCACTTTGCCAATGTACAATCTTTTTATATTCAGGAGGGGTTGGAAATTGGAAGGTTGTGCTTTACACAATCTACTTTTGGGGATACCCGGAATGTCATATAACTTAACTTATACTTGCATCTGTAGTTTTGATCATATCTTCTCAAGCAATTGGACGGTGTTCAATTATGTGTAAAAAAATGAAACTACTTGAAATCTTTCTATATGACCATGTACATATCAGAGTTAAATAGGTTTTATCCATGCATACCTTAATTTAGTCTATTTGTTTTGTTTGTTTGTTTGCTTGTTTTGTTTGTTTTGTTTGATTGTTATGTTGAGATCTCCTAGACCATGCATCTTCTGGTGGTGTTCTTCATACCATTGGAAAGTGCTTGACAAGGAGGGGTGCACGGGCTTTGTTTCATGGCATTTGGATCAACAAGGTGAAAGTTTTCAATTTTAAGTTTTTATGGATAAAAATATTTGAAAAATATTTTTTACTTTAATTTTGACTATGGCAAGGGCACAAGGTACACTAGTTCATACCCTAAGTTAGGCTACTTGTTTTGTTTGTTTTTTATGTTGGGATCTCCCGGATTGTGCATCCCCTAGTTGCATTCTTAGTACCATGAGAAAGCTCTGCATGGTGAGAAAGTTATTAAATTTTGAAATTTTAATGAATTGAAAAATTAGAAATCTATTTTTACTGATATTTTGGTTGTGGCAATGGCACGAGGTACACTAGTGTCATTGAATATAGAATGACAAGAATAAATTTATTTCAATATTGATGTAGGCTAGAACAAAGAATGTGGAATTTGTTTGTTGGAAATTATGGCCATTTATTGAGTCATGCAACTCTCTAGTGGTGGCTAGTCAATGAGAGCCATTTGAAATTATAGTGGGGTTCCAACTTTGTACTATTCGATTCTAGGTTCATTGACTTTTGCACTTCATTCGATTTTGAGCATTGATCATTGAAAGTTTATGAAATGCATAGCTAGAAACTAATAGAATTATTGGTTTTATAAGCCTTGGCATAATTATGTCAAAATTTGAAGAGAATTATTTTTAAATTGAATATTTGAATGAATCTAAAATGGAAAAAACTAATAACAAAACTATTAATGTGTTTCATTGATGCAAGAACTATTGAAAGATCCTTTCAAGACTCTATTTATTAAACCAACATAAATGAAAGGCTCTATTTATTGAACCAACATAAATGAAAGGGAAGTCAAACATATTCATTCTAAATACTAGAATTTTTTTTGAATCAAGGTGTGATCAGCAATGAAATATAAATATTCTAGAAAATCAATTATTCTAAATATGAACAACATATACAAAACAAATTCCAAACAATTTGACAACCAATTCTAGATGTATTTTTTCCCAGACCATATCTTTCAGGTACAATTCTTGTAGAGGTACCAAAAATCAAATTTAAAGTTGTTGGAGTTTATTGTTAGATTAAGAAACTTCAAAAGTTTATTTGAAATGTTATTTTTTTGCCTACTTGTACTCAAAGTAATATAAGATCATATTCATAAAAAAAACTACTATATCTTCCCTTTTATTCTAAGAAAATCTATAAATCTATTTTGAAGTGTCACAACTTAGAACATTTAATTAGAACCAAAATTGGATTCAACCTATGTAAAAACACCAAAAATCTTGCACTTGAATGACTTCATACTCTTGTACTAGATGTGATATAAAATTGTATTTTTTAATTGTCAATCTTCTATAGTTTATCTTAGATTCAAAAAAATCTTAACATGTATTTGAAGCATTTCTATTCTAAAAAACTTTAATTGATATAAATTTTTTTTCATCTACATAAAACCCCATTAAATAGCATTTCATTATTGATTTGATTTATGTAGACCATAGCTTTCAATCATAGTTGATGTAAATCTCCTCCTTTCGTAGAGGTAGATGAGAAAGTTTTTTAGGTCACCAATTGCATCCTCTCTTTATTAAAATTGCTTGGTTTATTTCTTCTAGTCTCAAATTTTCATGAGCAACTATCTTTCAGCTTTGAATTTGCAAAAGTTCCAATCATCGTCTTTCTAAGACATGTTGGATTTTAAACTAAACTCCATATTTCATTACATTGGACAAACATGAATGGCTGATTAGGGGCTAGCCACCACAACCAACTTTAAAGCAATCTCTGACCATGCCTTGTCCAAACACTCTAAGTTCCTTAACAGCTAGCCCTAAAGCAATACCTACCTTGCCGATAACATACTTGCTTTCAAAAATCCAAGTATTAGCTTTGGATTTGAAATGAAAAATCAATGGTTAAAATTTAACAATTTCATACAAACAGCAACTAAGTTTATTTTGGCACACTAATTGGTTGCCAATTATATTGATTTTTTGTCCAATTTTGGATCATCCATTTTACAATTCAATTAGTTATTTTCCCCAAAGCACTAGCTGACAATGAATTTACTACCGATTTTCCCTAAACATCGGCTATGAGGATTTAGCTAATAGATATTCAAGTCCCCTTACATTGTACATAATGCAAAAAATAAAAGATTCACCTTTGACAATGGTTAATAATGTTGTGCACGGTGCACCCTTCTATTCTCTTGTTTAGATAAAACGTTACATTCATCTTGCATAAATCTAACTTATTTTTGGTTTGACAATTCTCTTAAAGATTCTTTGAAATGTCACTTCTTGACAATGTTGTACTTGATGATATAGAAATTTTATTCAAAGGCAAATTTGCTATAACTTATATTATATTCTAAAATATATTAAAACAAATTTGTATGTGCCTCTGCTCCAACCATTGGTAGTAGAAGCAAAACTCCATTAATCTAATACGTAAATACTTCCCAAAACATTTGGCTTTTTTTTAAAGTTTTTTTTTTATGTTGACCAAACCTTCCAATTCCAATTGTTGTTCTAGTGATATAATGAAATCATCTTTRAATTTATAGTCATTGAGACTTATCTTTGATTCTACAAAGTTTCAAAAGATTATTTGAAATGTCACTTCTTCCTTCAATTGTATAGTAAGGATCAACAATCTATAAAATTTTACCCAACATCAAATCATATTCCACCTATGTAAAATTTCCTCCATAAACTGTTATAGATTTATGGCTTCCACATATAGGGATTTTACTAGGGCTATCCAAAAATCAAAATCAAATCTATATCTACTTCAGCTAATGTTTTGTTGAAAAAACTTTGAAAGATTTTTTGAAATGTCAATCAATCTTTACCTACTTGTACTTAAAGTAATAGATAACCAAATTCAACTTCAAATCTATAATAGTTTATATTCACATTTAATGATATTTTTGAAAATATATAATCTAAAGTGTCATCACTCTAAAAAAATTCTAAGCATGTCTTTTTGTAATTTTTTTCTGGTTGACTATGACTTCCAACTACATCTCTTGTACTATGGGTATGGAGAAATCAAAATCAAAATTGAAGACGTTGTGTTTTGGCAGTTACTACCACTTTTTGGTACATTGTGATATCAATGTACCAAAAAATTTCACATTGGATTATTTTGCATAACCCTTCAAATTTTATTGGGGGGAGTATGGAAAATAATCCAATCTGAAAATAATATGAAAATCCCAGTACCCCCCTCAGTCTTATATTTTTCAAAACAAACTTGTTTGACAATTGATATGGGTAAATTGGTTTTCGTATCCATTTTTGTATTCGTATATATGTTGTATATATATATAATATGTATACCGTATCCCAATATTTCTATTCCAAAATCTGTATCAAGATCAACGGCAGGGAAGGGGGGTTTTAATTCTTTTTTTTTAAATCAATGGCTTGTGATTTTTTCAAGAGAGGGAGGACTAATGCAAACGAGGAGGTGACAACCTCTTTGGGGCACATTATAACTTATCTTTAATTCAAATAACCTTCAGATGATTTTAAAATGTCTCTTCTTCCCACAATTGTACTAGAAGTGATATAGGTTCACAAACTTTAAAGAATGATCACAATTGCATCAATTGCATTTTTATTTCCACCTAGGAGATACCTTGTTTTTTTTCTTCTTTTCATTATGCAACTAATGTATATCTTTTTTTCTTACAACTTGTCTATACCTTTATTAAAGACGTCTAAACATTAGTTCTTCTTGTTTTTTGTGTGTGTGTGCGCGGTGAAGACATTTTTTAGCAATTCAAAATTTCTAATGGTTTGTATGAACTTGCTTAAACCAGATAGTAAATGAATAATACATAGTTTTTGTTTTATTTTTAAAATGAATTACWGAGTACWTGKTTARWGGTTWGTATTTAAACTAAAAAGATTACATATGAGTTTAAATACTAAAGCGATTTTAATGGATCTATTTTTAAGTAAAAATAAAACTAGGTTTAAACGTGGCAATTTGAGTCTCCCATGTACGAACATTCCCCRTGACAAGAATGTGAGGCCACCATGTGGCAAATCATGTTTATTGTGGCCAGCCACGTAAGCTATGGCCGGAGCCAGACTAAAAAGAATTTAGTATAAGTTGCATCAAGGGGGTTACGTGTGGCATGGAGCTTTGTAACTTACTGGTAGACCCCAGTTTTAGGAGATCTTGCACATCTTCCAGAAATTTAAATTCAAGCACTTTACGTAACCTGAGTCAACTCTCCATTGCCTTGGTCCTACCCACACTATTTTAGTAAGTTAAGTTGCTGCATGGTCCTACCCACACTATTTTAATAAGTTAAGTTGCTATATGGGTCTACCCACACTGTTTCGTTAATACCTACTGTAGTGGGTCGGGGTGAAATGGCCCCCTCGCTCTCCCCTCCAGTAAAAAAAACGGTCCTCTATTTTGTGATTGATTAATTTACCTTATACACCTCTTCTACACTGAAAATAGTTAGGGGACATGAAGAAATACTGAACTAACGTGGCAAAATATAGGGGGCAATTTTTACATTTACCTTGTGGCAGGGGGAATGAGGGGGTCAAGGGGGAATGAGGGGGTCAGTTCACCCTGGCCAAAAAATTACACCTCACAAACACAAAATCATGATTGTTAAGGAAATTTGTTAGAAAACATGTAACTATGCTATAAACGTAATCATACTTTCATGGAAGTTGTCACATGTCTCACACTTATTGGTTATAACTTCTTAAAAGGAAAAGGAGATACAAAACACAAAAAAAGAAATTTAGAATGATCAATTTGATTTTTTATTAAAATATTCAAGTAAATCCAATTAGTTTAAGAGTTTGGATGATGTAAATCCATTACACTAATTGAAAGAATTTTCAAAGAATACGCTCTAACAAATGTGAACAATTGGATGAAATTATAGATGAAAATTTGTGTGTTGACAAAACCAGATAAAATTTTATAAGATTTTATGAAATGAAGATGAAAATTTATGATGTGCAAATGGAAATAGGAGAATTAAAGATTGGATAAAAGTTTGGACATACATTGAATTTTGTTCCCTTGGTCAATGCATACAATTCAAAATGGGTTGATTAATGACCTATGTCTTATGGAACTACATTTGTATTTTTTTTTAAATTAACCTACACAATTGCAACATTCTTATAAGATGGATTTAAAGAATTTCTATTGCAAATATTTTATAGTTCAAATAATGCAAATTATGCGTCAAAAAATAGATTTTGTTTTTTAAAATAAATAATTGTTTCTATACCTCGTTTGAAAATAATTAAATATACCTTCCTCTAAGTTGCACTTCATAACACATCTTTGCATTTTGAAAATTTGGACTACACAATAGTCATTTAAGGGCTAATTTCCACTTATCAAAATGTAGGAGTAAAATAATAATTTTATGACAAATCAGTGCTTCAAATTGTGAAGATTCATTATTAAATTTAAAAAAACTTTCAAAGCATAGGTGGTCTACGAGCTATAGCAAAGAGTCATCACTTTAGGAAACTCTCGCCCATAAGGTGGAGGCATGTGTTCATGGGTGGTAGATCCATAATTGTACCACCTAGTATTAGTAAGGCTAGGCCTAGTCTTTGGGATGGGAGAGTGGTGGTTGGACACTTTTGGTGCATTTTTAGAACCAACGCTTGGCAATCTATATGAGGAATATCTCAGAAGGTCTCAAGTGGACAAGTAATGAGGTTGGACAATAATAATTCTTGAAATTCTAATGGGTTCTTGGCCTATAGGCCTTTTTCAATGAGTTGCTCAATAACATATTAGACCTAAAGATGTACTAGCCTCCTCCGTTTGTAATTCTCCATGGTCTGCAAGTACAAATTAATACACATCTTGCACTTAGATTTGTCAAAAAAATCCTATTGTGTGTCTTTTCTTGTGTTCTTTCACGAGAAGTGACAAATCTTTCATTCACCTCATAATTTTTGAAATTTAACAATGAAATGGTCAATATTTTCTCACTCATTTTGGGCCTTAAAAATACAAGATTTGTTTTCATGATGTGGAATTTGGTTACATTATGAACGAGCTTAGGATGCCAACTTTCTAAAATGTCATGTGTCCAAAAGAGTCATTCAAAGTACAATTTCAACTATGACAAACATTGATTTTTGTGTAGTACCCTTCACTTTTACATTATAATCGTCCAATCTCTGACTTGGATTGAAATTGAACTTTGTATAGATAATAAAGACTTGGCGTTCAACAAGATCCTATAATCAATTTCGTGTAAAATAACTCTTCTTACTTTGAGCTTCAACTCTTTGTGACTTACAAAATCAAGATCCAAAACACCATGAAAATGGTTGAAAATTTTAAGGATTAAAAATCTAGAGGTTTTTACTCTCGATATTTTTACCAACCATGCTTGTAGTTATCCTCTTCTTTGAAAATTTATAAAATAAAATAAAAAAGATAATGTCAAATTCCATTATTAATTATATAAGCTCAACCCATCATTTTTAACATATCAATATTTCCAACATTTCATCCATGATAAGCTAGACCATTGCCTTTCCGTTTTTTTGCCTAATTCCATCCTACTTTTGGCCCCAATACCATTCAACACATAATCCAAATTTGGACAATATTAAAAAAATCATTGTTGTGATTGCGTGATCTAAATTAGGTAGTGGAAAAATGGTTATAGACTTACAAAAGGTGGTAATGGAGACAATGCATGGCATCTTGAACCTCCAAAACTGCCATTGGATATGTGAGAGAGCGATTATGGGTTGTTTATAGAATGTTCACAACTTCACTCTTGTATTGGGTTTTGTAGTTTTAGGACAAACCACTTCAAAAATTCACATAAATTACAATAATTATCGGAAATTTATAATTCCACATGATTTTGATTTTTGAAACAAGCACACACCTTTGGAAAATATGTGCCTTTCTTAGAGCCAACTCCAAGATATTTAGATTGCATGGAATAGGCTTGTCTACCTTATAACAACTTTTTTTGAATTCTACCCACATATCATGTACCCATAAGCAAATCATTTGTGAAGAATGAGGAGTTATATCAAATACAAACACTATCTTGCATTCTCAATCATTGTACCAATATTAGCCCTTAAAGGACAAACTAATGATTGTGGAAATCATCCATTTTGATACCATGGGAATCACTAGTTTGAAAAAATCCAAAAACATTAATTGAAAGTCAAAGTATTGTAGAAGATCTCTCCTTTTCACACAAAATTACGAAGATAAATAGTTGCACTTCTATTCTATAGAGAAATATTCTTTGTCATCCATTGGACACAAAACGTCCGCCTCAACGTTTAAGGGTTAAAAAACACTATCTACGTTAACTAATTTTTGGCGAGCCCCCAATGAAGGCCGAGGTGGACTAGCCCCCTCGCTAATCCACTCCAAGTAATTACAGGGGTGCAAGCAAAATGAAAAGCCCCCTATGTTGGGCCCAATTAATTTACCTTGTACATCCCTCACGACTAATTTGGGGCCTCTGATTGCAAACGTGAATTCAGAACTTGTAAATTCTATCATGTGTGGAAAATAAAAATTGGGGTTTTACCGAGTGGCTGAGAGAGGGGGTCAATTCACCCCGGCTCTAGTGAACCCCACTTTCTCAAATCCATGTTCTGTTATATTCACTTATGTTACATATTTGGGAAAATTTTCTCTTGTAACAAGTTTAACTCTTAAAGGATGGACCTATTACCGCGGGAAAAAGGCGGGATGTGGATCGTGGACCGCCGAGTGTTAGATGGAGGGAAGTTAAACCATGCAACACCTAACAATGACAACAACACCTAAAAATTTGCTACAACACCTAAAAATTTGCTACAACACCTAAAAATTTGATGATGAACACAAGGGGACCTGTCCGCATGGGCATGAATTTCTGTGGCTTTGTGTTACAATTTGCAACACCTAAAAATGACAATACATTCAATGACCCTATTTCATGCTGTCTATGTAAAAGCACATCAATACTTTCACGTTTACCCAAAAAACGGATGAAAAATGCCTTTTTTGCATCCACTACAAATCATTTTTGCCATCCAAAGGACTCAAAAAGTCCTTGTCATCCTTAAAGGATTAAGTTAATACCCCGTCCTTTGCATCCGCAAACCAAGCTCCTACCAAATGTTTGACAAGCTCCCTCAATCCTTTTAATGAAAAGATGCCACAACATTGGATCAGACTGTCTTGCACCATATTTTAATGGCCTTGGAGTTAGTTTAGGGTTTAGGATAAAGAGTTGTTTTCAAGATCCCACCTTCACCAAATTTTCAAAATTCCTTGGAAATCTATGTGCCCCCCATGGATTGATGTTCTTGCGCCATTGATGTTCTTGTGCCAATAATGAAAAGAACCACAAAGACATCATACTTAGGGACACTTCACACTAAGGCCAAAGTTTGTGAGTCCATCGGTTTCCACCAATGAGGTTGCTAAATTATAGGTTTCTTGTAATCTGGTTGGTGGAAATCGACTGACTCTTGACCTTTGGCCTTAGTGTGAAGTGTCCCTTACACAAAGTAACAAGAAATTTGACTCATGCCATAATATGAGCAGGATTGCATAACTGAGGTAGACGGACCCATCCGTGATCTGTCTCTCCTTCCGTCGTTAATTGTGTGCCTTGGGATAGGGTCTATTGTACTCTTCATTTTGAATCAATTTGATATGCTGTTCACAATCCAAAATGAAGATGACGAAGAAAGAAAATAAGAAACTAAAAATGCATATTGTAATTCTACATTCAGGGACATCAAATGTACATACTTGAAAATGAACAAAAATAAGAACCTAAATATGCGTATGATAATCCTACATTTAGGGACATCAAATGTACATCAACAATTGAATTAGTGCATTGTATTGATAAAGTATAGTGACAAGTACAAAGTTGCGGTTTGCTCTAAATAATCTTTTATTTGGTTCATTGATAAGGGTTTTTTGATCTAGTGACATTCATGTTCATTTTGGAAATCAACTCCTACTTTGACCTCCAATGTCACCAATCATAGTTGGGGATTTTTATTAGTTTTGATTTCCTTTGTTTTCATTTCATTGTGATGTTAAAAAAACTATTTGTTTTCAATAAATAAAAAATATACAACAACATTATATCGTGTAAGTTTGGGGTGTAATGTTGGTCAACATTGTTCAGAAAATAATAATAATGTTGGTCACCTTTTTCATCCGTCCGAACGATGTACTCATAGCATGCACTAAGTCACTTTTGGTGGAAGTTCTACTTAAACCTCTTCTTAGTAAGGTTGGTACATCCAAAATCGCAAAGAAATGGAAAGAAGTGGAAAGAAATGGAGAGAATGAAGAGAAAAAATTTTATGCCCACTTTTCACCTTCAAAGAATGGGCCCTTGGTAATTCAAGGAAAGTGCGCCACATCTTCATTCTCTAAAGATTGAGAATGGGGAGAAGAAGGTGTGACAACTTCCTAATATCCAATTGTTGCATTCTTTTGCACCCTCAAAACTCCATTCATTCATTGCCAATACGGAAATATGAAAATTTGACTAATATAATAATGGCAATGATGAATTAGAAAGGAAAAAAAAAAAAAAACTTTGCATGTCCCTACCTTAGCTTTAGTCAATACAAAGCCTCCATCCTCCCCTTTCATCAAGAGCCTAACCCCTAAGTGGTTTCAAGGACACATTGTGTTCTCTCAATTCATACGTGGCCCTTATTCTCCTACTTTCATGAAGTATTTGTTTAGTATGTAAATTATAAAATTGAAGATACAATAGCCATTGATTTTCTCATGATTTTACAAAAAAATTGTAATGTCTATTGTTCATATTAGAGGCTACCAAACACGTTCAACAGTGTATTTCAAGAAAAATACGTTTACAGCTTCCAGAGTGTGCACACCCATCCATCCCTCTATTTACATATGTCTTAACTGAGTACGCCGGTTTACTGCAATTATAGTTGTTTTTTTGGCACCTAGGGACTGCAACAAGAGCATCTTACGCGTGATTAAATGAAATTTTGGGTTTTAGGGTTTTTAGTATAGTGCGTAAGCCTCTCAATGAGGGAGCTTCAAGCTTCATATTATTTTCAAAATTATTAACACATCTAATGTAGCCAGAAATTGTGTAGCTCAATAGAAGACTTCAGCATGCATTCAGCAAAAACAAATTAAAAAAATGATCAATAAACCACTCACTTACATGGTTGTGTATATCACACTTAAGAAATGTACAAATGTGTTGAAAGACATTCAAAACCACTTAGAGGTTAATAAAAAATCAAAGTTTACAGCCAAAACAAAATGACGACCATGAAATTTTGTATCATAAAATTGGTCGGGGTGAATTGCCCCCCTCACTTGGCCCCTCGAAAAAAATGCTAATTTATGTTTAATTTTCCATGCATAATAAAATTCGCAAGTCTTTTTTTTTTTTTTTTTTTTTTTTTGCAAAAAAATGAAAATTCCATTGCACAAAACACAATACTTAAGGCTAGACAATGAAGAGAGAAGAGCAAAAAAAATTTGCAAGTTTTGAATTCACTCATATTTGCAACTAGAGGCTCCAAAGTAGGGCCGGGGTGAACCAGTCCCCTTGCTCGGTCTCTCCAAGTCATTCCGGGGGTGCAAGTAAAATAAAAAGTCCCCTAGTCTGGGCCCGATTGATTTACCTTGTCTATCCCTCCAGAATAATTTGAGGCCTCTGATTGCAAATATGAATCAGAACTTGCAAATTCTATCTTCTGCGCGGAAAATAATAAATTTCAGGGTTTTGCCAAGTAGCCGAGAGCAAAGGGGTCACTTCATCCCGTCCGGAATGACTTGGAGGGGCCAAGCAAGGGGGCGAGGGACTAGCTCCCTTGCTCGGCCACTCCAAGTAATTACATGGGAGTAGGTAAAATAAAAGGCCCCCTATTTTGGGCTTGATTAATTTACCTTAGGCATCCCTCTAGACTAATTTGGGGTCTCTGATTGCAAATATGAAATCAGAATTTACAAATTAAGGGTTTTACTGAGTGGCCAAGCAAGGGGGTCAGTTCAATCCGGCCAAGCAAGGGGACCAGTTCGTTCACCTGGACCATAAAACTGACATGAACCCATGGTTTGAAAATTGCTTTGATTTTTTTTTCCCCCAGGCTAGGCAGGGAGGGGGGGCTTAAAAATAAAAGTGTTCCCCCTTCTCAGCAGCCAGCCAGTGGGACAGAAAAATCATGAGGCTCATCGTGACCGCTCGTGCAGCCAAATTGCCACGATTAGCAGCTGCAGCCCATGTGACAGCAGGAGCCCACCATGACCCCGGACTGACGGCCACTGACCCCCCCCAGGCCCTGCGGCTGCCGGCAACCCCGGGCGAGGCCCCATCCGTCCCCACCCCACATCCCACATCCCACATCCCAACTTAACTTATTATTCACCCCTTTGGAGTGAGTTTGGGGGAACTTGTAAAAAAAAGCCCCCCTGGGTCCGCCCGCATGTCATGGGGGGTCCAGGGGGTCCGTCGTTCGCCTTGGATGCAGCTCCCCCAGGTGGTAGGGCCAGGGTGAACTGACCCCCTCACGGCATTGCCCCTGTCACAAGGTAAATGAGAATACTGGCTGCCCCCTACCTTGGGCCAGGGTGAACTGACCCCCTTATTGCCCCGTTTCTTATCCTTGGAGAAAACACTGTATGATTTTATATGCCACATATGATCAAATTTGCAAATTCATAACATTCTTAACCTTCACTAGGGGGTCCCTTTTGCTCCCTCAAAATCTGACCCCCCCAACAACCAATCAGAACACTCCAATCTCACATCCCACTCTCTCACAACCAAACTACACTAATGATGTTAAATAGTGTTAACTACACTAATTGATTTAAAATAGTCATAAGTTTTTACTCTCAATGAATATTTTTACCAACTATAGGTACAAAGTTTTCCCAACTATAGAACTATTAGGATCCATGCACTCCGTAAAAGTGTTCATGAAGAGTAAAAACTTATAGCATTTCTAAAATAGTTAGTATGGGTAACACTATTTACCATCATTAGTGTAGTTACCATCATTAGTGCCAATGAAATGACTTCTAGTATAACTAAAATCTTCCCCCAAATATATAGCAGAGGATTATACCTCCACCTGGGAGGGAGGTACAACACCTAGTTAAGAATGTTATGTTCTGAAGTCATATTTGCAATCAAAGGTCCCAAATTAGCAAAGGGTCATGAAGAAATACAAAATCAACACGGCCCAAAATAGGGGGCAATTTTTACATTTACCTTCTGACGGGGCAATGAGGGGGTCAGTTCCTCCTGGCCCCTACTTTGTGCCATCTCAATTTTGTATTTTTTCACCCCTCCTTGCTAATTTGGGGCCTCTGATTGCAAATATGAATTCAGAATTTGCAAATTTAGTCATCAATGGCGGATAAAAGAATTCCAATGTTTTTCCCAGGGTAAAAAAAGGTAAAAAGGGACAATGAGGGGGCCAATTCACCCTGGCCAGGTGGTAGGGTCCATTGATTGGAAAAAACCGGCGGTTAGTTCAAAGCTAGCCGGTTGAATTGGGAGAAAAACTGGTTGAAATTTGAAAACATTGGCAAAAACCCGGTGGAAAAGTCTACAAAATTTCTATTCTCAGTATTAAATAGAGAAAATAACCGGACACCATGCTTGAAAAACCGGTTTAATTTGGGAAGTGAAGGAAATTAGCCGATAAAACTCAAAAAGTTTCCTGAACACTAGTAGGGTCCCACTGCAAGACCTCCTACACATGGCTAAGTTTTACCAACCAATTTGTTTTTTGTTTTTTAGGGGGAATAGAAAGTGGTTCGGTAGTATTTGGTTATTAGGTTGGAGGCCCCCCGCCAGGTTTCCATGCTCCTTCAACCATCATGAGGGAGTTGTGTGTTTTTTGCCCCCTCTTTTTTTCTTTCTTTCCTTTGTTTTTTTCACCAATTGTTGGCTTGCTCCCTTGTCTCACTTTGAGACCTTTTTTCTGAAGAGCTACAACCTAGGTTAGCTAGTTGGCTAGGGACCTGTTGTTTCAGGGAATGGAACGGAATGGAAGTATGGAACCGAATAGGGATACGATTATTTTAGTCGTAACTTATTACTCATTCATTCGTGGCGCATTCATTCGTGGCGCATTCATTCGTGGAGCGTGATAATCCAATCAGCCAGCCAGCCAGCGGGCACAAGTTGCAAGAAAGAGGGATGGGAATGTTAAATTTATTTGAAGGTATGTTGAACTCCATGTTTGGGGAACAGACCTCAAGGGGAAGGGGAGGATTGTGTGATTTCTGCAACACTCAACCCTGCSACATTTGCCAATGGTTGGACAAATGGGGTTCTCGCAAATGCCAATAGATTTCACCCTAAAAAGTTTGTCCTGTGTTTTCAAATGGGTGTCTGAGGAAGGTTTATCCAAGAATAGCAAAAAAAAAACGTGGCACCAAACTCCATCAAACCTGAGTTTTGGTGCTCCAAAGAGTTTTTGTTTTGAACACATGGACAAATTCCAGCTCTAGTTTCATTTAGTGCTTTTCCCAAATTCAAGCTTCTGGTCCCGCATTGCACACACTTTGCAATTATCTCCTGAATGCTCAAACTGCGTTTTTATGCAACATGACGATTTCGGGCAACTCATTATGAATGGGGTTTTTGTTTTTTTTTCTTTGAAATTTTCACACAATATTTTCCCAAGGCATACCTTTAAGGGCCAACAATTTTCATAACTTTTGACTACATTGTTAAAAAGTTATTGTATGATATGTAGTTTTCATTGCTCGGTGGGCAGCTTGAGCAGCAAAAGAAACTTCTTCAAAAACTTCTTTTGAAATAAATAAATTTTAAGAACCAATTTTGAAAGTTTTGAATCATTCGATTTGGATTATTCAATCAAAAGTTATGAGGAGTTTTAGTTTGGAGTAGTCTACATGTAGTTAAGGTAGAACCACCTATAACCAACCAAATAAGGAATTTTGACAAATCTAAAGCAATGGAATTCAAGGTAAATATTTTTAGAGGTGTGTTGATAAAAATGATGAGGATTGCAAAAAAATTGGTAATTTTATCGCATGAATTGAAATTACTATGAATTTTGGAGGCAAAAAGTGCTCTGGACCCATAGCCGATTTCTAAACTCTTCCAATTCTGATCATTCAAAAAACTAATTTTCCTCTCACTGCTTCCTACTTTTTTTTGCACTACTTTGGAACATGTATCATGAACTTTTGTCCCAACCTTGAAAAGATGAAAAAAATCCAATCTAGCTTTGGTTGGAAATAAGTCAATCTATGGTTGGCTATAGGGCACTGGGTGGTATTGGGTGGTTCTACCTTATTGAATCTCTACTCTACAAAATAGTTTGAAATCCATTATTTAATTCAATTTTTAATATTTTTGGAAAATAAAAAATAGCTGTGTGTAAATTGTTTATTTCAACATTTCAACCATTGTGATTGGCATTTTTCATTCCCATAAATAAATTGTGTACAATTTTGTATTTTGAGTCATTTTCTACTTGTTTCTATTTACTATTTTTTTCCTATATGCTGTCGATTCCAAGTGATTTGATATTTTCAAGCATGTAACCAACTTGCCTTGAAGAATGAATCCAAAAAGTAACCACCATTTTGGACATTTTTTCATACAAACACTAGAAGAAAACATGCAGTGGCTGGATTGTCATATTTTGGACATGCGGACATCCAAGATGTCCACTAATGTCAATGTGGACGTCCAAGTAGATCGTGTTAGACTTGATGTCCAACAAACATCAAGAAATGACATGAAAACATCAGCATGTTGTAGGCTGGACATCCAAAAAAACATTGGTCAACGGGCTCTCAAATTGTGCCATGTGGCTAGAATTTGAGTGCCATATAGGCGCGGGCAGCCACATAGGAAAACTTTTCATCCATTCCTTTTGATGATGTGGCCTCTTATGTGTCCGTTGACGTGGACCCCCCAAAATCTGACGTGGACCCCAAATTCTTACATGACACGTCCACGTCAGCTGCCACGTGGTGCGCTTCACATGGATTTCTACTCTGGATGGCCATTTTTATTGATGTTTATTTTGACGTCCTTGTGTTTTTAGAGACATCAATTTGGACGGAAACATGTCATAAACAACAATTAAAATTTGTCTACCATTCATACAAAGTATGCCAAACATTGTATGCCATTTAAAATAGATCATACAAATTATGCCATACATTGTATACCATACATTATACACCATTCAAAATACATCATACATCATGCACTATATACCATACATTATATACACCACACCATACAAATTACATCGTATAAAATACATAATATACAACAACAAATCATACTTTGTATATGATAATTGGCATATAAGCCCACTTATCAATTGTAAGTATATATGTATATGGGAAACCATCTGATATTTATACAAGTAGGGTGGTAGGTGGAAACACAAACCATATGGGATATGCCTGATCCATTAGGATTTAGATCTTCTCAATCTGGATGTCTTGATAGACATTGCAAAAAACATTTGCATGTTTTGGTTGACGTTTTAATTTATGTTTTGATTGATGTCTCAATTAACATTTAAAAAACAATGCTAAAATTCTTAAACAATGTCTGATTATGTTGACACGGCATGCTATAACTTTAAATTCTTACATCAACTACAAGATGAGGAAAAAAAATTTAATTTGAAGATGAGGAAAAAAATCAAGAATTTCACACCCACCTGTGTTTTCTCCCAAAAGAATGGGTGTGGAAAAGGAGGAAAATTTTGCACATATGAAAGCACCTTTATTGAAGGAAAAATAATAAGAAAACAAAACAAATTTGATATACATGTGTGATATGACCTTAGAGGAATGAACTATTTCCATTTTTTTCAAGAAAGTTCACAAATTCCAATAAATTGTATTAAAAAACATAAGATAAAAAAAAATCAATAGTTTGACATCCAATAATTAATTTGAGATGCAATGGAAAATACATCCAATAAATCAATGAAGAATAATAGGAGTTCCCATGTGCAAAACAATGAAGAGTCCACCACCCCATTCAATGTCATTCATAGTGCTTCAAGGGTCTTGTGCACATCATCACCTCCATCCCCTTGTTTCACACGAGTCAACGGGGACGCGTAGTTGTTGCTAAAAACGTATTTCTCTATAGAAAATAATCCTTTTAGACGTCGTCATGAACTAAATCTTGTCTCAATAGATGTCTAATGTGACATTTTCATGTCGCCAAAGACATCTAAGAAAAGACACGCAGTGAGTGAAGTCTTGAAACTAAACAAGTGGGTGAATTTGCCACGTCAACATTTTTTGGTCTGCCACGTTGTCACAATTGGGCACATGTGCCATGTCAACTAACACGTCAGCATTTTTTTTCCATTGCCTTCCCCAACACGGCTGCCCGACTGATTTTTTAAATGCAGGCAACACTAATATTAAAAACCAAAATGATATTGGCAAAATTAACCAAGTTCAAAATGAATCCATGATGCTGACGTGGAAAAGAACGTTTCTTCGGATGACCATTTGAACTCAACATGTCTGTTGTCGTGTCTCCATAAAAGTGGACGTCTACAACAACACCAACTTGTTTCTTTACTAGAATTTGTCCAATTTGCCTCAAACATCCACCGAAATCCCTTCCAGACATAGGAATGCAGAATGCGACATGAAGACAACCATTAGGACATGTGATGCTCATGTATGGACATGCTGATGTCAAGGTTGGACATTAAAAAAAAAACTTTTTCTTCCTGTGAAATGTGACCTTGTGAAGTGCGGCTGCTCGATTTTTCGTAGGGCCAAAAAATGATTTTTGTCAATTCAAATGCTAATATCTTGCAATCTACATGGTGGAAATTCTGAAATTTTTTCCACATTTTTTTAACCAAAATACTACAAGATCCTATGGTTTCACGTGTCAAAAAACTTTTTTTTTTCCTAAAATTTGGTACATGTAAGAGAAATGGCAATTTTGGAGTGTTTTTGTTGAAAAAGTTGTTAAAAACCATTAAGGAGTTAACTCTAATGTACTTGCAATGTTTAAAGTGGGTACCCCCATGATTGCACCATGCTTAGTAGTTTAGGCAGTTCATCCAGAGTTTTGAATTCTACAACTAAATATATCATCTACTTTTGAAATTTGGCATGCATATAACCAACAAGATGTTATATGCAATTGTTAAAAAAATACACTGAATATTACTTTTAATTAGTGAAAAATCCTCCTTCCAAGAGCAGTCAAGATTCTACTAATTCAACTAAGCAAGTTAGATAGAAACAAATAATGTCTCCTAACTTCAAACACTATTATTTTGATGTCTTCACTATCTCAAAGTTCTTGAAAAAAAAATTCACAAGCTCCATATGTCTATCTCTAAGTTTTCACCATTTGGATTTTATTTTTTTTAAATCCTCATTGTACAAGAAATCATCAAAAATTTACTAGTGTATTGCTAATTTTCGTGACCTTCTCATATTCCAATTAGATGGTGATTTATATTAAAGTAGCCCCCATATTTTCTTTTGAACTTTTGCATGTTTGTATCCAACAAGATGTGGTATTTAATGGTGTAGATGGACAATTCTATGAGTGTATTGACCCTGTCTTACAAGAATAAAAAGGAATCTCAATTTTCTTTCATTTCAAATGTTATGACCTTTCTATCCACTGTGTCGAATTGGCTAAAAAAAATTGCAAATTTCTACAGTAGCATTCTATACTTTGTGCGTTTGAAGTTTAGAAAAAGTTTTTTATTTTCAAATTTGGTCAATGCAATAAAAAGTAATAGTTTTTAACAATTTAGATTGACAACCTTTCTTCCGCTCTTTAGAGGTTAACATAAGCAAGAGAAAGGATTTCTTGAATTGGGGCACAAAATTGCAACACCCAATCTTGGTATCCAATGGTACTTTCCTACTATTAGTGAAATTTCCTATGATATAAGTGAAATGTGAAATGTGGTGTGTCAATAGAAAGGGTTAAATGTACTTTGAYTATTCTCATTGTGTGATACTTCRACATGCAATTTTAGRCATTYCATACATTTMATATTGAAGATGTTTATAATTGATYTGAATTATCTTTAATTTGATGTGCAAATAGACTAAAGRTAAGCTTACACTTCTCCATGTAAGCTTAAAAGACAAGCAAAATGAGACCTAAACATGGCAATTACAACAGTATAGGGGAAGATAAGACAAATACAATTACTATTTTTTATTCTGACAAAAACATTTGTTTCATAATCATGCCAACAAAGGTTTGAATTGATTTCCAACTCTTAAGGTCTTCAATTTTAGTGTAAAAGGAAATGATTTTCAACTCTTAAGGTCTTCAATTCTAGTGTAAAATGAAATGATTTTCAACTCTTAAGGTCTTCAATTCTAGTGTAAAATTCCTAAGACCAATTCAAAGTTCTTGAATAGTAAGAGCGATGAAACTTTCTCATTTCCTTAGCTCAGCCTAAGTGAAAAGAGACTTCCAAACTTTGCAAGCATGTTTGTATATACTATGCAGAAGAAAGGCCAAAAGCTACAAGAAAAAAAATATTCACTGACTATTCACTAAATGCCATGTATGTTGTCTATAATAATGTTAGATTGTTAGCATTTTGATTTTTGATATTTATGATGGCCATCTACAATAAAATTTATCACAAACTTTTCATAAATTGCTAAAAAAATAGAATTGTAGCCTTTTTAGGACTAGTACATATAAAGAATTATTGTGTCCAAAATCCACACCAAAATTCACATGACAATGTAGAAGAATATGTAAGCAAACTACTTCCTTGAAAACACCTTCCAACCAAATTGTTCAAAAGTTGCACAATGTTTAGAAGGGAAATTAATTGAAAAATGAAGGGTCCAACTAGGCAAGTTTGTGGTATTAATTATGTATATATTTTTTTTATAAATTACAAAATTTAAATTCAATTATATACATACATATGGATATAGATGCAGATATGGTTGTTGATTCAAGTGCAAACAATCCCATATCTTTTGGTGACAACTTGAGTTGATTCAAGTATATGAATTCCTAAACTTCGGAAAAATTACAAAAAAATTGGGCAAGAATAATTGAATTTAAGTTTACTAATTGAGACTTTGGCTTATATTGGCTTGGATGAGTGACAAAGAAAACATATAATTTGAAGTCCAATTTATGAGGCAAATTTATCACTATTTCATTTGATAGTAAAAAAAATGTCATAACTCACAAGGTTGTCTTTCTTTCTACACCGTTGAGTTTGCAAAAAGTTTAGATATAAACATTTGTGATGAACTATTAGGACGTGACATAATGCCCCGAAATGCTCTTGAGCCTACCGACTCTTGAGCATTATCTAATCCATTGTATATGTAATCTAAAACATTGTTCATGCAACAACAACAAATTACAATCCTTGTTGCATTTTAACCCCTAAGTGCTCAAACGACCATTTTTTGGTCGCTGCCCGACTTCGGGCAGAATTTTCAGGCAGAAAAAAACTTTTTTTTGAATTTTTTTTTTTTTTTTCCTTCAAAATATTGGGTTGTCTTTCAGTATTTATATTCAAAACTAAGATCACTACGGTCAAAAAAAAAATCATAAGAGAAATAGCACAATGTGTTTAGAATTTTTTAGTTTTGAAAAACTTACTATTTGAGGAACAAATTGAAATTTTTACGAACAGATCTTATGCGTTTTTTTACAATTCAATAGTATCCACTATTTTGACCAATCAAAAAAAAATTCAAGTGTTAAGGATAGAAATTGTATTTTTGGTGAATTTTTGAAGTTATATCTTCAAAATTCATTTGAAGAGAATCTGAAAATAATTTTATAATTTTGACTGTACGGATATCTTCTACTTTTTGTGCTTCACATCAACTTCTTTGATGCAAACTTCAAAAAAGTTATAGAATCTATATTTTATAACACATTTGTGTTTTGTCCAACCCCCTTGGGCTTTTAGGGGTTAAGAACCTCCTCATCAAAAGATGGCTCACATGTCCCATATTCACATCCAACAAAATTGCGTACCACTACATTCATGCTCTTGGCGTGTTGTAAGATGGGTACACCCAAAATCACATTCGGTCTACAACCCCCATCATCACTTTGTGTACATCTCAAAAATCAATATGTATGTAAGTTGAATAAATGATTGTAAATAGAACATCTACCCAAAAAAATTTGACCCTCCATAACTTTTGCATATGGTATCCAAATGTCACGTTCTTTCATGCATTGGCCACTCCTTTCACTTGCCAAAAAGGAAATATAAAAAAATTGATCAATTTAATAATAGAAACTAGACACAGTAGCAAAAGTGGTGGTTTTGAGAGTATACACCTTAAACCACCCATCATGTCAAAGTAGTTGTTTTATTTTGTTTTGAAAGATGGACAACCTATTCTCATCCATTTGGATTCTAATGTAGATATTTTAACCCCTACAGGTCTTTGACTATGCTTTCACCAAAAACGCTCCAAAACTGCCATTTCTAGTGCAAGTACCAAATTTTTTAAATGTTGAAATTTCAGTAAAATAAAGGACTTCAAAGATTTTTTTGATGTAGGGATTCCATAACTGCCCGCAAACTAAAAAGCCTCATAACTTTCATCTCAACTATTGAAATGCAATGATTCAAAGCTTTTTGAGTACATATAAATCTAAAGAACAAATTTCAAATTTTTATTTTAAAAAAAAGTGATTTTTTCATAGTTGCCCGGGCTGCCCAAGTTGAGAAACAAACGACATATTATGCAATAACTTTGACTCATATTTCCGAATGTAATGAAATTCGTGCATATGAAAGATATTCCTTGTCCCCACATTCCGTTAAAATTTCAACCCAAAATATGCAAATCTCTAGTCTCACGTACCTGCCCAAAAAATCTATGTTGCCAAAAAACGCATGTTGGTCCTTTAGGGGTTAATCATACCTACCAAATTTTAGAAGTTCAAGAAAAAATTTGCCCATATGTTAGGTTGCCCAAAATGTTGCAAGCAACRTATCCTTTGATCTAGACACACAATCAAAGGGGAAAAAATCTTACCAAGGAGGTACATATGTTCACAACTTATGTCAAAATTTTCTCAACATCCAACTTAAATTTACTTTGTACACAACTACTTGTGTTTAGGGGTTAAGAGGTTTAAATGGCAAGAAGTACCATTAATAGAGGTAGTCATTGGAAGAAGTCATTGAAAAAGTGTCACTATGAGAATCCATCATTTGCATGCAAATTATATTATTTCGAACATGTATTTTTTCTATGAAAATTTGATATTAATTTGAATTGTTGAAGAAAAAGAGAATAAAATTCTTACGCTCAATATGCTCAAAAAATATCAAATTTTCTTTGTAGGTGTACCTAATAGTGTAGAACATCATGGTGCAAAACCAAATTTCCACATCATTCTATTAATTAAAAAAATGTAGTTCGAAGACCAAAATCTCAAATTTCATTAAAATATATTCAATTTCAAGAAACTTCCAACCTTTTCAATTTGAATTCTAAACATAGTATAAACCCAATTTGCTTAAAGGACTCTCTGCCAACCAGTTAGAATTTGAAAAATCATAAAGGTCACTTCACGAGGTTTCAATGTAAACCGCCTCAACAATACCAATGGGCAAAAAATCAAAATCAGAGATATCAACATTTCCCATGAACTGGGGCTCACCTGGATCATCGACATGGATGACACCTGGTTGGATGAAATGGCGGATGAAAAGGTGGAGCTTTGGGCGAGGTGGAGCTTTCCAGTTGRTATTTTGGCATTTTCATCCAAAATGCCCAAGTCCAGTCAGTGTCAATTTCCTCTTAGTATAGTCATTCGAATAAATAGTCCGTTTGTATCTAAAACATCATCTTGTATTTTCAATAGAAAATGTGTCACAATTTCATGTAGAACTTTTTCATCTATTTGTTTCTGCAAAGTCCTACCGCTATATCCTATTGAGATCCAAACATTTTCTCAATGAAACCTTTTATGTTATGTTTTTGTGTATAGGATCATGAACAAACACAACTCTTGTTAAGGTGGCCCCCAAATGCACCACTAACCTAAAATCACTATCATCGTCATCTATATGCACATCTTCAAAATCAACATGTACCTAAGAGCATTTTCACCACAAACAGAAACGCAGACGGAAACACAATTATTGTATGAAGGTGGAACTTTTGGATTCTAGTGCATCAACGCTAAAGGCTTTCACATCATTTTCAAAGTATTTTCTGTTGCATGCAAGAGCTCACGCAACAACTCAATCTTTTAACAATCATGGAGGAATCATTATCTTTCATGGCATCATTGATTATGTGAAAGGAGTTCGATTTTTAAATAAGGCATTGCCATTGGGTGTTGCGTAGATTGGCATGGGCCACTTGCGGAAGAAGGGGGGACAAACGGCAACTCTCCCGCAACGTCACTCTCACCTACTCGGTGTTGGAAGGTGAAAAGGAGAAGTGTCATAGGCTTCAAATGGAAGCCTCGGTAAACAGCGGTAGTAACTCTAACTGTCCTAACATTGGGAACTTTGGATCATCTAGCCCGGAGGGCTAGACAGTTGTGGGGGCTAGAACTTAGAATTCTAGCCCCCATGACTTGCATTGACTTCAACAAGAAGCAATTCAGTCCCAACTAGACATCAAGCCTAGCCCTGGCTAGTGGTACAAAAGTGGGTCTAGTGGTACAAAAATTCTAGCCCCCCGCCCTTTTCACACAGTGCTAAGGAGGGCTAGAATGGGGGCTAGACCACCTCAATGTAGTCCCGGCTATGATGTCCAAAGTTTCCAGTGAAGGTAGCAAAATTCCTTGTCGCCTAAGTAGCGACCTGCATGAATGGTGTAATGACTGCCCTACTGTCTCCAACATGGACTCAGTGAAATTGAACTTTCCGTGAAGATGCGGAGTACCAACGGCTAGATGGTAAGACCCCGTACACCAAGAAAAGGTTTTCACGTTCCAAGACACGTTGATGTGGTGATGATGCTCTAAATATGTGGAAGACATGGATTCAAAACCTCTACCCCCCAAAAACTTTGTTCGGTCATAACTTTGGCATATGGTATCCAAATGTTGCATTCTTTGGTGCATTCTAAAAAAAGTGATTTTTTCAGATCTGCCCGGACTGCCCGAGTTTAGAAACAAACAACATATTATGAAATAACTTTTGACTCATATCTACAAATGTAATGAAATTTGTGCACATGAAAGATATTCCTCGTCCCCACATTTCGTTAAAATTTCAGCCCAAAATATGCAAATCTCCAGTCACACGTACCTGCCCAAAATATCTATATTGCCAAAAAACACATGTTGGTCCTTTAGGGATTAAGGTAGGAGGTCCATAAAGCGACCATCTAAGCACTGAAACTGAATTTTGGGGAGGTAAAAGATCTTGAAATATTTTTCAGTAAATTTTTGTTGAAAGACAAGAGGAAATGACATGTGACTCAAGTTGTTTCATATTTTTTGGAGCTTTGTGGAATTAGTTGTGAAGTTTGAAGTTGAAATGCCATAAGGCTCTAAAAGCGACCACCTCCTAGAATGTACACAATTCATACATTTTTGTAAATTGAAGAGAGCAAAATGTACCTCTCTGTCATGTTTGGTTGAAAATGCCCAGTCGGAGTTCGAGCCTCCACCTTAGAGGTGAACTGTCCCCCTCGCTTGCTAGACCCCAAAGGAAAACGATGATTATTTAAAATTTTCCACGCATGATGAAATTTGCAAATAATGAATTCATGTTTGCAATCAGAGCCCCCAAATGAGCTACACTAAATAGTGAAATTAGGTTGCCTTTACAATTAGATTGCCTTTACAATTAGGTTGCCTTATCCAAACATAGTTACTCTACAAGCCATCTACTTCGACAAATATTTTTACAAATACTTTTGTTTGTACACACAGAGGTTCATGAGTCCCAACTACACCAACAACTAATTCAAAAGCAGTGCATTCTTGTACAATTACAATAAATATTTATATAGTGTGGAATGTTGAAAAATTAATGAGGGGCAATCTAATTTCACTATTTAGTGTAGGAGGAGTGAACAAGGTAAATTAATCAAGCACAAAGTAGAGGGCCTTTTGTATAGGGCAATGCCCAAGGAGGAGGGCATTTCGCGATATAAAGGGCCAATGAAGATGGCGGAGCCCGACGAGGAGGCACTTTATATTGTGAAAGGTCTGACGACGAGGGACATTGCCCGACGTAAATCACGAGCAAGAAAATCAAAGTTGGATGAAACACTTGGGGTGAAAATAACAAAATTGGATGAAGAATCCATAATGCTCAAGTACGCAAGTTTGCCCCCATAATTGGGCATTACGGCTGATTGCACTGCAGAACTCTCCCAAGAACGAGCGATTTCCTGGGAGTGGTTTCCGTTTTACTTGCACGCTTGGAATGACTTGGAGTGGCTGAGTTCACCCCCTTACTATCATTTTAGAGATTTTTGGATTATAGTGAACTTCGGAGGCTTATGTCTTCTTTATGGAGTGTTTGTTTCGAAATAATTTTTGTTCTAAAAGTTGCGTGTACTAGTCTAGTTTGTATGGCTAAAATTTCATATCAATCCAAGAACTTTTGAGTGATTGAGAAGCATTTTAGTAGAAGGAGGTTTAGCCATGGATGTAATTTCTACAACTATTTTTTGACATTTCAAATCCATTTTGCAAACTCAATGAGTCAATTGAATGATGTTTTCTTTCACCAATGTATGTATATGCTATTTTTGAAGCACTTTATAGTTTGAACTTTTTTCATTTGAGTAGGTTTAGAAATCACATTTGACCTCCAAATGGGTTTCTAGGAAAATTTCAGCATTTTTTTTCAACAATTTAACATTATAATCTTTCAATTTATATGATCAAATGACTTCAAATTTGATTCACGTCATCTACAACACGTACTCTTCAAGATTGTATGGTTCACATTTCTATACCTTAAAGACATTTAGACCTACAACACTTCAAAAGCAATGATGTTTTTAAGCCTAAAAACACCCTAGGCCTTTAGGGGTTAAGGGGACCAAACAATTAAAGGGACTTGTTGTGGAAAAACATAGATGCTTAAGCCATGATGTACAACCCCCGGACACTCCTTCAATAACTATTGATGTACAACAAAGGTAGATATGTCTATAGTGCGAAATGTCGATTAATTAGTATAGGTACCCTTAAAATCCCTATTCTAATGAGCATAAGGTAGAAGTACCTATTTCGGGCAGCCCTCCCATCATGGCTTTATAGGCTAACCTATTATAGACAATAGGTGGATGCTCAATTCATTGAAAAAGATTCTTTATTTGTAGCTTCTTGTCCACTCATCTCTTGTCCTTTTTTGCTAAGGGAGAAGTGCCAAAGTTCTCCATAATAGGTGAGTCTATGAATCTGAAATATTTTTTTTGCATTCTTCCTCATTTTTATGTTTGCACACACTAAGCTCAATTTCACAATGAATTTTCCATATCCATTATAGGATTAAATGCTTAACTTATCCGTTCTTTATAACAAAACATGGTAAAAAAAAATGCACTCAAAATCAAGTGCGGTTCTTTTGACCACAGTTCTGTGCAGGCCCACTACATGCGCAATCATCTTCTTTTGCAATTTCCCACTGCAATTTGCCAACTCAATCCAGTTCATTTTTGGAATTTTGAGGCGTGTAATATTCCATTGGAAAGGTCTTGGAAATATCTTTCCAATGGTACATTACACGCCTCAAAATTCCAAAAATTGCAGTGGAAAATTGCAAAAGAAGATGACTGCGCACGTAGTGGGCCTGCACAGAACTATGGTCATAAGAACCGCACTCAATTTTGAGTGCAGTTTTTTTTACCATGTTCTGTTATAGTGGTTATAGGTGTGTTTCCCTTAGTTATCCTTGCCGTGTCTTCCACAATATTTTGTTTCCTTAAAAAGTGAAACTTCCAAATTTCCTATGCACCGTCGGTTCGGTCCGAGTCCGTCGGTTACAGTCCCTTTTTGACAACCATGATTGGACTCGTTCTGCTTACAGATATACACGTTCAGATGAAAATGACGGACGCACAATGATGCGCAGAATGACAGATGGACCAAAAGGGAAAGCAAGTTCACATCACATTCACTTTGGGGCTAATCGTTAATAAAATACTTTGTAAGCATGTTTCATTAAATCAATTTTATGAATTTGGAACTTGAATGCAACATGTTTGTTTAATCCCTTAAGTACCATTGTCCCCTTGGGGGAGAAAATGGATTTTGGGCAGGCTTTTATGGTCTCAATATTTGTTGTGATTTTTCTGAATTCTTTTAAAAATAGAAAATATAACTTATATTTCAATTGATGCCCAGGAGAAAAAGTTACTGGACAAAGAGCCCAAATTTTGGTTTAGCGGGCAGAAAAAACCCCACAAAAAAACTTAAAATCAAATCTTATTATTGGCAATTAGAGCATCTTATGGGAAAAATAACTTGTAGGATTCATTTATGAACTCAATTTTCACAATTAAAAAAAAAGTTTCACAAGATTAAGATCTTTTGCTAGAACAATCTCACTGTTGAGATTTATTCAACGTGTTTCAATTCCATTATAGAGATATTAATGGTTTAGTTTTTCCTTCAACTTTGAACCTCCTACTTAATAGTTTTTTAATGAGTGAAAACTAAATGTATTTTTTTGAATTTTTTTCTAGACTCTCAATCCAATTCTTCATTATATGAAGTTAGAAATTCAAAATGAGTAGACCATAAATTTTAAGTTAAGAAGTTTCTAAAATTTCTTCCACACATTTATACACCATTCTAGTACAAGCGCCTATGGTTACAAGTGCAAAAAAACATTTAAAAAGTTATTTTGCTCCTTTCTATAGAAATGGCAGGTTTTGAGTGATTTTTGCTAGAAAAGGCATATCTTGTTTTTCTTAGGTGCAATTTTGAAGTTAAAGTTTAAAAACTTGTAAGAAACTAATTGAAAACATATACTTGTGTTAGGTCCTGAAATGCGAGTCTTGGATTAGCAATAGGAAAGGTCAAAGATTTTTAACCAATTTATTACCAATTTTGAATCAATAAAGATTATTAACCCAAACAAATGATATAAAATAAATAAATAAATAAAATTCAAGCTTTTGAAGATGCTAGAAGTACAAAAAGAAAGGAAATACAAAGACCCTCCTTACCATTACAAAGCACTTTATGAATCCCTAAACATCCCAAAGATACCACATAAAATCATGTATAATCCTAGTTGTGTATAGAAATATAATTATGTTTCATATCCATTATACACTATAAAGGTGTACTAAATTACAACCAAGTAGACTAATACAATAACATAAGCATATAGAATTTAGATATACAATAAAAAAAATACATGACTAAAAGGGCCTTTCATGTAGTTTTATCCTATAAGAACATTGCCAATTTAAAGGTCCTATGGATGACTTCATTGTTAATAATAGAAACAAAAAATACACCTACTGATTCAATGCTAGGGATATTTTGGTCCCTATATCACCATTGTAGGCACTAAATGTTGAATGAATGATAGAGAATCTTTATATATAAGATAGAAGTGCAAATGTTCATCCTTGGAGTTTTGTCTGAAAAAGGAAGGTTCTTGATCAATAGTGTGACTACCAATGAGCATTCTTGGTGTAAGGCAATGCCCAAGGAGGAGGAGAATTGAGGAAAAAAAAAATGCATCAACAAGGTCATCGCTCAATATAAACTACTACCAAAAAAATTACATTTCATTAACATAATAGATTGAATTTGGATTTAAAAGTCATAATGCCCAATTGCGTAGTCAAAACCACGTAATCAAGCATTACAACTTGATTGTGGACTAGAACCCGCTTGAGAAATGAATAGGGGTAGTCCCATGGCAATGGTTAACAATTTTTTTAAGCAAATGGTTCACGCAATACTTGAAAGGCTGATTTCCACAATGACCAACCTAGCATTCCAAGGATGAATAGTTGCACTTTTGTCCTACACAAAAGGATTCTCTGTCATTCATTGGCCATTTTTTTTTGGGCTGCGGCGTCATTTATGGGTTAATGATTAATGCCCCAATTCAATCTAACTTGACACTCTAAATGGTATGCTCACACTTGATGTTAGAGGTGATGTTTGTAATGTGAATCTAGTCTAAAAATAGGTCTAAATTCGTTGCTAATACCCTCAGTAACAACACTCTTTAACACCAAGTGTGAACATACCTTTTAACTCTATGATGAGACCGTCACCGCTTATTTCTCAACAACCTTGAGAGACCAAAACAATGTCATGCCCATCCAGTCCAGAGTCCTAATACCTTTGACCAACAGGTCTCACTCAGCAGTGTGCAATACAAGTGTAATTTTTCTTTTAATAACTTACAATCCGCTCAGTCCTTCCAGCAGGCAGTCTTAAGCCATGCATGACTGCTCTCTGCAATATCATACTGTAAGGGCATAACAGTAAGATAAAAACATCTTGGTGAGCGGTTGGAATTAAAAACTTGGAAAAAAAAAAAAAAAAACAGAAACAGCTTCAGTTGTATGACAACAGGTACGGCCAAAAGGAAAGACAAGGCAAGGCAAGGCAAAGAAAAATATCAGGCCAATCTCTCCCCACCACCACCATCGTTTAATTCCCCTGAGTAGAATACTCCTGGTTTATGAATATTTAAAAGAAATGGTTATGATAAGGTCAAGGAAAGCACATGCTGGAAACTCCAAAAGGTTTCCTTCTTTTTGCAGGAAATGAACAAGTGGCAAGTCAGACAAGAGAGGCTCTACAGTGGGAGAGACTAAAGTGCACCTCGGTGTAGGTCTACTGTGCCACCAAAAGCATACTGCGCAAGATCTTCCATAATAAGGGACAAGTTGGACCTCCTCCCTTTGGGGCCCAATGGAACGGAAAACTCTCCTCCTGTTACAGCCTCAGTTCCTCTTACTGCAGATCAAATATAATATTAGATTGTCCATATGTTTCAAGGAGGAAAAAAAAAAAAAAAAATTAGATTGGATTGCATCATTTCAATGGAAAACTCGTAAATTATCAACCGTCAATTCATACACTCACAACTACCGCTTTCACTAAGTTATTTTAGGACCTCCTACCTTAGTTCCCAAATGTTTGAAAGACAATTCAATAACTTTTGCACTGCGTAGGGTTAGTTCTAAATTTCCAAAACGATCGAACTAATTATTTCGGTCACAAGAACTATCTTCCTCATAACTCTTCAGAACATTAGCACTATGTAGGAAAGTAAAACCCTGGTTTTGACTATTCTATTGGCATATGGTACTTGGCTGCATTAAAGGAGGTTTTCATTGTAATTAAGAACACGTTCGATGGACTTCTAAGTTCCTATAAAGAAAGTATTGATTTTAGTTCAGCTTCCTTCAATCCGCAACTGTTTTGCATGAAACTCTGATGCAAGAACAGTGTCCCTGCCAAAGTGGGAGATAACGTACGTCCAGAACTGCAAGGTCTTTGGTCTTGTCAGCACCRACTAGCTTTGCCTCAAAATTCTTCTGATATCTACCCTGCCCAAAAATCACCACCATAAAAAGCCACTGAGCCTCAAGATCAGCAACAGCAGCAACTTCTAGAGGAAAAGAGAAAGAATGCCAGATACCACAAACAACCATCATCTCAAAGAAGTATACTTGGTCAGAACTGCACTTGCCATGTCAAAGGCTTAGGATGATGAGATGCAAGTGAATTGAAGCCCACGCCAATTAAGTTTGCATCCATTCAAATTGGTCAAAAAAGATAAGGTTGTCAATGAAAAAGCTCTTACCCGTCAGCACCCAGCAGTGTAACACGCGCTACAACTTGTCCCAGAGGTGGGTTTCGTGCTAATGAGCTCCCAATTACTGCAGAGACAGAAATACACAGGTCCTATTTATTTCAGGATCGGTACATCACGAAAAAACTGTCAATCTGAAAAGATTTATATTCACATTACTCAATTACATCATAGTCATAGAAGAAACTAGCTAACCGTGATAGTTTGTGACAATGTGGCCTTGCTCGTCCCATATGAAGCCCGATCCATTCCCTTCCGGAACCTGCACAGAATGCCAAGTGTTAAATCAGGTTCATAAAAAGCAAACAACAGATAATAAAAAATACAAGTAGACTGAAGAACTGAATGACTGCAATCACCAAATATTGTATGGGAGACTCAAATATGCGAAAATTCACAATAAGCTTCTAATAACCATGCGAATTGCCAAATAAACTATACTTTTAAAAATGCTAAAGAAAATCCCTGACTGGACAGGTAAATGTGAGTAAATATGGAACCAGCACCTCAACAGAGCCAGTCATGTTGACTTGAGGTCGCAATGTGACATCGAAGATGTTTACAACAGAGTAGGTGTTGCTTTCAAAGAGCTCCACGGTGCGTTCCTGATTGGCACGATCCATCTTTTATCTTAACGCCAGAAGCGGATCAAGTTGATAATAAAAATTTAAATCAAGCAGTGCAAADAAATATGTTTATTATCAATTTCTACTGAAAGATATTTTGGTTAAGAATTAACTAACCTCAGCTGGGGGGAGGGTACCCGCAGGGGTGACGGCCGGGGTTACTTCGTCAATGGTCACAGTAGGATCACCGAGAGCCTTTGCTATATAGTCCATTCCAAATCAATGACAATATTCCAGGTCAGGTTAAGCAAGGAAAATTCAAAAAATTCAAAATATTGCAAATGTCTGAAAGATCATAAAATTGGTATAGAAGGAGTTCAAGCCAGCTATGTATAGAAGATTTGTCCGAACTAGATCCCCACTCAGAAAACGGATTTTTTGGTGTGTSAGAAACGATGAATCTTCACTCAAACTTAGTCACATTAAACCTTGCCAATAGTAACGCCATTCAAAGCAGTTTCTAACACAAATCTGCCAATTCCAACTAGGCGAGATTTTCTAAAATAGCTCTACGGGTACCTAGCTTTTCTACTGGTGCACTGAATCCAAACAGATTTCAGAGGCTTCAAGTGCAACTTACCCTGGAGTCCCACAAGAGATGGAAAGGTCAATGCACCACCTACAACACTGGCTCCAAATGTTCGCCGCCGCATTTGACCCCCCTCCACAAGCCGCTCTCGTTCGCTCATTTCAGATACACTGGACCTGCTAATTCCAAATCACGTCAACTTGTCAGAATGCTCACAAGAAAACACACATGCCAGAGAATCTGCACGTGAGTGGCAGCAATGAACTGAACCCTAAAACAAGCAACGAGTTTCTGAAATAGGAATTTAACCTGAATAAAGAAAAAACATCCTTAAAACAGATTCAGTGAAAACAATCTACAGCTAGTTTATACTRTAGAGGACATACTGTACTCCCCGGAGAAGCAAAATCAACATACTATACGATATTTTCTTTCCGGTTCGATGCTCAAGACCCCGGACATGAAGACCTTACTCGGACTTCAGGGTGCTCTTCGAAGACCCTTATAATCAGAACCAYTATATAGCAGAGCGAGGGTTTGCGACAAGGCCAGAATGATTACTAGGCCCCTGCAAAACTTATGAAGAAGGGATACCCTAGGGGTAAGATCTCATTRCTATTTGGATTTYAAGAATGCACTCGCTTCCTCTACACTTCAACCTTGTAAGATATCCCTTAAGCCACTATGTCAATGATATTTCGCAATGCAGGATGAAGCCAGAAAGCTTTCTAGGCCATGCAAAATTTATGGACAAGGGATACATTAATCTGTCGCAATTGATATGTCAAATTTAGGGGCAGATCTCATTAACATTAGTCTTTTATGACTACACTGGGGCTCTCTATACTTCAACCTTGTCAGATATCCCTTAAGCCACAATTTCAACGATATTTCGCAATGCGTGTTAAACTCTTATCCTCTCAAAGTCTTCCATCTCTTCTAACCATGCATTACAATCCTTGGCTCCAGGAATAATGCCTTTTTAGGGTTACCGATTCCTGCTCAATCAATTCCACAAATTCAATCGCAATCGTGGGCGAAACATGAAATGAACTTATTGACCAACATTCTAAGCCCCGTCATTCACTTCAAATTCAAATTTCAAGACGTACCTGGAGCTTTGTGGGTCTTCCCCTTCACATTGACACCTCACCACCTTGCTCACATTCCTGCACCTCGTGGCACTGCATGTTCCGCAAAACTTGAGAAACCCGCGCCTGGACTTGACACTCACCAATTTGGGCGGCGGAGAAGAAGCGGAGCTCAGCATCTCCTTCCCAGCTGAGGCGACCACCTTCGGCACCGCCAGAAGCATTGACAAGGCGGACAACGTCTGGGAGTTCATAGCTAAGCCTTGCGACAAGGGAGGCATCCTCAATCACACACACACACAAAGAAGAAGAAGAAAACACAATGGACTGATTCTTCACTTGATTCTTCAAATCAATGGAGCTACAGAACGAACATAT
>VACF01001934.1:88002-162209 GCA_006891605.1 Pleurozium schreberi | reverse complement strand
TGAATCACTGATCACTTTTAGGATAGGACAAGTTTGCCTATAACGTGAGTCCACATTATTAGCTTGAGAGTTGAAGCACCTGTATGTTTGGGATGCAATTGGAAGTGCATTGAAAAATCAAGAAAACAATTCCAGCACTCATGTTTATTAACTATTCAACTATTCCAAAAAAATAAAGCTAAATTTGAATCCAATGCTATTGAAATAGCCGCAGACGGAATTCATATCATCTCAAATACGGCGATAAACAAGTGTCTTAATACCGGGTCACCAGACCCAAGAAACTGCTCGCAATAGAAGAGAATTTAATTGCAGCGGTTGTATTCAGCCGAAAATGTTATACTGAAATTATAACTTCACCTGAACCTTTGATGTCGAGAATTTCCGTGCAAGCGCACCAGTGAGGATTTCGTGCAAGGTGTACGCAGTGTACGTTATCAATTTCAATTTAGGGTGCTTAATTTGCTTTGACGACGTTCACATTGAAGATGTATTGACAAAGCATTTGCCTGGATCAGATGATCAAAAGGAACACCTCAAAACTACAACTTCTGCAAGCTAATCCAAGACGACTTCAACAACCACCACCTGTGCGCCTTGACTTACGGGACATAATGCCTACCCAAAAATTGCCTGAAAACTAGTCAAATGCTTACACTCATCTTTCAGCTAGTTCGAAATCAGGCAACTTCTACAGGTTTGACACACAACTTCAAGTTCCCACAATTGGTCGGAGGACCTTTACACCAGACAAAGTCATGAAATACGATCTGACGATCTCCTACTTGAACCGCAAGATAACATTCTGGCATGTCCATACAAGAAACGTAAACGGATTTGCAAGGCAAGGTCACCACAATTTAACTGAGTAATATTACATAGAATCACAGCTCAAGTGTGCTTAAGCTTGCTCCTAGTGATGACTTGACCCCCTGTCTCCGCAACTACATCAACAGCATGCTCTACCTGTCCTTTTCTACACGAGGGCCTATGAGCAGCAGGCTTCTTTGGGGTCTGCACCRATGACTTTGCCCCAACATTTGCCTCCTTGCCTCCATTGGATAAGGATGTCAAGCTCACCTTCTTCCTTGTACCTGTTTCTTCTACAGCAGGATTCAAGGCTCGTTTCAGGGAGGAAGAGTACCTTCTTGGTTCTGCTCCATGCGGTACAGCATCCTCCAATTGTGAACCTGGATCGACCCGTTCCACTTCTRCAAGCATGGCCCAGCCAAAGAGCACTCAGATTATTCACATGATTCACATGATTTTTCCAGCAGAGATGTCATTCAAATGCCACTATCAGCTATGCACAGGAACTAGTGCAAGTCCAAAAGCAGCCACAACTTCCTTGGGTGCTTGTACAATACAACATACCTTCCAAATCGACTGAATGCTGCGGTGTATTGTTCTGAAGGCAGGCTTCTGTTGGAAGTACATCACAACCATCCAGATTTGGTGGGACGCTATGTGGAGGTAGCTTCTTTGGTGGTGATTCCACTTCTTCTGCTTCTTCAGCTGCTGGCACCTGTAGTTCCGGGCTCCCATTGTATAACGTAAAATCTTTCAATTTGCTGCCTGAAGTGCATGGAACCAGCACTTGATGTATCGATCCACATGAGTCCCAATCAGATTGTCTTCCTCTTGATTGTGACCTTACATGTTCACCCAAAATATTCAACACGTTGAAATTGTGATAAGATAGAACAAGAGCAAGGGTATAAAGCAAGACACAATTGTGCAAAATTCAACACACGTATTCASGCTGYGTGCATGGAGCTTGGCACAATACCAAAAAACAKACRGGTGCAGCACCAAAAGCAGAAGGWTGCAAYAATAGACGCACACCCTTGTAGCACCTAATTAAAGCAGCCAAGTACCACTGTAAGAACCAAAGCCAACACAAAGGAAAAAAGTAGAATAAACCAACCAAGCAAAAAAAAAGCGCAAAGCTGCAAGTGAGACCCAAAGCTCCAGATCCCTGGCGGAAGAGAAGCCTGACATCATTGCTGATGGGCATGGGACCGTTCCCAGTTAAACTCGACGATGCGAAGAAATCACCTGCATTTAAGGTCCTGACAATGTGGCCCCCATTTCCAGTCTTCTTCAATGCGTAGGCCAACTAACACAGCTCATCTCCCACTTTTCACAATGGAACCCAATAAAGCACTTAAAGGATGTCATTTTTGGCTCCTAATAGCCTATGTTCACCCCACATTCCCATTCATATATCCTGGCCTGGCACTAAATGTGTCCCTAGACTTTAGTTACCTTGTCCTCCAAATACTTAATTTTGATTTGTTGACAAATTTGAAGGACACCTACATAACTCTAATCGTCTTACACTTGTTTTTTGCAAATTTTGGTTTAAGGTCCACCTATGTAACAGTTTTGATGGTCTCACAAGCCGACACTTTGAAAAATCATAGAAACTACATACCACATCCGAAAAATCTAATTTTATTTTAACATTCATCATTTTCATTCACTAATACTACAAAAATATTATTTTTGGAGGAAAAGTTACCTCCAACCCCGCCTCCAACAAAAACCATATTGATGGTTTTGGGTGCTTCCACCGTAAAGAGGTTCTTACTCTAGACTCTAGAGAGTATGTAGAGAGTATTATTCTTGTAGTACTCCCTCCATCTCGAAACAAATCAAGGGTTTCCAAATACACTTGTCTCAAATTAAATTATATATTGGCTCTCCACAACTTGATGGACACCAACTGAAGCTAGTTTGAACACTCTAAAGCAAAAGAATCTACAGATGTCACACTCCAAAGACTATATAGCAATTCAATCCTTGCAAAGGGAATCAAAACGCAACCTCTAACCAATCAAAGGTGAAGAATTCAACCCAAAATTGTACAAAAACTGCTACTAACAAATCTCTTGTTGGGAATATCTTGGAGTTGAATCACTAAACATTGTTGGAATTGAATACGTAGGACATCAATGAACGTCACCAAACCAACGTTGCTTGAAGAATGATCAAAATTAATACCACTGGAGCAATTCCTAAAAGGGAAAAAAAATTGTCACTTTTGCTACTTGTTTGCAACATGCGTCACTTCACTTTTGACTTCCATTCTTTCACATCTAGCGTGTGGTTTAATAGAAGCTACAATATCTCCACAATCCCTTGAAAATACAAACAATTTACACATCAAGGAAACCCCGGATTTATTTCGAGACGGAGGGAGTATTACTTTAGTAAGGTAATCCGCAGTTCCGCACCCCACTGCCAGCCCCCGACCACCGGAGTGGACCAAGGTCAAAACCCAACGAACACACAACCCAAACTGAACCCCAATCAACAGAAACTCACGAATGAAAACAACCCAGAYATGMCCGAATATCATCCATACCATAGATKAAATYCATCCCCCTTTCTCCTACTCACTCTTTCTATCAATCAGTCGCCCCCAGCCCGCGTAGCAGCAGAAACAGAACAAYTCCACCAAACTCTCTGTCACACGGTCTTTGTAAGCTTATTATTCTSATGGCGATGGCTCCCCAATGCGACTTCAGATCGACATCACCGCGCTTAGCATTGATACATTCAACTAAGCGGGAGCAGCAGAAGCAGCAGCAGGCGATGGCGATTCGCGGGATGCGAGTTTGGTAGTTTCTGAGCCATTTTTGAGGCGGTCGTGAATGATTGATGAGAGAGGAGGATGAGCGGAGAGGAGTGGCGCGGTGGCGGCCGCTACGGCAGCCATGGCGGGGTGAGCGGGGGCAGCAAGCGTTGGTCGTGGTGGATGGTAGGCACAGGCAGCGGAGGCGCGCGGCGAGGATGGGGCAACGAGAAGGAGACCGAGAAGGCGAAAGAGAAGGAGAAAGGGAAGGAGAAGGAAAGAGAGAGGGGGAGTCCTCATGCGGGGATGAGCACACGGCGAGCGGCAGGGGTTTGGTCTGCGTTGCTGATTGTGGTGTTGTCGTTAGTTATGTTAATCAATAATGCGAAGCTGATTCGGGAGCACGTGCATCTCGGGGTTGAGGTTTTGGATGGAAGTGTTCAGGGAGGTGTGGATCTGTTGCGAGATGTTAAGGTGTTGGATGTCAAGGTTGTGCCGGTGAAGGTGTTGCCCGTGCTGGAGCGGGTGGAGGTTCTGGAGCCGCATCCGTGTAAAGGCTTTCGTGTTCCGCCTCCGCCGAAGGATCCAAAGCGGACCGGGCCGCGACCGTGCCCTGTTTGTTACCTGCCGGAGAATTTGGCGATCTCGCAGATTCCGGCTGCGGGGAGTTACGTTTCGCCTGTGGTTAAGCGATTGCGGTTTGTGAGCGACGAGCAGGCGGCGCGGCGGCCTTCTGGTAGCGCGCCCGGGTCGGCGTTCGGAGGTTACCCTAGTTTGGAGGAGCGGGTGCGATCGTATGAGGTGCGGGAGGATATGGAGGTGCATTGTGGATTTGTGAAAGGGCCGGCCCCGGGGATGGGCACGGGGTACGATTTTGACGAGGACGATCGGAATGCCATGCATGCGTGTCAAGGCGTGGTCGTCGCGTCAGCCATTTTCGGGAATTACGATCAGCTGCAGCAGCCGAAGAATATTAGCGAGGAGGCGAAGAAATCTGTGTGCTTCTTCATGTTCGTGGATGTCGAAACCGAAGCATATCTGGATGATTACGACGTGAATTTCAAGACCACGAAGCAAGTCGGACTGTGGCGCGTCGTCGTTGTGCGGAATCTGCCCTACCGAGATCCGCGTAGAACGGGTAAAATTCCGAAGCTCCTGCTTCACCGGTTATTTCCTTTCGTCCGCTTTTCAATTTGGGTGGACGGGAAGCTGGAGTTAGTGCAAGATCCCTACCGAATCCTCGAGCGCTTTCTGTGGCGGACGAACGAGACTTTCGCTATCTCACAACATTATAAGAGGTTCGATGTCTTTGAGGAAGCGGAAGCAAATAAAGCTGCGGGGAAGTATAGTAATAAGTCTATTGACTGGCAAGTGAACTTTTATAAGGCAGAAGGGCTGACGGCATACTCTAGTGCGAAACTTCCGATTACGAGTGATGTCCCGGAGGGRTGTGTTATTATTCGGGAGCACACCCCGATTGCCAATTTGATGTCTTGTCTTTGGTTTAATGAAGTTGACCGGTTCACGTCGCGGGACCAACTCAGCTTCGGGATTGTCCGGGATAAGTTAATGGCTTCGGTGAGCCAGTTCCGGGTGAGCATGTTCCTCGACTGTGAGCGCCGCAATTTCGTTGTCCAGGGGTATCATCGCGATCTTCTTGTGAAACGAGGTATATTGCCTGTGTCGAATTCCAGTAGAGGAGAAGAAGTGAAGGAGGTTAAATCAGTTAGTACTAAGCTTAAAAACCGGGTTCCTTCGAAAAGAGTAAATCGCGGGCCCAAGCGTAGGAAGTTAATTGGAAAGTCTAGATTTGACGCATTTCACTAATGGAGGAGATGGTCCACAATCTCAAGCTTTTATTACTCTTTAGCCGGGATGCTGAGTGCTTGATAAAGCCGCCGTAATGTAGATACCTACGCCGAGATCGGTGGTGAGAGAGAGGGATCAACAAACGGATTGGCTTGACGGGCTTGAAAATTGACTCTGGAAGGTCGACGTCGACGACTCCATTGTGATGCCTTCATTGAGGAAACGCGTAGTGTTCATTCGGAAGAAGGGCTTCCTATTGAMGCAAATGAGAGTGATGGCGTTTTATCTTTGGGGAACTTATGACAAGTGCTGTCACGGCAGAGCGGCGAGAAGAAGAGATGTCTCCCTCCTTGTACTATATGATGGCTCCATTACTGGTATTCTATCAACATTTATCCTCAATTCTTTTTAGCTATGTCATAAGGCTTGGGTAAGGAGGTATAGGCTCTGTTCTCCAGAATGTGTAGTCTTTTGAAGAGGACGAATCATCCAAGCAAATCTATTGAAATTCTAGCAAGGTTCTATGCAGTTCTTAAACGAGATTCTCGAACTCTTCCACATCTGTTGTCGTGTTTGCACTCCTCCATCGTTTTTTGAATGGCTCTCCAAGTCCTGGGATTTTCTTTGTCTGCTGTTTAGTCTCGTGATATAAGTTGGGAGCACTTATGGTCTCTATACTGTGCATTTCACTTCCTTGCATGACTTGTTTCTCTTCATTGATTTCCTGCAAATCTCAGGCCTGTATCGCATGTGTCCAAGGACACAAGTTAGTCTTTATTTATTTCGAGGGCGATGTGACTGATTAGTTTTTGGTCTTAACTACTTAGGGTTAAAGACCTGCGCAGTTTACATTGGCGGACTGGTGAGCTCTTCCTTAAGACTGGTGAGCTCATATTAAGCATTCTAACACATGTGGGAGTGATATTTTATTGGAAGTGCAGTATAGGTCTCTGGAGAGATCGCTTTGGGTATAWGGTCAATTTTTATTTATCATTCTTATATGAAACTTTTTCGCAATTATCAAGGTGGGAGGTTTTAGACCACTGTAAGTGATGGTAGACAACCCTGTTTCCATTCAAGGATCAGTAGCCTGATACCTGTCAAAAGACCAGCGTGCTTAGGCCCCTATGTTACACCGTTCTTGTAGGTGTCTTGCTAGCACTTCCTGTCAAGTCTATAACAACATTCTAACGATGTTGTTGACAGGTCCGATTTGATCATAGAGCATATGGTTTATGAACCACGTGAACTTCATTTCTGCACTTMGGTGGTATGCTTGAGAATGGGGAGAAGCCTCAAGAGGAACGTCCTGTGGTAGCCGGGGTTCTTGAGCGGTTGAGCCCCTAGTTCTGCTAGACTGCCTCAGAGCAAGTTCTGCAATGACTAATRATCACTGGAACGGGTCCCAGAAACATGGGAAATGTGACTCAAGGGGGAAAAGTAGACGTGTAGCGGAATGTACCTAGGAGCAGGATTGGAGTACCCCCTATCATGCATTGAGGCCAGTCTGGTAGAATAGATCCTGTTAAACCCTAACCCCTTAATTTGACTGCTTAAGGACCAGATCCTGTTAAACCCTAACTCACCCCTCTTAGGGTCTCACCCCTCTTAGGGCCTCCTGCCATGTACATCAGTCCGGTGCAAGTTCTCCGGGAAGCTACAGTGCCAAACCATTAATTGTCCTGTATGTGGACCGGTTCGGTGGAGGAGAGAGCGACTAAAAATGGCACACGTAGTGGATTCCCTTCAAGTTGACCAATCTCCACCACTCTCCACCAATGAGCTTGTTCACCGATATTGGTGAAGCTTGCACCCCAACTTCTCCGCTCACCGAGGCCGGCAAGTCAACTGGTGGTCACTTCTTGTCTTTTAGTGCTTTTTCCATCGGCCCGACTTACATGGCAGGAGGCCCTTAGGGTTTCCTGCCATACTCCATCGGTGGGTAGAAAAAGCACTACGGTAGAAGTCAAGAAGAGTTTCACCAACTGTTTTGTTGGAGTAGGTGACCTAAAAAATCAAGATTTCATGTTTCACTAAAATTTGTGGACAACCCCATTGGTTGAGATTGTTCAATCTTGAAGGAATCAATATGTGTGGAGTTCTTAGTGGATCCCTCCCCATTTATTGGGTCCTCATTGTAGCTCTCATTGTAGCTCCCCTTATGAACTTTGCTCACAGTTGGAGCATGGTAGGAGGCCCTCAACCTTGGAAGGATGGGCCCATGACCATCGATTTCAATCCTTCTTGTTAATCACATTGTTTGCTTTGAGTTTTTAACTAGATATGATCAAAAAAGATTATATTTATTTTTTTTAGAGATGAAATCATATGTCCATTGCAAGTTTTAAATTTTAAAATATTTTGGGGAAAAATTGAAACTAATGTGAATTTTTTAATGAAAAAATGAAGTAAATTCATACCAAATATAGAATATATTCAAAAAAATTGAAATTTTCACCATAGGTGTATATTATAGTATATAATAAGTTATTGTGTCACTCTTAAATTAGAAAATCAACAAACCATGGTTATAGGCCCAAAGTTTGTATTGCTATGAAACATTGAAATATAAACAAATATTTCAAAATTTTCATTTGTAGTAGAAACTACACTTGATAAGGTTCATAAGTTGAACTTAAATCCATAAAGTATCATATTTAAGCCTAAAACTCACATCACGAGTAAATATATAGTACTAAATAGTCAAAATACACTATACTAGTGAATGAAGGATTAAGCATTTCTCCTTTAGAAAAGTCAATAATTCCTTAATAATGGACTTTGGAATGCTATTAAYTGTAAATGTATTCAAGCAACTTCCAAAAAAGAATTGGGTGAAAAAACTAATTTTTTCATCCTACAATCTCAAGTGAAGTTTCTCAAATTTCTTCTACACATTTTGATACTAGTCTATTGCAGAATCCTCATTAGATGTTTTTTCAACTTTGTAGGAGACTGTTTCGGGATTATATTCCCCAAAACTGTTCCTTGCATAGGGAACCAGCGATTGGTGGTCTGAAATTTTCAATTCCAATTTTAAAAAATTTTAAAAATTTTAAAAAATTTAAAAATGCTAGAAAGTATATAGAAACTAAAAACTAATTTTTGGAAAAAAAAAATTCAAGACAATATTTTCAAAATACTTAATAATCAATTCTAAAAAATAATTAATTAATAACATTTAACGTGGCAGTTTCTTGGCCACGTCAGATTGCCTACGTGGCAAGATTTCCACAATTCCCAATGCATTCACACAGCCTGGGAACCCGTAGTCTCCTAAATGGTCCAAAAAACATCTAATGATTATCAAATAACTCCACATGTGTGAGTGCTTCATATTTGGCATTGCAAACACCAGTTGAAACAAACCTTAAGTTGTTTAAAGTGTTTATAGGTTTCCAATACATAGAGTAGAATTGCATATTCTTTCAGAATGTTATATTGGAAGTCTTATAAGTAATAAGTAGAAGAAATTGAAGGAATGGTACTTACCAGGAGTTTTAGTTGCTAAAACCGCTACTCAACCTCATTGAAGACATGTACACCTACAAGTGCAAGAATTTGGTGCTGGACCATTGTGAAAATTGCATGCAAGAAGCCTAAAGARCACACATAATTGCAAAATATGCAATGCAAATATAAGAATATGTAAGTTCTTGTAGTTGCTTCAACCATGGAAAGATCCAACCTATTATTCAGGTTGTCAACCAAAAATGATTAGAGTATTGTATAGGTTGGTACATTCTTCATTTCTACAATTCCGTCAAAAGTCACTCGTYGGGTTTTCAAAAATATGAGTGGAAAAAATGGAGATCTCACACTCAAGAGATTCAATTTAGTAAAATGCCTATACCTATTATAAGCTCTTTAAAGTTCGATGACCCAATTGTAACATGTTTATGCGTCTTSTTAGTTTTGATTTTCAAAATTTTGGTGCTGGAGTGTTTTGTGTTGCAAATAGGTCAGAGTTACAATTTGGAACTCCTACCTTGTGTCTACCAAAGGATGTAATGAAATGGAGTAATAGATTGGACTATAGTGGGTTGTTGTTTCATGTGATGGCACTAGTCAATTAGTAGCTTTGTGGATATGTTAGGGTTTAGGATTTTATAAACTACCAAATGTTGCAATCAYCCAAGCACCCAATGTCTYTGTTGAATGGTGATTAATTTTTAGAAAACACTAGTCCCAATTTCTAGAGAATATTAAACCAGCATGCAAAAAGAAAGAACATTGTTTGTCTCAATCTAGTGTTTTATCTGCATTTCCATGCAAATTAATATAGGCATTGGTTTAGGATACTTYTGACATAAGTAGGTTCAAAATTCTATCAAATTGAAGCATATTTTAATTATGTGCCCCATCGTTTTTTCCATGTTTCAACTCCATTTCAACCAATATGTGGAAATTCACAACRTTGATAGTTTCAAGTCRGACTCTCTGAAACTTGAATCTATGCAATCCAAGTATAAATACACTTTGAGCTTTGGGTTACTATTGCAAGTTGCAATTTTAGTTGGTGCAATGATATGATAGTTGAATGTCAAAGCATAATAAAATTGTCATTTGTGACAATATCAAGATACATCCTTTGCATCCAAAATTGCTTTTGATTTGCTTCACGCATTTTTTATCATCAAATTTTGTAGAATGAATTCATGCAATATATTAGTAGAGAGAGGAATTCCAACCGTTTTTAGATGAACATTTGGTGTATATAAAGTTTGTTCACCAAAGTGTACATCTCTAAAGTGTAAACAATACAAGCTTGAAAAAAAATTCTCTCATTAAAAGTCAAAGTGGAGCATTGCGTTGAACATCAAAAAAGGTATTTCTTCACAAAATGAATTTAGCAATCCTCCTTGTTACAAAAAAATTGGTCTCAAATGATTTGGTTCTTGTGCCCAAATATCTTAGTCTCCAAAGCTTAATGTATGCATCTTTCAAAAATCAACCTCCAATATTCACTATGCTTAATTGTTGTAGGTGACGTGAAAAATGTATAGGTACTCTATTAGCATGAATTCCTTGGTCCCCTCAGACTACGAGCTTGCTAAAAGGATGAATATTGTACATCGGAGTGAGTATTTAGTAAATTTTTCTTGGAAAATGTCACAACCTGTAAAATTTACAGTTCCATATTCAGATCGTTGCATAATGCCATTGATTATTGCTTGTACTATTCTACTCCAGTTCTCCGTGGAAGAGGAGCCAACTACAACAACTTTGTGGTAGTCAAATCCATCAACATGTCTGTGAGTCCACCGCCACAAGAGTCAACTATGGGGTACAAACATAATGTATTGAAARCCTATCTTCCATATATTAATCCATCATAAATCAAATTTTCAAGTACAATGCAAATGAAAACACCTGGAATTACACACTTACAAATTCATGTATGCAATATATACTCAACAATGGGTAAACATAAAATGCACAACATTGACTCTATTTTTTACTTACATCTTGTTAAAGTCACTTAAGGACTTCATCCACAATTTGCCTCTTTCTAACTCATCTTTCTTCAAACAYCTCTTCTCCTTCACAACTTCTTCACGAGTTTGTTCTTTGCAAGTCCAACCCATTGTTGATATTGGTATTTGCATACTTGCACATTTCTTTGAATTTGAACTTGCTAGCCCTACAAGTACTCACATGGTATTATRTAGAAACCATTGGTTTAGAAATGAATGGGAATGAAATGAGAAATGAGAGATGTCAATATGACCATGGTGYGTGAATAAGAGAAGCAAGTTAAAATCATCATCTACTTAACAACAAGCTCAATGAAAAGAAAGTTAACTCAATATAAATAGACAAGTATTTGCATCGCCGAGAATGAAATAAAAAGATCATAAATTGGATGCTTGGCATGTTTCCCAAGGACATTGGCATGATGGTTGTCCTAGCTTACTTGCAACTTTCACGGGGATTCATGTCTATGACTTGAATTTTCCTGTTCTTTTTTTCTATYGCCTATGCAATCACATAGAAAATCAGAAATCATAAGTTTTTTAAACTTTGACACGACTTAATTTTTTTCCATTGGGATGTCTGTTGGCAGTAATTGTGACGCATCGACATCATTTGTACCAGAAAATAATTTTTTTTGGGATTGTATGTTTGTGACTGGAAGGCATGATTGTCAATCTTGACGAACATGCTATCCAACTCAACAAATGAGCTACCCTAAAAAAATTAAAAATTTCATGATCCTTATGGGTTTGGGGGTTGAATCATGACATTTTAACAAACCTTTTGATGTCAAAATGTGACGTGATGCTAAAAATCTTGAAAATCATTGTTTTAATTATATACCTTGAGGTGAAAATCAAGAATGTAAGTAATACATTCAATCTATGACTTCAATATTTTAGCGGATACGTACGTATGTATACATTTTATTGATTGATTCTAGTGAGTAAATTAGTTTGGAGTTGAACACTTCTTTATTTGTGCTATTGGTACAACTCTCTCAAACTGTCAACACTCACAATTTGCAATTTTTCYTGCTCCTACAATTTGGCCTAAAACTACATTATAGAATGGGTGCAAGCTATAGTTCACTTTAGTTCTAAGACAAGCCATTTTTGTAAACTTGTAAGCACTCAATGTGCTCGTCTAWATTGACAAAATTTTGATTTTAAAATGTTTAGTATAGGATAATTACTAAATTCTAAGGAACAAAATTTAAATTTATCGACATACAAGCGATGAAAATTTTAGTTTTCCGAAATAAATGATCTTGAATATATAAAATTTTGAAACCTTTCATTTGATAATACTCTGACCAAACAAATAAATGATCTTGAATATACAAAATTTTGAAACCTTTCATTTGATAATACTCTGACCAAACAATGGCAAGACTTTGAGGGTTCAAATGGCATGTTGTCAATTCTACATGTAAAATTTCATTACCAATCCTATCTAATAGCTTTCACTCAAAAGCACTTTAAAAAGTTTAAATGATCAAAATAACATTTACTATAGAAAAATAATCAGTTAAGTGAAAAAGACTAATATAGAAAAATTTACTCATTTCAATTTAAAAATAGAATATCTAGTGAGTTTAGTTTGGCATACTTGTTTATTGAAAAAATGTATGGCTAAAAAAGTAACATTTACAACTATCTTTAGGCAATGTAATGATGCTCTAGCTTTTCTCTAAATGCCTCATTTCAATTATTAAAAGATAATTTTTTCAAAAGATTTGATTTTCTCAATAAACGATGTGATCTTCTCTCTAGATAAATATGTTTTTTTTACAAAATTGTAAGTCACAATTCAATTGTTGATGTCTTAAAAGTTTGAAAATCCTAAAAAACAATGAAAAGTAGTGCATTGTAACATAAACACTAGTGCATCGTACCATTCAAATGCCTTGTTCTTCTATTCTAAACTTTTCAGATTTTTAAGCATGTTTTGTACTCCCTCCATCCCAAAATGATCTTCCGGTTGGGCTTAGTTTCTTGTTCCAAAAGGATTTTCCTCCTATGACTAGGATGAATAACCCGCAAAATGAATTCCCACTATAATGCACAAGTAGGTGGATACTTTTTCCATCATGACAACAAGGAATACATGGGCCCCAGAGAGTCTCATGATATGGAGTAATTAAGTGAGTGGAAGTTGCACAACAACTTCAACTAAAAAATAAGGAATAACGGGTTTAAGAATCATGGGTCCGCAGTTTCTCATAAATCTTTCCTTGGCTTGTTTGTCCATTCCCTCAGCTTTCTTTATCTGCCTTTGATTGAGATTTATAGTTACAATAGCTCTCTGATCGAGATTTTTGGTTATTCTCGTCGATTTTGGCAGATGAGTCAACAGTGCAGTGCTTATTTGGGGGGCTTGTTGATTTCAACAATGCAAGTATTATTCTCATTGTGGTAGTCATGGAGTATGCTATGGATGACGTCAACGCGGGAAGTGTTCAATTGATTGGCCTAGAGTGCCTCCCCAAACTCCCAAAGGCCCAAAAAATCCACATTTCAAAGCTCCATAAGTTCCATTTGAAAATGAATATTAAGCTCAAATTTGGAGAATGGCACGAGAGCATCAATCTTTATTTTTAGCACGAAACAAAATTAAAAAATATTGATTTTTGAGCTTAATCCATAACATTTAGTCAAATAGGAAGATCGTTTTGGGAAGAAGGGAGTATTTGATATGAATTTTTTTTCAATTAATAAATTCATGGTAATTTGAATTTTCACAAAAAATTTATGGTGTATAATAGAAATGTGACCTCATCTTTGGAAAATGAACTCAAAAAATTTCACTCAAAGAAATGGAGGATACATAATGAAAGACAATCAAATTTGACTTTACAATTATAACCTATCAATAGTGTCCTTTAGGGGTTAATTTTGGGTCTTTTMTTTGGTCTAAAATGGGTCTAGATCAGGATCTAGAAGCTTAATTCCTTTTAGGAAAACTAAAAAGTGTAAGCCCTTATTCAATGTCATGTTCTTTTACTTGTTTTGAAGAGTACCTGTAGGTGGAGATTTTGATTTGATCATAGAATTATTTTTGTAGATTTTACAAATGCAATGCTCCTCACTCAATCTAATGAACGATATGAATATATTCTCCATTTACATGATATGACATAGTTCTACTTCATAAATATGATCAATCAAAATGTCAATTTTGAATTTATGAATTTTGAATTTATGGCACAAAAGCATTGTTCATGCACTACTCTTGCACCACCCTTTTGCATCTCAGTCCTCTAATTGACAATCTGCAAAGTCAACAGAAAATTTTCTAGTGAAATTGCCCGTTTGTTTCCTGGGAGGGTTATGTGGCGCAAACAGCCGTAATGCTCGATTATGCAGGCAAACCTGCATAATTGAGCATTACAGATTCTTCATACAATTTTTTTATTTCATCCCAAGTGTTTCATCCAACTTTGATTTTTCTTGCTCATGATTTACGTCAGGCAATGTCCCTCGTCGTTGGGCATTTCGCGATATAAAGCGCCTCCTTGTTGGGCTCCGCCCTCCTTGTTGGCCCTTTATATCGCAAATGCCCTCCTTCTTGGGCATTGCCCTATAAGAAATTGAGCATCTAACACTCTCGGTGGTGAGTATGTGCCCGTTGAAGCTTCTTGCTAGAATTGCATACAAGTTTAGTATTTTCTTCTTTTTGTTTCTATTTTGTATTACTTGCTTAATGAAATATGGAAGTGGATGCCTAGGGCGTGGCATTGAGGTTGTTTTTATTAAAGTGACAAGTAAGTTAACCCTTGAACGGGGCTCCGGAAGGTTTGTGTCCTTTGGATGACAAAGAATCAAACCATGTAATGTAGGACATAATTGCAACTTTTCATCCTCGGTATTAGGAGTAGAAAGGGAAGATCTTTTCTAGTACTTTGACTTCCAATGAGTATATTTGGCTTTTCAAAGTCAATGATGTCACACGGTATCAAAAATGCATGATTTCCACGGCCACCGGTCTGTCCTTCAAGGGTTAATTGAGGTAGAAGATACTATTGGCCTCACTCCAAGAATTTCAACTTTTTTAGGAGTTTGAGTTTCGGAAGATCCACGTAAGGTAGGAGGTCCTAAAATGGAGCACTTTCTAAAACCAATCAGGCTCTGGAGGTACATTTTGCACTGTCCAATGTACAAGCAGTCTACATTTRAGGAGGTGGTCGGTTTTAGAGCCCATTGAAATGCACTCAATTTCTGCAACTTCAAAAATTCATAATTAATTCCACAAAGCTCCAAAAAAATATGAAACTACTTGGGTTAGATGCCAATTCTACTTGTCTTTCAAGGAAAATTTACTGAAAATTATTTCAACAAGTTTCACTTGGCCAAAATCGAGCTTCAGCTCTTAGATGGGCGCTTTATGGATCTCCTACCTTAGTTCTGCATAAAGATTACTTAAGCTACAAGAGATACGGAGTCAATAAGTAGAGAGCAAGTTGTTATCACGAAGTATGAAGGTGATGAAGCTTGCAGAAAGCATACCAGCTGCAAGAAACGCATCAAATTAAACGTTATGTAACATTGCCATCTATGGGTGGTAATGTGGTATCGTGGATGACAGTCCTTTTGAACTTCAAGTCGGTGGCCGTTTGCAAGAGTAAATTCAATAGTTGAATGTAAGTAAGTTTACTTAATGAAATCCTCCCTTTTCACTTTGTGTGTAATATGTGAGCATTTTCAACACTGAACCTCTGTTTTGTCATTGAAAGTTCAAGATTTTTGTCCATAGCAGAAGCGCTTGCACTGGCAAACTCAACATTCAACCGGAATGCAACAATGCACTAGATGGTCGCGGCATATTAAATGATCGAAGGCAGTCAGGTCATCCAACACGACAAATTTGAAATGCCAACATTTTGGAATTTTCCAGGTTGGATGTTAATTTGTTGTGATTCTTGTGTGTCTAAGATGCTTAATTAACAGGATCGGTCAATGTTCCCTTCTGCAACCCTAAACCCAATGATAAATTTTCAAAATGAAATTGTGACTTGTGAGAAGAAAGGCACATGGCAAGMGCAAAAGTTGAAGTTCTGAGTAAGTAATTCACTCTGGGGTCAAGATAGACATGATTTTTGTCAGTCAGTAGAGGTAAGCAAAACCTTTTTCAAACGGTGCTCTCCACAAAGGAAACTAAGATGCACTCTTCAGTTTGTACCAAATTTTTTTTTTAAATGCACAAAGGAGCTGCCCACAGGGTCAATGAAGATTAACAATAAGTATTACAACCGGAAAACACACAAGTGATTGAAGCAGTCAGTGTTTCAAATTATATAAGGTAGGAGGTCCATAAAGCGCCCATCTAAGGGCTGAAGCTCGATTTTGGCAAGGTGTAATTGCTTGAAATAATTTTCAGTAAATTTTCCTTGAAAGACAAGTGGAATTGGCATCTAACCCAAGTAGTTTCATATTTTTTGGAGCTTTGCGGAATTAGTTATGATTTTTTGAAGTTGCAGAAACTGAGTGCATTTCAATGGGCTCTAAAACCGACCACCTCCTCAAATGTAAACTGCTTGTACATTGGAAAATGCAAAATGTACCTCCAGAGCTTGATTGATTTTAGAACCTGCTCCATTTTAGGACCTCCTACCTCTGTGCTGCCGTAGTCGCAGCTTGTGACTTGTATAGAGGTTGCAGTAGACGTGCAAGCTTGCAGATTCCCATAGTTCGAATTCAAAAGCTTACAAGTCGATCAACTACATCGACTATATATCCAAATCAGATTCAAAGCACTTAGTATGGATCCAATTGCCCAATGCATATCATAGCTGCACTTGCACGTCCAGCCAATATAGAGCTCCTCGCTTTTGAAGGGTAGAGTAAACTTGCCAATAGTCGCAGCACAGACAAAACCCAAATCCTTCTCCACATAAATATAGAGACTTGCATGTTTTGAAATTTGGCATGATTATTATAATGTCATGTTAAGATTCACCTTCCAAAAACCGGAATGCTAAACGATTTCTTCCTACAAGTTATATTGCAATTTAAAGGCAAGCAAGTTGAAATCTAGTTTAAAATTCCTTGCATCCCTTCACCATACAATGTGCGGTCATCGGGTGGTGATACACGACTTGGTTCCTATCACAAGTGAATTGGTAGTTGAATTTGTGCATTTAGTGTTTGGTAATTGGAAGGTTTTGGTGTTTTTTTCTTTTTTTCTTTTTTTGACACACAAGTTGGAAGGCAACCTTCGGCATTTTTCCATTCAAGTTTAAGGAGATTTCATAGCCGGGGATCGAACCGCCAACCTCTCCATTCGGTTTGGGTACCTTACACCATCACCATGGTAGTTTAGGGTCATTTCGGACACTAGTGTGTGGTATTTGAAACTGTGTGGTAAATGGGTAGTTTACTCTGAAGACTAAGTTACAAAGCATACAAAGTTGTCAAAATATGCAACGGAAGCTTACCGCTCTTGGTCACAATGAGTTCGGCCATGACCTTGCTCTATGCACTAAATGAATACAGGTATTAATGGGACCATACTAATTAATCGACATTTCTTTCTATATAAATCTATACCTTTGTTATACGTCAATAGTTGCTAAAGTGTCAAGGGGTTGTACATCATGTTTCAAACATCTATAGTTTTCCATAATAAGTCCCTCAATTAATTGTTTGGTTCCCTTAATATCCCTATTCATTGTAGATAATGCTCAAGAGCATTATGGAACATAATGTCCAAGAGCATTATGGAACATAATGTCCAAGAGCATTATGGAACATAATGTCAAGTCTAATAATTCATCACATACGTCCATATCTGTATTTTTTTGCAAATCTAAAGGTGTAAAAAGAGGGGCTACATTATGAGTTATAACTATCCAATGGAATGATATGGTGACAAATCTGTCTTACCCCTAGAAGGACGCAGGGGTCCCTGTAGAAATCATCATTTCTAAAACCATGGGAACAATTGGTATTAAAAAATTAAAAAGAACTCTTTTGTAGTCAAAGTATTGTAGAAGATCTCCCCTTTCCACACAAAATTCCAAGGATGAATAGTTGCACATCTGTCCCACATGGAAATATACTTTGTCATCCATCGAACACTGAACGTCCGCGGCGTCCTTCCTCGGTTAAAGTCGGACTTGGCATTATGCAAACAAAAGAGTTGTGCAATTCTTGGACTACGATTAACCCCATGGGAGACATTGAGTACTTCTTCTATGATAACATACTACTCGAACAAATTGAAACTTCAAGAGCAAAGAAGATTTGTGGTCACAGAACAATGTCGATTACTCTAACATTTCAGAGTGCCAGATCTCAAGAACTGCTGATTTATAAGCACTACTAATTCTTGAGGACTAATTCTTGAGCAAGGACTACACTAATGATGGTAAATAGTGTTACCCATTCTAACTATTTTAGAAATGCTATAAGTTTTTACTCTTCTTGAATTTTTTTACGGAGTACATGAATCCTAATAGCACTATAGTTGGGAAAACTTTGTACCTATAGTTGGTAAAAATATTCATTAAGAGTAAAAACTTATGGCTGTTTTAAATCAATTAGTGTAGGTAACACTATTTACCATCATCAGTGTACTGGTTTATAAGCAGTTAATCTCACTCCAACTCTTTTCAGTTGAAAAATTACGTAAAAAAATAACAAGCCTGTGAACTCAACTCAAGCAAGTAACTTGCTCAAACCTTTGTCTCAAAAGACCAGAGTCAAGTCTCATTCAGTTTGGTGTGTGTGACCAGTGTTTTTTATTTTCCGGCGATTTGTTGTCAATTTGCACCAAAATAATTTGCCTCGCACCAAGCCCTTAGAACATAAATAGCCAAAACTTGGGATGAAATCGCCAAAAAACTACAAGTTCAATAAACATCTTGGATGAATCGTTAGATTGTGGATGAAAACATGATTTTGAATATGTCAAAGATGCTCATGTGATATTTTCTATCCAATATGTGGATGAATGTCGAAATTTGTAGCACCATAATAGCATTTAATATTGCCACTCTTACACTTCATGAAAGAATGCTCAAGAGAAAGTTTGGAAAACTTTTGAGTTGTGAGAAATACATATGAGCTCAAAATGAGATGAGTTAGAGCATCCCCACTGCGCACCCGGCCAAAAGGGGTAGGCCGGCCTCACTTGGCGTGTCCAATGAGTGAGCTGGGCCTTCCTTTTTGGCAAGCACCCCACCGCAACTCCGCCTCAAGAGACGGGAAGCAAGTCAACGTGGCCTCCAAGAGCCACACCACAATCCGGGAAGTATTTTTTTAATAAACGGACTATTTCCTTGAAAGTGGAAGTTGGCTCGGCTTTTTTCAATTTCACTCAGATGCAACCTAAATTTTTTTTTCTGGATGAATCTTCCATTTTGAAATCCCATTCGGCAATTTGCTGTATCTAAATTTTTTCACTTGGCCATTTTCCAAATGCGGAAAATAGAGCCGTTTTTTTTGTGTCCGTGGGAGAGTTTTCACTCCACTCCCAATTTTTTTTTGTTTGAAATTTGCAGTATCCTTGGCAGGAGTTGAACCTGGCCAAGCCCCTACCAAACTAGGGCCAAGGATGTAACCTTCGGAAAATACAAGGATCCAAAGGAGGGTCCAAGTATTTTCCGGAGGATGGTTAGTACAATTAGTATAAGAAGTCACGCAATTTCAATAGCACTACTATCAGTTTCAAGTGCCCTAGACGAAAACAATGCACTACTACCACTTGCACCATTCAAATACGAAGAGGGGTTAGAATATAAGAAACGATACTTGCTATCGTTTTTCCAGAGAAGGACAACATCAATAAGAACATGATCAATCTCCTCATCTGGTCCCTCTAAAGCAATTTGCATCATGGTTCCAAGTTCTTACTACCCAGCCTGTTTCGCACTCGCGTTTTGATCAAATTCTACACATTGAAAGCACGTTCACAAGTCGCACTTGAAACACATTGAACAAAAGCCAATTTCGCAACTCCCAACTCCCAACTCCCAAGCAAAAATTCACAGCAACCCAACCTGAGAGCTGAGACTCTGAGAGCAAGGCTAAGAGCTTGAGACAATGAGACTTTGAGAGAGGAGGAAAAAATTGACGGGTGCCTCACTCAAAGTGGTTGATGATCCATTCATGCGCCGAAATGGCCAAATTTTGACGGTTGGTTTCGCATCGACAGCTCCTCAGTCCTCACTGTCAAGCCTCAGCGTCTCACTGTATCACTATCAGGTTCTCACATTAAGCCATACTTTTACTGTTTTACAGTAAAGTCATCCATAGTTGATGCCGTCTCACAAAGTATCTTATGGTATTATAGAAAATTGCCTTACATATATAGTATGTATGCATTATAAAAATTTCCTAAGAAGAATATGACTGGTCGGTTGCCCGCCAGGAAAAAGAGTTTTATACCGGTCATTTTCCTACATATCACAAGGGCGGGCGGCCAAATTACCTAGGTGATTTATTTTTCTACTCAGCCCATTTCCGAAAACACCATTTTTTTTCCGGTAATCCATCCTAAACATTTCTAAGACATTCGGAAATCTTCAAAAAAATTCGTCTAGGTCGTAACTAGATGCCAGTACTTCCCATTCATTGAGCCACACCTCATCGGCACGAAGATCGGAGAAGTATTAAATGTCCCTAAAGTACCTCGAAATATGTGAAAAGGACAAAATCAACCCATACTGAGCCACGCCCAAGACTCCCCATTTGGCCATCCGGTCTCTACATTTGGCAGTGGCCGACCAACTCTTCGGCTTCGCCATGTGTGCTATGGGGGAAATAAATGGGACCATACTTGGCCAATACTTGGATTTGCGCCTTTGGCCGTGCGTAATGGGGATGCTCTTACAAAAGGAGAAGGAGAAAAGGGCTTGAGTCTTAAGCACACTTAGAATAATTAGAAATTAGTGTCAAGCCAAAGAGAAAAGATGAAAGAATAGAATATAAAAATTTATAATAGTCTAGAAGTAGTTATTAGTAAGAAAGTCCAAACAAGCTTTGTCTTAAGCTTGTACTTGCTTCCAAAACCCACTTAGCTAGGAATTTAGTGGCATGTGTGATTAGATTTTATTTTTAGAAAATAGATGCAAACGAAAAGGAGAACATTCAAAAGAAAAGAAAAGATAGTCAAAGAAGTTTTTAGTGGGAAAATTGGACATCCCTCCAAATAATACCAAAATTATCAAAAACAACTTGGAACAGTAATTGAATGGAGGTGGACCACGCAATGAATGAGATGGTAGCAATTCATGAGGTGAGTAATTAAATTCCTTAATTAACGTCATTTAATCACTAGCATTAGATTAGAATTAAAACATTTGAATTTATAGATTACTTGAAATTATGCTTTAGATGTTGTTGGAAGAATGAAATTTTACAACAAATTAGAATTTAAATTTACCATTATTAGTGTTAAAGGTTTTTACTTTGAAACATTAAAAGAGTCATCAATCATTTACCATTAGATTAAAAGTAAAAATAAAAGAGGTAAAAAATAAATACAAAAGAAGAAAAAATCCTTTTGGAATCTTTTGGGTATTTCCGAATTTGCAATAAAGTAATAAATTTTTTACGCTCTAAATCCTAGATTAAAATATTTAGAGTAAATCAATTAGATTTTTACCAATGAATTTAAAATCTTTTTAGAATCATTCCAAATAGTGCAAAAATCAAGAGTTAAGTCATTATAACCACTTAATGAAAGAAACGTAGTTAGATATTTATAGTGAAAGTAAGGCATTTAGTTCCTAAACACATCCAATAATTAGTTAAATTAAATTTTGGAACAAAGTCAGACCATAGAAGAAAGAAAGAAAGTTGAATTCAATTTCAAAGTATGTTGATTTATCTTAGTAGCTTCCATAAAGTACTTGCACTTAAGGTTGGACAAAAACTCTAGAAGATACAAGTGGATGAAGCAACTTAGATGAAATTTGGGAGTCTCATCCAAATTTGAATTAGAATAGTACATTAGGGTAGATTTCAAATTTAGAAGATCAATACCATAAAAATTAATTGAAACCAAACTCATTCCCTAGTAGAAATTGGTGGATGAAGTTTAACACCGAATAGAGGTGAACTTCATCCACTGATCCATTGATAACTTTTGCATACTAAAGTCAAATTCCACAATTTTTATCATTTTGGAAAGTTCATAATAAGACCTAGCACTTAAACCCTTTTTCCTTTAGATTTAGGCACTCTGATTAATTTTTAGATTTAAGGCTATCAACCAAAACAAGTCTATATTGTTAAGGTAATTGGTGATTGTGATTAGAAGAGATAGACTTAGGAAACAAAGTAACAAAGTTTCATTGTTTGAAAGGTGTAATTGGACTAACATTAAATACTCACAAGATAAAAATCAATTAAGAACTCGGTTGTGTTTGCTTAACCCCTAAAGGACCAGCATGCGTTTTTTGGCTCCATAACAATTTTGGACAGGTACGTGTGGTTGGAGATTTCCATATTTTTGGCCCAAATTTTAATAGAAGGTTGGTGCAAGGAATATCTTTCATGTGCACAAATTTCATGACATTTGAATATATGAGTAAAAATTTATGGCCTAATATGTTATTTTTTTTCGTGAATGGGCAGTTCGGGCAAATTAGAAAAAATCACTTTTTTGAAAGAAAAAAATTTGATATTGATTTTATATATATATATATATGAAAAGCTTTGAATCATTCCATTTTAATCAATGAGTCAAAAGTTATGACAATTTTTTGTTTGAATAAATTCTCTATTCTAGAATAAATTTTAGAGTCCTTTATCTTACTCAGTTTTCAATATTTTTGGAAGAAAATAAAATTATGGGATGTATATTGTTTATTGCAACATTACAACCATTGGAATTGGCATGTTTCAATTCCATAATTAAATTCTTAACAAACTAGTATTTTGAATCATCTACTTACTATATTTTTCCTATATGTTGTACAATTCCAAATGATCTGAATTTTTTCAAGCATGTGGCCAACTTGTAAAGGAAAAAGAATCCCAAGAAGCACCACCATTTTGGACATTTTTTCATAGAAAAGTGAGCTTTAGAAGTGCTGCTGCCCTGTTTTTTGCAGGGCAAAAAAATGATCTTAGTAGTTTTGAATGCTTATATCTTGCAATTCACGCGGTGGAAATTTTTGAAATTTTTACCACATGTTCTCAAGTCAGCATACTACAAGATCCTACAGTTACATGTGTCAAACAAAGATTTGTTTCAAAAGTTTGATACTTGTACTAAAAAAGGCAGTTTGGGAGCAGTTTTAGTGAAAACATAGTCATGGAACTTTAGGGGTTAATTTCAAGGGTGGGAATGAAGCGCCCACATGGGCTAAACTTAGTATCTAGAGGCCCAAGGCCTTTTTTAAGCTTCTTGGAATTTGTTTAAAAATAAACCATAAACCCCAACTATAGATTAGTTTACCAGGTTTTTAAAATAATAACCATGTAAGTTCACATTAGACATGTTGTAGATTACGTACAAAAAAAATGAAAACAACAATTCCATACATGGATTAAGGTCCGTGCACACCTGGGGTTAGGGCCAAGCGGTGGTTGACTGCTAAGACCGGGAGAATGAAGTGCGATCATCCGCAAACGTTCTTGCACAAAGAAAAAGGTGGCGAGTGCAATGCTCATGTGAGGTAAATTTTCCACCTTCTTCGTCCCAAAATTTTTGGAGTCAAGCACTTCTTTTTCTCCTTCAATGTGATTGAAATGGGATGCGTTGTTTTCTATTTAGGGTTTCTAACTTTTTGCATGTCAAGGAAAATCGTTGTGCTAGACTATAGACAGAATGTTTGAAGAAATAGTTTGGGCTCATGCCTACTTCGCAATGCTAACAATTGTTCTCAACTTTGCTTTCATGAAGAAACGAGACGGTCGCACTGGACACTCACTCAACGCTTTGTGCTGAAACATCTACAATTACTGCTCATTTTGGAGACCTACGACCACGTCCGGTAAATTGCAAACTTGCTAAATTTTAAGCTTCTCAAATTTTCTGCTCCTTTGTCGAAATCTTCCAAATTTTCTATAATGTTCATTCAATCCTTAGGCTTTCTGATTATAGTTTGCTCCCAACATGAGCTCACAGTAGCAATGCCAAATTAATGTGATAATACATTCGCATACGGTTTCAAACTATTTGTGTCTTCTATCGTGGCAGCATTTTCTTCCCGCAACCATGGATTTCCTGGACAACTCTACAGAGTTTTTGTCCGTAGCTACAGCCTTGCTGCTCATGCTATTCAGCACTGAAAGGGCTCTCGAAGCTGTCATTGCAACCAAACCCGACGATGGCGGTGGACAGGACTTGGATATGATTCGGCAACCTCTAGATGCATCATCTTTGGATGCGGAATGCATCGCCAGAGCAACGCTTCACTCTTTTCAACTTTGGAGTTGTGTCGAATTGCTAGGGGACGATTTAGGCTATTGGGTGAAGTCCCGAAGCACAACTTGGTTTTCTAGGTTTCTCCTTGAGCAGTATGCAAAGGATCGATGGGTAGAAATTTTCCGAATGACAAAGCCTTCTGTTTTTGCGTTGGTAGAGCTCTTGAAGCCTGTGATAGCAAAAAAGGACACTAATTACCGTCTTGCGATTCCGGTGGTTGTATGTGTGGCCTTCACTTTATTTAAGCTCACTCATGGAGCTAGCCTACTTGTGTGCAGCGAAATGTTTGCGGTGAGACGTAGCTCCGTTTCCATGGTACTGCGAGAGGTTGTTCATGCGATCAATGATGCACTTCGAGGAGAGATTAGTTGGCCAAGGGGAGAAGCTCTTCTCTAAACTGAAGCTGAATTTCGACAACTGTGCCGTCTTTCTGGTGTTGTAGGATCTATAGATGGCACTGACGTTGCCATTTCAAAGCCTAAATTTGGATCCACCGATTACTATTACTTCAAATCCGGAGGCTACAATATCAATTGTCAAGCAGTTGTGGCGAGTGATAAACGCTTCCTTGATTTATTTCTTGATATGCGTGGTTCCACAAATGATTCACGAGTGCTTCGCCGCTCCACCTTGTACCAGAAAGAAAACAACGGCACCTTGTGGGACGCGGGCGTGAATTTCAAAGGATTCACTCTTTATTTGCTTGGAGATGCAGGCTACCCATTGCACTCATGGCTTATGGTGCCGCATCAACAGGGGACGGTGGCAATAGCTGACTCTTTGTTCAATCGGCGTCTTCGTAGAGGTCGTGGGGTCGTCGAGAATGCATTTGCAATTCTAAAACAGACCTTTCGAGAACTTCTACACAAGACTGAGCTGCACATCACATTTGTACCGAATGTCATTACAGCTTGTGCGTTGTTGCACAATCTTCTCCTACGCCAGACTTCATCCAATGTGCATCGGCTATTCAATATCTTGCAAACTGAGGTCATGGCAGCAGAGTCCGCTGGTGATGTAGTAGTGGCCGTTGATGTGTCTGAACCTGCTGTGGATGAGAGGCCTAGAGTTACGGGCTTGCAGAAAAGAAGAGATTTAGGTGTTTACCTCGCATTGCAGAGAGGACTACAACGCCCATGGATGCAGGTACAAGAAGTTGAACCTCAATATTTTCACAAATTGCCGATATTTATTAGAGTTTGTCACAACTGTACATGAAGTAGTAGCTACTCAAAAAATGCCGATGATGCTAGTTTACTGTACAAAGCATGGAGGAAGCTCCAACTAATTACTATTAACTGTCGATTTGCTAAAATCCCATGCTATTGTCTTTCAGTAGGAAATTGACAACCACTTGTAGGAACTGTAATTTAAAAACTGACTATACATGGCTTTTGTTGCAGAAGACGTCAGACGCCCAAAACGCTGCCTCCAATGCAACACTGTACAGGAACTTGAAGAAAAGATGCTTGGATTGTGCTATGTTGGTTGATGCATTCACTTTGTAGCGCATACATAGAGCTAATCAGTGTCATTAGGGTCGGTAGAGGTGTCCAGTTCAGATGGCGCTACAGCCCACACACGATAGCCGTCATCAGAAGGTACAGCTGAGCCACCATCAGGTTGCGTGAATCTGGGTCTAAGACTACTGCGCTAAAGACCAACGCTCAACACTGCTGCTAGGTTCAACAAGCATTGTACAACTTCTCCTTGCTTTAATATAGATAACTTTGCGTTCTCATTGGCATGTTTGTCATTTTCGTGAAGTCTCAGGTCCCGTTCTTGCTGATACTGCATCTGTTCGGAAAACACCTTCTCTTGGACGTCGATTTTCGCTTTCTCCACTTCTCGGCTTGCTTCCGCCATATCCTTTATCTGCGTGGTCATTGCGTCTCCAGTGGCCTTCGTAGCTTGAGCTATCAACATATGCCCGGACAAAAACTTTCGGCGCACCGCGGTGTTGCCAGGTCGACTGCGAACGATATTTTCGGTAGTGTCACTTGAACTGATGTTGTGAATAGTGACTCCATGCGGAAGGGATGACCTTGGCCAAGTAGCAGTCAAAGGGGGCGGTTGCAAGGGCTCCATGCTGGGACAACTTGGCAGCTGGGCTTGGCTATTGACTTGTACTGGCGTAAAGGCGCTACATGTTTGGTCCGTACTATCTTCTGCCTAGAAAGTAGTGTCCATTGCGTCCTCTGTGTCTTGGTTAGTTGTTCCCTAGTCATCAATGTCAGCTGCAATTGACCTTGGTGCTTCGTAATTTTGATCTTCGTTGGAGAGTAAATCCCGAGTATGCGGAGGTTGCATGGTGGGTCTCTGGCCGTTCCACTCATGGATAGCATAGAAGAGATCTTGATTGAATGATCGAGGCAACAACTCCGCCTTCCTCTCAGCTGCATTCAAATTCCAATAGTCAGCACAATTAGTACCGGTACGGTCAAAGTAATCAGAAATTCTCTTGTACTCCGGCATTAGCTGGTTCCACTTGCTTTTGCAGGCGGGACCATCCCGGAGACAAGGAGAATATCCAGCACGCATTACGCTAACACTAATGTGTGTCCACTTGGTGGAGTCGGGGTTCATGAGATCCCGAGGATCCCTTGTGTCGAGCTCCTCAAAAAATAATTGCCGCTTTGCAGCAATCAGCACCAAGGTCTCTGGCGGTTGCCAATTGGGGCCCCGGTCCTTGCGAGCGCGCTTAGAGCGACTTGATGGGGTCGGAGCTTTGGTTGAGGCAATTGGACGGGTTATGCCTGCATAAGCTGAAGTTGCATGTTCGGAAACTTGTCTCTGATCGACAGATGAACCTACACATGGACTACAACACTTCAATGGTAGGCTAGCACGCTGGCTGTCTTGTATTGGAGAGAACTGAGCATAATACAAGAAATGAATTGGACTGTGCATGTCTAGCTAGTGCAACATCAATTACTGTCGGGAAGCCTTATAATGTCATGAAACAAACAATGAAAGGAGGCATGCGAGTGAATACCACCTACTGTATGTAACGAATTCCAAATTTACGAAGGTCCCATAACATGATGGTGATAGACACAACAACATTTATGAATCTTTTAGTTGGCACAAATGTCAAATCATTGTTATGGATTTAGTAGTCAGCACCAGCTAATTCACATAAATTGGAAGCGCCACAAGTGTTACATGTGAAGAAGAACTTACCATCAGTTGCAAGAATAGCAGTTGCTGGGGCGGGCGCTTGAATTTCTGATCGCAGGAAATTCTCCATTGTTGGTTTCTTCAATGTATATGTGATTACAAGCTTCCTGAAATGGCAAAAGGAAGCACATTAGAGTACTGCTGAAATCATAGCTTCTAAAGAAGTAAGCACCACAAACAGAATTCATGACTTCATTCCATGCAGGGCATGCAATACACTCAGATCCGTTTATACGTAGTCTACCTGATTGAAGGAAAGTGCAAATGTGCGAGCTCTACAACAGCAAAGGATATGAAGATCTTCACACGGTCTGTCTGAGCATTGAGCACCTCATCTTAAAGCACTGCGGAGCAAGCATCGTGAGCCGGCGCATTTAGTGTCTAGCTTCGTCCGTCCGTAGAGCGCAGCGGCCGCGCCGAAGGTGGCGAGCCCAAAATTTACTCTTGCCCATAACGTCACCCCTTTGCCCGCAGTCATAGTTAATGGGCCCTCCCATGCTCCATTAACAAAAATCGGTCCTAGAACTCTAAAATCTTTGTTTCCAGCAATTTGAGGTTCAACATAATGACAGCCGAAAGAGCATTCTATATAAAATTGTATCCGTCCTTCTTTGTAATGACCACCGCTCTTTTCCGACGCCACGTTTGCATCCCTGTAGGATCAGCATTCCCGAAAGACCCCTCGTCTGAATGGTCTTACATTTTTTCTTCTACTACCAATGCCTTCTCTGACCCTTAAGGCCAGGTGTGGACGCACCTTTAAAAGATTAGAATGTTTGATTAAGTGTGTGTTAAAACTACAAGTGATTATACTTATATGCATTTTCAATGTTGTCAACTTCTTTCATTTCCAGGTATGATTGTAGAATTTTGATAGTACATTTATGTATGACATAAAGGGAGAAACAATTATCTCATTGTAGGTAAAAAGGGGAGGAGTGTGCATGTTCATAACCTTCGTGAGGTAGTTGATGGTCTTTTTGGTTGTCTGCTTTGGCTAATGCATTTTGCTATTTCATTTCCGTAGATGTTAGAATGTATGGTTTTAACATATTAGCAATAGAAATTAGCATGATTTTATCATAGTGGTTGTTTTGGAAGGTTGGGTGTTTAAACCCTAAGCACCCTAGGGGACCAAAAGTGTCCCCACTTAGTTTAAAAGTCTAGCTCAAAGTTCTATAATTTTTGCATTCAATGTCCAAATTTTACCTGTGAAGGACCAAATGATCGTTGAATGTACATTGGTGATCTCAACATTCTCGGGTAGGTGTATGAAGTCATTTTTTAACGGATGTTCTTCAAAGTTTGATACAAGATGTAAACATGTATCCAATTAGAGGGAATGTAATCTAATTGAGTGTCCCAATTGAAAGTTATGTTGTCCTAAACTTTTCAATTAGCTTTGGCAACTTCAAGCAACATGCGGAAAACTCCTCCTCTACTTCTGAAATTTAGCAGGTATATAATTTACATGATGCAAGATGAAAATGTCAAGAGAAACGACCGTGTGTAGTGTAAAAATCTCACTTTAGGAGTCAATGTCAAGCAAGGTCACTATAAGAGAAAGGGGTGTTTTAAATGAGTTTTTACGTATAGTCTTAGACATAAGATTATACGTAATGACTTTTAAGGAGATTTCTAGTAAAAATTTACTTGAAATACATGAATTTTTAATAAAGTTTTACTAAAATCTCTTAAAAGATTAGTACTTATAATCTTATGTCTAGGACTATAATTAAACACTCACTTATTAAATCCCTTTCTCTTGTAGTGGGTTGAAACAAAACTTTTTCTTCTAACTTAATACATTGTAATCTTTCAATCCATGCAGTTAGGGTTTCTAATATTTTTTTACATATTCCCATAATAGTCTAGTACAAATTTATACGGTCGAATTTTGAAGACAGAAAATCATTTTTTTCTCACTTCTTTAAAACTTGGCAATTTTTTACAATTTGTGCTAAAAATGTCCTTTAGAGGGTAATAAAACTTTTTTGAATGTGGAATTTTTCCCATGTGCAAAAATAGATTTTGGAAGGATTGCATATTTTTCCAAAATTTTATTACACAAAACACAATTACTATGAATTTTTTAGTGGAAGATTCTCTTCAACCTATAATGGTGATATAGACGTTTCTATTTGTGACCATAGGCTAATTGCAAAATCGACCAAGGATTGGTTGCAATATTGAGAGTCTTGCAAACAATCATAATGTCCCAAAACTTCGCCGGGAACTATGCCACAACTTCACGGAAAGACAACAATATATCGATTGGAAATGGGAGGTGATCAGAAATGGGTCGGCTACTCTATAGTAGTATGTGAGCATAAAAATGCCACCATGTCAACCTTGACCATATGTATAAGTAGATATCCTACAACCATTGAAGGCACTTATAACATAAATACTTATAACATAGGTATCTATAACATATATTATATTATAATTATAGAAGGCTTCTATAATGTAGATAGCTGTAATATAGGTATATATTCTTCTAGGCTCATGGGCTCACGTTCTCAAACTTGTATAATAGCAAGCCTCCAATTCAAAGTTCAAAATGCAAGCATTTTCGGATTTCAATAAACTTTAGTGGCTTGTTTTTTCTTCATACATTGTTTGTTTCCCTTAGTATCGTTAGAAAGTTGTGCATACCATTTTAGTTTGTATGTTTAAAATTTCATATCAACCCAAAAATTATGAATGTCTAAAAACCATTTTAATAGACGGAGGTTCAATTTTAAATGTATTTTTTGCAATTTTTTGTTGTTTCTTGACATGTCACAATCATTTAGCAAACATTGAGTGATTTGAATGATTTTTTTAAATGTTTGTGTATGTTGGTTTTGGAGCACTTTATAGTTTGAAGTTTTTTTCATTTGTTTAGGACTAGAAATCAAATATCACCTTCAAATGTATAGCTAGAAAAATTTAGCATTCATTTTCAAGAAAGGGTTGCTATTATGTGAGCACAGGAGTGTGAGTCACTACACGCCTATATAATAGATGTGCATATTATAGAAACCGTCCATGATTATAAGGTACATATGTTACAAATATCCATATTACAGGTGTTATGATACAAACACCTTCTATTATGTGGCGTATATCTATATTATAGGTGCGGGTGATTGTAAGAAAGACTCACCGGTTTTTGTAGTGTTTTCCACAGTACTCATAATTTTTTTGGGAGTACTGTATAATTAGAAAAACAATTTTAAAAAAATATAAAAAATATGTCTAATGTATACACCTTTAAGAAGAAAGTACCATAAGAAGTGAAAGTGTAGAAAAATTCTCTAAGTAGGAGAACTAGAAAAGTGCAAAATTTCATGAAAATTGGTGTTTTGACGTTTTAATTTGTCAAAAATAGGAAAAAAAAATTTCAAAGAAACTAAAAATTTTCCATTTGGAAAGACTTCTTGGTGAAGATATTTTACCAAAAGAGTGATCTTCAAACTATTTTCAATGTTCAAAACTATGCGCGCAAGGGAGCCTTGTTTGCATGAACATAGAGGATAAAAAATAATGTTTTTGTAAATTTACTTCGGTGGATTCATGAAATCCTAGTGTAGGAATAGACCACAAAAATTTCAGCTCTAGATCATTAATTTTGGATACTCCCCAGTACTAAAAAACCCTAAACCGCAAAGTGTGACAAATTAGCTAAATTCAAATTTAAATACAAAATGATTTTTAAAGAATTCTGAAAAATAAGGGATCTCATTACAATCAAGTTAGACATCTCCAATAAAAATTTCACATGAATTGGATTCATGCTACAAAAGTTATAGCACATGACAACTTAGTCATTCCAATTGTGACGCAAAATAGTACTAGTCTTTCTTGCAATCACCCGTGCCTATATTATAGGCTCAATGCTCACAAGCTAGCATTCTTGGGCTCACATACTAGCACCATTGATTTTCAACATTAGAACATCATAGTCTTGCAATCTATATAGCCAAATGACTCCAAATTTGATTCATGTCATCTACAACACGCAAACTACAAGATTGTAAGGTTAATGCTTTTAAACCTTAGTGACATTTAGACCTATAACACTTCAAAGGCAATAAGACTTTTAGACCTAAATAGGCCCCTAGGCATTTCAAGATTAATTTTATTACTCATATTGAGTTTATATTGTCAATGAAAATATAAGTTGGTTCACCATGATGGTCTTCTTGTAATACAGTGAAAACACCAAAAGCCATCATTATAAGCAATTCAAAATATTTGAAAAAAGGATTGCTATTATGTAAGCCCAAAATCATGAGCCCATGAGCCTTGAAGAATATACATCTAAGTTATTGGTATCTATATTATAGCAAATTTCTATGATTAGAGTAATTGTGTTATATACACCTATATTACATGTGTTTATGTTATAAGCACCTTCAAAGGTTGTAGAATATCTACTTATACATATGCTCAAGGCTCAGATGCTCACATCTCCATACTCACACTAGCATTGTTGTAGTTGGAGGCATCTTTCTCTAGAAAGAAAATATTTTTGTAGTATTAACAATTGAAAATCATGAATTTCAAAAACAAAAATAGAATATTTGGATATGACATGTAATATCGATGAATTTTCAAAGTGGAATTGCCCTAAAGCCAAACCCGTCATATAATCAAATCTAGAATTGAAATCTAAAAAAAACCCAGCCAAGTAATCATAGTTAAGTAAATAATAGCTTGTTGATACTTTTGAGGGACCAATTTAATCCTTAAAGGACAGACTAGTGACCGTAGAAATCATCCATTTTGATACCGTGGGAATCACTAGTAAAAAATAGTCGAAAAATACTCATTGGAAGTCAAAGTACTGTAGAAGGTCTCCCGCCTTTCCATGTAGAATTCTGAGGATGAATAGTTGCACTTTTGTCCTACACAAATTAATTCTTTGTCATCTATCGAATGCAAAACTTCCGTCTTGACATTCAAACATTAATGGAAGTTTAGGGGCACTTCAAGAAAAATCTACTTTACATGAATGGATACAAAGATGATTTTTGGGTTATTGTTTCCATTTTAATTATTAGGAACGATGTTGTATGTGCATGGCACCTAAGCTTAGTTCTCCTTCAAGGATATTTACTAGGAGACCTACATAGAATAGGGTAATTAAGGGGACCCATACTAATTAATTGACATTTCACACTATATAAATATCTACCTTTTTTGTACATCACCAGTGAGTGAAGTGTTGGATGGCTGTACGTCATGTTTTAAACATCTACAGTTTCCCTCATTTAGTCCCTTTAATTGTTTGGTCCCCTTAATATCCCTATTCAATGTAGCAGTAAAGGAGGTACCCCAATTCCGACCAGCATCCCATTTGCATTCAATAGGGCGCTCTATTTTTTATCAGCTCAAGTCTAGGTGACAACTCACGTTTTGGTGACCCCACAAGAGCAACAACAATGTCCAAGAGGTGTACATTGAAAGCATACAATGATCACAATGTGTACATTGGAAGCCTTGCATTGATTTTGGGACCATCCTATGGTTGGAAATAGGTTTGCCTACTGATCGGGAATGGGGCAAATAAAATCTTTACGAAAAAAATTCATGATAATTTTGATTTTGAAGGAAAAAAATTTTAAAATTATGAAATCCACTTAGAATTTATTTCTCTAAGGTAGAACCACCCATTACCAACCAGTGCCCCATAGCCAACCGTAGATTGACTAATTTCCAACCAAGGTTAGAATGTTTTTTTTTCATCTTTTCAAGGTTGGTATTAAAAGTTTGTGACACATGTCCCAACTTAGTATGCAAGAAAGTAGGAAGCAATTAGTGGAAAAATAATTTTTTGAGTGATCAGAATTGGAAGAGTCTAAAGATTGGCAATGGATCTAGTGCACTTTTTGCCTTTGTAAATTCATAATAATTTCAATTCAAGCGATAAAACTACCAAAGTGTTTGCAATCCCTAGTATTTCTATCATTGCACTTCTAAAAATATTGCTTTGTGTTACACTACATCAAATCATGTCTAAAATTGCTTAAGTGATCAGTTTTGGGTGGTTCTACTTTACATTGGAAAAAAAAAATCCTGAACTTTCTGCATGCCGTAGATAGGCTGAATTGCTTAAGTGGTCGGAAATAGGTGATCAACCTTATGCTTGAGTGTACTCCGTACAATATCCAATTTCCTGCCTCACAATGGAACCCCASCATTGAAGAATAGACAAAAATTGCTTTTACAACCTCCTTGGGTGAAACTTACTTCATCCATATTACAGAAGTACTGTAAAGCTTACTTCATAATGCACCCACCCAGTGGATGCCAGGTTTTAWCTTAAAAACACTCCCTCCCTGGCTGCTGCCCAGTTGTATGCAAGAGAAAGCCACATGTCTTCCAACGACACCACGACCCTTTTCTGAGGTCGTATATTTTTGCACTTTTTTAACTTTAAGAAAAAACTAAAAAAAAACTGAAAACTCCAAAAGGGCTGAAGGTGAGGGAGGGATGCAGTTTGAGCCATCCATCATGGCCCACTTCTCAATGCCTACTGAAGACSGACTCCAAGTCACATGATCACATTGCTAAAGGCACATGCTTGAAAGGTTCTTCCTAGTGGACCCGGGTGGACTGACCCCTAAAAAAATAGTGAAATTAGGTTGCCTTTTCAATTAGGTTGCCTTAAGGGAGAGGCACCCAATGCCAACCGTGTACCCAATGCCATCCAAATCTGCAGAACATAATCATTTCAGGCTGTAAATGTTGGTAGGCGGTACATGGCTTATTTCTTTGACCTAAAATAATAAGCAATCTACGGTCCCACTACATTTATGTTCTAGAATGAATGCCTGACGCAGATTTGGATGGCATTGGGTACACAGTTGGCATTGGGTGCCTCTCCCTTACCCCAACTACAAGCCATCAAAGTGAATAAATATTTCTACAAATATTTCCACTTGTACACATGGAGATTCATGAGTTCCAACTACACCAATAACTAATTCAAAAGTTGTATATTCTTGCACAGTAACAATAAATATTTATATAGTGTGGAATGTCGAGAAATTAGTGAGGGTTAACCTAATTACAGTATTTAGTGTAGGTCGCTCTTTCAGCCCCTGGAAGAAACACAAATTTTTTTAAATTTTCCATGGACAATGAAATTTTACAAATTTTGAATTCATAGGTCCCATGTGCAATCAAAGGTCCCAAATTAATTAGGAGGGGTGTACAAGGAAAAATAAATAAAGCACAAAATAGGGGGGGGGGGGGGGGGGGGGGGGGGGGGGGGGGGGCTTTTTTTATTTCCTTGCATGTGGAATGACTTTGAGGGGCCGAGCGCGCACCAGTGACAGAGTTCACCTGGACCCAATTGTGGGTACTTTTGAAGTGATTCCAAATTTCAACGAAGGCCAGCCACCACCACACACACACCTGCTGAATGTGTATATGCGGAACTCAACTAACTCATGAGAGCATTTCGGAGGGAGGGGTTCAGAAAAACTCCCTTCCGTAATTTGTGGAAGAAGTAAAATATTTTGTGCGGAATGTGGGGTATGAACTAAGTTAACCCTTAAAGGACGGACCTATTACTGCGGGGAAGAGGCGGGCTATGGAATGTGGACCGCCGAATGTTAGACAATGGGAAGTTAAACCATGCAACACCCGGTCTGAAATGACCCTAAACTACCCCGGGTGATGACTCAAGTGGTAGGAACCACTAAGTGCATCCACGAGGTTGCTAGTTCAATTCCCTATGGTGACATTGCTCTCATGGTGGTATTGTTCGTGTTCCTACTCTTGTATCGTGACGGGGAAGCCCATGGTGTGTAATTCTTTTCGGATAAAAACCCTGGTTGCCATGGTTGTTGTGTCGTATCAGTCCTTGTAGCGACCTTCATTGGTCGTTTGTATCGTTGCGACCCTCACGGGTCATATGTTTCAAAAAAAAAATTTGCAACACCTAAAAATGACAACAGCTAAAAATTTGCTACAAGACGGGAAAATTTGCTACAAGACGGGAAGCCAGTAGGGAGGCACAACGTATGTAGGAGAACCCATTCTTTGTTCTCATCCTTGAGTCAGATGACATAAAAAGGGGGTCACAACTTCTTCACTTTGAATTGCTTCCCATTGGCTCCTATATTCTTTCACCAACTTCTCATTCTTCATAGAAATTTGCTTACTGAGAAGGTATGACTATCCCTATAGGAAGAGGGGACAAGGCTATGCTTTTAACATTACAAGAACATTGTTTGAAACATTGCCTTTACTCATTGCTACCAATTTAGTGACGTCTAGGGCGATGGTTTTGCAACATTTGCATCTTGCATGGGAAAATGTATGTTTCCTGATGTTGTGAATAAAATATTCCCAATGAACACACTAGGGTGTTTTCAAACTCCATTGGAGTGTTTGGAGCAATGCAATGATTGTAGTAATAAATGTAGTGATTGCAAATAAAATCTAATATCATAGGCCAGTATAACATACACCACCACCAATTCTTTTTCGATATTGGAGGTAGCCAAAACGATTTTCAATTAAAAAAAAGCTCAAAATAATACTGTATGAGAGCATCAAATGGGACTATGGGAGGGTCGAGTCTATAGTACCCCAACGAGCCTAATGCGGAGGTGTAACAATCGGTAACTGTAAAAAAAAGCACCCCTATATTGTGCAGTAATAATTTTGTGATTAACTCTACTTCTGGCTAATTTGGGTCCTCTGATTGCAAATATGAAGTCAAAAATTGCAAAAAAAATTATGCATGAGAAATAAAAAGTTCCAGTGTTTTCCCAGGGTTAAAACACGGGGGCAAAACCACCTCCGCATTAGGCTCGTTGGGGTACTATAGACTGGACCCTATGGGAGAATGAAGGAAGGCCAATATTGGTATCAAACCCTCCTAAAGATCTTCAGTCTTTATGGTCAACACTCACTTTTTCTTGCAGTAAAGGTCTCCTTTATTTGTGTCGAAAAAAGAAAAAAAGAAAAGAAAAAAAAGGGTATATCTGCATATGAAAGCAACTGATTCCTGACAGTACTACAGTAGACCCCCCTGGGCGTGATGAACTTGGTCCCTCCGTTGTGCTTGATGCCATGTACCCCCATAATGGAACAGTACCTTAGTAAGATAGTAAGTTACTTTAGTGTAGCTTGTTATTCCCTCCACTGGAACAGGTGGATCSCTCTTGGGGAGTCGGATGGTCCTTTTCTTGCCATTTGGATTGGAGCCACATGGCACCATTTGGGCGCTCTCGCTGGAATTAAGGGAACGGGGGACTGAGGAAGGGAGGAACTGATCTTAATATTAAGCTTAACCCCTCATCGCCAAAGTTCCAACCATTCTTAAAAGCATCCTTGCTTTGCTAGTGTTAAAAGTCTAAATTTCAGTCAGTTATGAAGATCTTAACCATACAATATTGCATGTTGTAGATGGTGTGGAACAAATTCGGGGCCATTTGACCATATAGATTGAAAGATTATAATGTTTTAGTGTTGGAAAAAAGGTGCTGAAATTTTCTTAAAATCACATTTGGAGGTGAAATTCGATTTCTAAGCCAACTGAAATGAAAAAACTTTAAACCACAAAGTAATTCCAAACCTAGACTAGCAAGCGCAACTTTTCGAACAAAAATGATTGAAAAACAATCATATATGAAGAAGTTATGAGCCTCCAAAGTTCACTGAAATGCAAACAATTCTTGATTTTGAACTTTGAATTCCTCCCAAACATTCGAAACAACTTGGACGGGCATGAAACTTTTACTACAATAACTATACCTATATGGGAACAAAACCCAACAAATTTTATTGAGAACAAACATTTGATGAAAAAGATACAATCCCCCGAAGTTGCAACCCTCACAATGCAGTGTGATGAACCCAAATTGAACATAAGAACTTCAAATGACTTTCACTAACTCAATACGTTTTGGATTGATCTGAAAATTTTACCATAGATACTAGAGTACTACGCACAACTTTTCCAACAAATTTGATTGAATTCCGACATTGGATGAAAAAGTTAGAGAGCTTCAGAGTGGACTGTAGACTATGTGAGGACACTTTTAGTCCCATTCAGCGATGAGGGTCTAAAGTCCATGGTTGACGGAACTCCGTTGGTCTCAAGCAGACAAGGGAGGGGTGGGTCTGCATGCATGCATTATCATTATGTTAATGCTGCTAGGGACTGATTTAACTTAACCCCTAAATGCGCAAGGCCTGTTTTCAGCTTCTAGAAATGTGCTCCAAGTTGAACAAAATAATAACATTTTGATAAATTGTATCAAATTTTTTGAATTGTGAACTTACAAATTTAAACTAGACATGTTAGAGATTACATTGGAAACCCCCCAGCAATATTACTTATGTGTTGAAGATTATAATGTTTAACTGAGACGCTGTCAAAACTACAAAAAATATTCAATCCATTTTTTGCATGGTGAATCTAAAAAGTTTGTCAATCAAAATATATGAGGTTGCAGGGCCTAGCATGTACAACCCCAATCATTTTATAGCTTCTCAAAATCTACTCTACATTTTTCTTAAATGAACTTCTTATGCGATTTTGTCTCCGCGATCTAGTGTATTTGAGGCTCATTTCCAAGAGCCCTCAACACTAAGAAAGTCAAGATTACACATGCTACCCATGCACAAATTCTTGAGTAGAAAAATCATAATCATTTATTTTCCAAGTCGGATTTTTGATGCTAAAGCTAGACTTTAATAAGCATCTACAAAAAAATACAAACTACTAAAAATAAAAATTTAGTTATGTTTTCTTCAGCTTCAAAGTTTTTTTGACACCACTATTAGGAAAAATCTGAACCCTCAAAGAGGCCGCGACCTTGCTGCCGCAGTGGTGCAATTACGGRAAAAAAAAATTAAAAATACGACCACTGGCAATTTTAATTTTAATTTTAATTTTAATTTTAATTTTTTGAGTGTATTTTTAATTTTTAATTTTTGAAAAATAATTTTCTCTACTGTCACCGCGCCGCGCCGTGAAGCGGCCCCTTTGAGGGTCCATATTTTTCCTAATGATTTGGGTGCCTTGGGCATTTAGGGGTTAACCCTTGAGGGACAAACCGTGGTGATTATAAAATCCTCCATTTTGATACCATGGGAATCTTTGGTTTCAAGAAACCCAAAAGCACTCGTTAGAAATGAAACTACTATAGAAGATCACCACAAAAATTTTGAGGATGAATAGTTGCACTTCTATCCCGCATAGAAAGATGCATTGTCATCTGTCGAATGTCAAATGTCCGTGTTGACGCTCAAGGATTAATCCTTGAAGGACAAATCCTGGTGATCGTGAAATCCTCTATTTTGATATCGTGGGAGTCATTGGTTCCATAGTTGCACTTTTGTCCAACACAAAAAGATTCTATGTCATCCGTCGAACAAAAAAGGTCCACTTTGACATTTAAGGGTTAAGTTTATTATGTCTACAATACTAACCCATCCAAGTTTAAGTTAAAACTAGTGTGCTTTGTGGCATTGCCATAGCCAAAATAAATATGAAAGTATTTCTTTGATTTTTTAAGACCAAACATAACAAAAAAATCATAAATCACTCACCATGAATAAGAAGCCACTAAAGAAAGCATGTAGACTCCTCCTCGCCAACAGCTTTCCAATGGTATTAAAAGCACAACTGGAGGACACACGGTCCGAGAGATTTCACCATAACAAAACAAAACAAAACAACCTAACTTAAGGTATGGATTGGAGTGGGCTGCATGGAACAATTAGACTGGAGGGAAAAAAGCTGGGGATTCCAACCAAGCCACTAGTGGCTGGGCTAAGGGGATTGACCCTATATTGCCCCAAATTTTTACACCCAGAGAAAACATTGGATTTTTTATTTGCCCCATATAATAAATTTTGAAAACTTTGAAAACTTTGTATCAATATTTGCAATTAGAGACCCCAAATTAGCTAGGGGTGGTGAGGAAATGCAAAATTGACACGGCATAAAATAGAGGGCAATTTTTACATTTCCCTTTTGACAGGGCAAGAACAGGGTCAATCTTCCTTGGCCCTCTTGGAGCAAGAAAACCATTTATCTTATTACACATACTATCTATTTTAGAATTGCTATAAGTTTTTACTCTTCATGAATATTTTACGGCGTGCATGGATCCTAGTAGTACCATAGTTGGGAAAACTTTGTATCTATAGTTGGTAAAAATATTCATTAAGAGTAAAAACTTATGGCCGTTTTAAATCAATTAGTGTAGGTAACACTATTTACCATCATTAGTGTAGTGAGTACATTCACCAGCCAGGGTGAATTTCCCCTCTCATTGCCCTTAGTTTAGTTTATCCCTAGGAAAAACATTGAATATTTTATTTGCAACATATGATAAAATTTGTAAATTTGGAATTCATATTTGCAATCAGAGGTCTCAAATTTGGTAGGAGATGTGGTGAAATACAAAAGAAAAATGCGGCCCAATATAGGGGGAAACTTTCTATAATTGCCCTTGGCTAGAACAATGAGGGGGCCAATCCTCCTTAACCATACATCAACCTCCATACTATCAATCAATCTTTCTTAGAAGGATGGGCCCATGACCACTGGTTTCGAGCCTCATTGTCCATCACTTTGTTGGATGCCATTTTGCAATTGGATATGAATGAAAAAAATTATATTTATTTTTCAAACATGAAGCCATAGATACACTACTGTTGAACGAAGTGAGTTGTAAAGTGTAGATTGTTTGTGGAAGCTCTTAGTTAGGTGTTGTTTGTAGCCAAAGCAACGGTGATAATAGAGAGGGACAACGTGATAATAGAGAGGTGAAGACATATCCCATATGGTTTGTCATGGCACTTGGTAGGAGAGTAGTATAAGTGGGCAGTCCTTAGCCTGGGTTTAGCACCCCTTTTCTTACACTTATTTGTGATCCCCCCTCATTGGAATACATTGGTTTGGTAGTCTTTTCTCAATAGGTTATGGGCCCACTCATGTGAGTTGCTATTAGAGATCAGATTTCATTGCAAGGTGTGTTGGAGGAGCACTATTGGAGCTTAGAGCAAGTGAAGTTTGAGGTCGATTGGAGCATTTTTATTCAAGATTTTGACCTTTTGGTGAGGTATTTTCTTGTTTTGAGCTCATTCTAGTTTATTGAGGGCCGATTGTACTTGTTGGGCATTGATTTGAATGATTTAGAGCATTTGAGTGTTTATTGGAGAGATTTGGACCACTTGGGGTCTGAATTGAGTGATTTGGAGCTTTTGAGAGTTTATTTGGAGAGATTTGGACCACTTGGGTTTGGACCACTTGGGGTCTGATTTGAGTGATTTGGAGCACTTGAGTGTTCATTGGAGAGGTTTGGATCCTTTGGGGTCTGATTTGAGTGATTTGGAGCATTCAAGTGTTCACTGGAGAGATTTGGACCACTTGGGGTCAGATTTGAGTGATTTGAAGCACTTGAGTGTTCAGTGGAGAGATTTAGACCATTTGAGGTCTGATTTGAGAGATTTGGAGCACTTGAATGTGCATTAGAAAGATTTGGGCCATTTGAGGCCCTATTGGACTTAGTGCAACCACAAGAGGAAGAGTGGTGCACATTTGAGGTTTATTATAGGGATTTGAATAACTTGGGCTTGGATTGGAGTGGAAATCATTCACCATGGCCAATAGTGATGGAGATGGCGTGAGGGTCATTGACAAGTTCAATGGAGAGAACTTTGGACTATGGAAGTTCAAGATGGAGATGATCTTGGCTGAGAAGGATTTGTGGGAGATTGTGGAGAGCACCGAGGAGGTCCTCGTAACCGATGCGGATGTCAAAGTCAAAAAGTCCTATGAGAGGAGGGTCAAGAAGGCCTTTTCAGTGATTGCTTGCAATCTTGTGGATAGGCAACTTGCACATATTCGAGCATGCAAGGGACCCGCAAAAGCATAGAAGGTGCTTTGCAACATCCATGGGACAAAGAGCTTGTCCAACGTGCTCTTCATTCGAGGCAAGTTCTTCACGTGCAAGATGCAAGAGAACGAGGACATGCTCGACCACATCAACAAGGTCAAGGCGCTTGCGGATCAACTCGCGTGTTTGGAGGTGCCCATCACGGATGGAGATATCGTGATGACTTTACTAGAGAGCATACCGCCTTCATATGAGTATCTCATCACGGCATTGGAGATAAGACCTATGACAGAGCTCACTCTTGACTTCATCACGACAAGATTGATGCATGAGGTATCCAAGAGGAAGGAGAATGAGTCTCAAAAAAGAGGGGCTGCACTCTACTCACGATATGGACAAGGAGAGAGCTCTCAACCACGCAAAGAGACACGCACATGCTACAATTGTGGTAAGCCCGGCCATCTTGCACGGTTTTGTAAGGTGCCTAAGAAAGAAAGTACAAACAACGCTAGTATAAAGGAGGTGGAGGATGACTTTGTGTTTGCGGCCAATGATGGATATGACAACTCCGACATGTTCAAGTGGATTATTGACTTAGGTACAACGCAACATATGACCCCACATAGGCAACCATTCCTCACTTATCACCCCATTAGCAACCGCAAGGTGTATTTGGGTGACAAAGGTGTGGTAGATGCAATTGGCATGGGTTGCATCGTGGTAAAGGTGGATGTAAAGGGCCAAATGAGGACAATTCGCATCCAAGATGTGTTGTATGTGCCCAAATTGCATGCCAATTTGCTCTCGGTGAGCAAGTTAGTGTCACGAGATTTGAAGGTGCAATTCAACAACAAGGGGTGTGTTTTAGGTGCACCCAATGGAGAGATGATTGTGACGGCACCGAGAGAAGGCAACTTGTATCAATTGAGGTTCAAAACGGTGAATGGCACCAATATGGCGTGTTTGGCGCAAGGAACATTTCACCAACACTCTTTGGAGCTATGGCACAAGAGATTGGGCCACCTCAATGACAAGAGTGTGAAGAATTTTTAAAGCATGGTAGGAGGCATGCAAGTGGAGACGGGCTCCAGTGATTTGAAGTGCGAGGCTTGTATTGAAGACAAGCAAGGGATGACCGATGCTTTGGAGATGTGTCCAAGTGGGAGCAATGAGCAACCTGCGCATGATGTGGACAAATCTCCAAGCATGGAAGTTTTGCCTAAGGAGGAGGAAAAAGAGAAGGCAAATCCATCTTCAAATTTGGCTCCAAGTGAAGATGAAAACGGAGGTGCTTCCGAGGAGCCAAGATATCCTATGAGAGAACGTAGACCGCTTGGAGGATGGTGGAAAAATCACATCTTGCATCAAGAACAAGTGAAGCACGCCAATGTGGCATATGCAAGAGATCCACACAACATTGGTGAAGCTATAAAGAGCGCGGATGCAAACAAGTGGGAGCAAGCCATGCGAGAAGAATATGCCTCACTTATGACCAAAGGTACATGGAAACTCTCTTCCCTTCTCCGTGATCGTACAAGTATTGGATGCAAGTGGGTGTTTCGTACCAATAGAGATGCATTGGGCAACATTGTGTGCTACAAGGCGAGGTTGGTGGCAGAGGAGTATTCTCAAATCAAAGAAGTGAACTTCAATGAGACTTTTGCACCCGTGACCAAGTTTTGCACCATTCAATGCATGGCGACGATTGGGGCAGTCATAGACTTGGAGATGCATCAAATGGATGTCATCACAGCGTTTCTCAACCCAAGTCTTGAAGAAGTGCTTTACATAGATCAACCCAAAGGCTTTGTTCATGTGAGCCACGAGCACTTGAAGTGTAAGCTGATGAAAGCCATCTATGGGTTAAGGCAATCGGGAAGAGCATGGTACATGGATGTGGATGCATTGTTTGCAAGAGAGGGCTACACGAAGAGTCACGTGGACCATTCTCTCTACATCAAGTAAACAAATGTGTATTTGGTGATTGTCATTGTTTATGTGGATAACTTGATCATCATGACCAACACAATGAGTAAGATGGGTTTAACATTGTTTGGCAACAAACAAAGTGGGAGTGTTGAACGAAGTGAGTTGTGAAGTGTAGATTGTTTGTGGAAGCTCTTAGTTAGGTGTTGTTTGTAGCCAAAGCAACGGTGATAATAGAGAGGGATAACGTGATAATAGAGAGGTGAAGACATATCCCATATGGTTTGTCATGGCACTTGGTAGGAGAGTAGTATAAGTGGGCAGTCCTTAGTCTGAGTTTAGCACCCTTTTTCTTACACTTGTTTGTGATCCCCCTTCATTGGAATACATTGGTTTGGTAGTCTTTTCTCAATAACTACAAGACATCAAATATTCAAATCTTTTGGAAAAAATTTGGAAGTACTCTGAAATTTTTAGAAAAAAATGAAGAATATGCTTATTAAGTACATGATATATTAAAAAAAAATGAAAGTTTCACCATAAGTGTAGATTGTGGTGTTTAACCCCTAAAGGACCAAACTGTATTTTTTTTGGCTACATTGCAATTTTGGGCCGCTCACTACAAATAGAGTTATTAATTTTTTTCTTCGAAATTTTTAAGAGTGTCACCAACTTGACCTAAAGAATGAATCCAACCATTTTGCACATATTTTTCATACAAATGTACAGCTGCCTAAATTTTCTCAAGAATAAAAAAATGATTTTTGTCACTTCAAACACAAATATCTTGCAATTCACACGGTAGAAAATCCTAAATTTTTTGCCTTATCTTTCCAAGGTAGTTCAGTAGAAGATCTTACGGTTACATGTGTCCAAAAATGTTTTTTTTTCTAAACTTTTGGTATTTGTACTAGAAATGGCAGTTTTGGAGTGTTTTTGGTGAAAGCATAGTCAAAAACCTTCAGGGGTTAACATCATGGTATGAACCAAAGCTACCATGTTACTTTAATACCTAAAGTCCCAAGGTCATTTTTCTGTCAAAATCCACTGAAAACTGCCATTTTTGTTGCATCCACCCAAGAAAAAGAAAAAGAAATTCTTATAATCTAACTGTAAAATCTTGTACTTCACTTGTCTTGGATCATGTGGTAAAAATTCATGAAGTTTGACCATATAGATTGGAAGATATTAGCATTCAAAGTGGAAAAAGAAAGCTTTTTTGAACTCTGGCTTGCAATTTCAAATGACTTTGACCACCATTTGTCGAAATGATTTTGCACTACAGACTTTGAATTTAAAATTTTATGTTGAAGAATTGAGTTGAAAGTCTAGAAAAAAAAATTCAAAAAACACACACTTGATTTTCAATCTTTAAAAAAATTCTTAAGTAGAAGTAGGTCCAAGATTGAAAGAAAAACTAAATGGTTAAAAGTCATGTAGAACTATTAATTTTAAATGAAGTAATTCACCAAAAATATAATGTTACTTTTTTGAAATCCAAATTTGGTATATTTGTTTGGAATTGCATAAGAATTGAGTCTTTGTAATGCAAGACAAAATATTCCATTCATATTCTATATTAAATAGAATTCTTTGAAGTGGCAGAATGAGGGGGACCATTGAGAGTTGCCGGGTACTGTACAACGATCTGATTAGGGAGACTGTTCATTAGGTTGTCATGAGTCGTTCCTACCCCGCCTCCTAAGGTTGAATATTACGTATTATAAACAAATAGTATGGAGTATTATATAGCATTACAGTATTATAAACAAATTATTCGTCCAATGGAAGAAAACAATTATTCCCACACATTCCAAGGTAGGAGCCCTACAGTAGGGCCTGGGGATGAATGATTGGAGCTCTATCAAATCAGTCCCAAATTTTGGACCTAGGCCATTGCGCCCCATCACTTCACTTACTAGTCACTACAGTAGTAAGTTCTTGTATGGCTGCGCCATATTGTAGGACCAAGTCCAGCATGGTCCAATCAATTTTTCCAAAGGTGCGGTCTCACTGGGCGAGAAGGACTGATGGTGCAAACAAGTTCAGTTTGAGACCAATGGAAGAGAAAAGGTGAGGTGGCCTACGGACATTTTTAACTTTTATGGTCYCCTTTAAGTTAGTACTGTAGTATGGGCCGCGCGCAGCTGCCATGTGCCACCATTGAGAAACTGAAAGCACTTCAGTGTTTTCTTCAGTTTGGGTAATTTGACCGTTTGTAAGATAAAGTACGAGTACGATTTCTTTCCCTAAATGCTCAAGATAGCTGTTTCTTTTTTCTTTTCAGACTGGACGGATCAAGGACTGATGCTGCTGCTGACTCCTCAGTCACCATGGAAATATCTCAAGAGATTTTTTCAAGTTGGGGGTGAGTTTTTCTTAATGTTTTTATTTATTTATTTATTTAATTATCTTTTATTTGCTTGAAGTTGAATACGGTATGAGACACTTGAAGAAGCCCCATCCCATCAGTGTGCGTTGGTTACAGCCCCCCTTCACTCAGCCCCTCCAAGTCGGTCATTCCTGGGGTGCAAGTAAACAAGAAAAAAGCCCTTATTTTGTGCTGATTAATTTACCTTGTACACCCCTCTTCAGTTATGTACATAACATTCTTAACCTTCATGGGGTCCCTTTAGCTCCTCAAAATCTGACCCCCCAGCAACCAATCAGCATGTCCAAGTCTTACAGCCCACTCCCTACCAACCACGCCAGCCAATGAAATTGCTTCTATTATAACCTTAATCCTCCCCCCATGTATATAGCGGAGGATTATACCTCCACATGGGGGAGGATACACACCCAGTTAACCCCTGAAGTCCGAAGGCCATTTTTCTGTCAAAAACCACTCAAAACTGCCATTTTTGTTGCATTCATCCAAAAAATCCAAAAAATTATTTTTTCCAAAATCTAACCGTAGGTTCTTGTCCTTTACTTGTCTTAGATCATGTGGTAAAAATTTCATGAAGTTTGAACGTATAGATTGGAAGATATTAGCATTCAAAGTGGAAAAGGAGGGCTTTTTTGAACACTGGACTACAATTTCAGATGACTTTGACTATCATTTGTCAAATTATTTTGCTGAACTACAGACTTTGAATTTAAAATTTTTTTCCACTCACTGCTTCCTATTTTTTTTTGCACTACTTTGGAACATGTATCATGAACTTTTAGTCCCAACTTTGAAAAGATGAAAAAAACTCATTCTAGCCTTGGTTGGAACACCGTCAATCTATCGTTGGTAATGGGGCACTGGTTGGTAATGGGTGGTTCTACCTTATAAAGCGTCTGCTTGTTTCATATACAGAATATAAGTTGTTGTATCAGCTGACCCATTATTATTACAGTATATGAATGAGCCACTGGTGAAGTGATCAGAATAAAGAATATTCTGTTTTTGTTTTTGACTCAAATAAAGGAGCCCCTTTACTGCTGAAGCAGAAATATTCTGCTTTTTTTCAAATACTCTACTGATGTCTTTACGCTGTACTTGCTATGTATTTTCAATATATATATTTTTTTGAAACACATGGACAATTCCCAATGGATTTTTTTTAACCCTTGAAGGACAGACCGGTGGCTGTGGAAATCATGCATTTTTGATACCGTGGGACATCATCTAGTTTGAAAAGCCAAATATACTCATTGGAAGTCAAAGTCATAGAAAAGATCTTCCCTTTCCAGTCCTAATACCGAGGATGAAAAGTTGTAGTTATGTCCTACACGGTTTGATTCCCTGTCATTCATCGGCAAAACGTCTGCAATGACGTTCAAGGGTTAATAGTTTCCAATATGGTAGTGTACCACATCACATATTGGAGTTTTTAACCCTTAACCCTTAAAGGACCAAGGCCATTTTTTTTTGTCAAAACCCACTCAAAATTGCCCCAATAGTTGCATTTACCAAAATTATGAAAAAAAGGTCATTTTTGGAAATTTAACCATAGGATATTGTACTAAACTTGTAGAAGAAGAAGTGGTAAAAGTTTTGTGACGTATGATTGGACGGATTGAAAGATATAAGCATTTTAAGAATTGTTTTTTTTACTATGCCTGACAATTTCAGCTGCCTTTGACCATTGATTGTGTTGAAGTTTTCAACTATGGGTGTTGAATTTAAAAATTTAGCATACTCTCAATCATGTTAGGACTATCTCCGAAACAATGCAAGGCAAAAAACGACATGGAACACATCCAAAAAAGTCTTGCAACGCAACAATGTCCAAAACTTTACAATGCCTCACATAATTTTATGAGCAAGTTCTCCACCATATAGTTCTGAAACTCAAGAATCCAAATGGTGGATTGAAAGGTAAAATATGACTTTACATTCTCCAAAAAGAAAATTTAGAAAAAAAAAAAAAAAACTATTTTCTATGGAATTTAGAAGCACTATGTGAAAAAAAAATGGAATATGGCTGTAAGCATGCCATGAAAAAAGGGGCAGTGTTTGTTCTTGATATGTTCCCACTATTTTTCCCTCACTCCCCTCCCCGTTCCCCTCTCCCCTTCCATGTTCCCTCTCCCCTCCCCACAATTCCAACACATGAACCCTCCCCGCTCCCTAAACACTTTCATCCCGACTTCCTCTGCCCATCACCCGCGCGCCTCCCTGCCCCTCATAGCATGCTCTTCTTCAAAATCTGGAAAGTTAGTTGTGCTCGCCGTGCCCCTGATGTGAAAATCATACAAGGTTTGAAAAACAAAACCAATTGTCGTAAACAAAAATTCCCATGTTGCCATTATAGAAATCTATCATTACAAAAAAGTTACAAAATTTGGAAAAGAATTCCGATTGTAAAAATTAAAAAAAAACTCATTGGAAGTCAAAGCACCATAGAAGATATTCCCTTTTCACCCCTAATTCCATGGATGAATAGTTGCACTTCTATGCTCTATAGTTTGATTCTTTGTCATTCATTGGACGCTAAATCTCCGTCGCGTTGTTCAAGGGTTAAAAACAAGAAATACTCACGATCAGAGTAATTTGGAGTACATTTAGATCATGAAAGATACTTCAGCTAGACTACATACAGTGAAACGTTCTCTCAATGCATACCAGCCTTTCCTTTCCTTTAGCTTTTTCCATCTTCTCCTAGGGCCCTCCAAAAATCATCTACACTTTATGTATGTATGTATGTATGTATGTATGTATGTATGTATGTATGTATGTATGTATGTATGTATGTATGTATGTATGTATGTATGTATGTATGTATCATGATTTCCACAGCCACCGGTCCGTCCTTCAAGGGTCAATGGGTTAAAGCATCCCCACGGTTGGCTCATTTTTGAGGCGCAGCCAGTGGTTGCTTGGCGTGCCCCTCTAAAGTTGCCGCGCATGCAGAAAAAAGGTACCCCACTGCAGATCAGTGGAAGAGGGATGCCAAGGGGTCAACCTTGCCTCTCACGTGGTCCCTGCACAAAATTATTTACATTGTCATCGCTTAATCTCCCTCCACGCAAAGCTCCTCGCCGTCCAGCCATGGTGGATAATGTTCACAGAGTGGCCTCGCACGTTTCCACTGTGCTCATTGTGCCTTGAAGACTGTGTTGTTTGACATAGCGTGTCACAAAGTACACACACCATTTGACTGCCCGCATGCCATTTCTTGCAGTGTCCGGACACTATTTCCGATATCGCGTGCCTGTCGTGGGGTGTTCTTTTTGGCTGGCCATGCGCAGTCACTGAGTTTGCGTCACTCCCGGAGACCGGAGCTTCCGTGGGGATACTCTTAATGAAGAAAAATGACCCAGTTGGGTCCCTTGCCGAAATCCCTCGGCCTGCCTTCTTCCTCCGCCGGGCTTTTGGACCCAGTACTTAACTTATTTTACCTGTGGAGCACTGGCCCCTTCTGCATGCAAATGAATGAAGCCCCTCCGTCATGTCCTCCACCATCCAAACCATCCCCCCTGCCCTGCAGAAAAAGGGAGCCAATGGGGTGCCCTGGAAATCCGTCCAAGTCAAAGGATKCAGCCATSRGCCAATCAGGGACTGGCATTSCACCACTCTAGGGCCCCAGGGGAGGCAGTGGGAGATCTAGGGTTTCGTTCAGCAACGCCCAATATTATTCGGTCCATGCAGGACTCTAACTTATAAGCTGGACTGCCTAAAAATAAGGGGACACTTGGGTTGGTCGGTCTGGCCAGGCATAAAACTTAAGKTACTAGTCCCTTGGTTCTGTGTACTTTTTCCTTTTCAATGGAAAGTGTCCATGTGTTTCAAGGGAAGAAAAAAGAAAAGAAAAGAACTTGAGTTACTAGTAAGGTAGGAGCAGGTTCTAAAACAAATCACGCTCCCGAGGTACATTTTGCACTCTCCAATGTCCACGTAGTCTACATTTGAGGAGGTGGTCAGTTTAGAGCCTATTGAAATGCACTTTTCTGCAACTTCAAAAATTCATAACTAATTCCACAGAGCTCCAAATAATATGAAACGACTTGGGTTAGATGACAATTCCACTTGTCTTTCGAGGAAAATTTACAAGCAGTTTCACCTTGCCTAAATTCAACTTCAGCCCTTAAATGGGCGCTTTATGGACCTCCTACCTTAGAAGCAGTCGGAGACAGGTTATCGTTTTCCCATGTAAAAATTCCTCTGTCACTGAAAAATTGGGAAATGGGTACATATGTATTTGGACACGGAGAATTTTTGTAATTTACGTGAATATTTAAAGTCCTCTAGAGTAGACGTGGAGACGGATCCCTGAAAGTGAAATGCAGTTGTCATCTAGAGGAGGTGCGTCCTTGGAGCATCTTCAAGACTTCTCCAATCCATCCATTGGAGGCTTTAYTATTTTTATTTTTATTTTTATTAATTATTTATTTTTGAATGAGGCTTTATTATTTCAGTAGAACCTCGTCCAATGCARTATTCTTTAAACCAATAAAGTGTTCATAGGAAATATTGACTATTGATCCTAGTTTAACCCTTAAAAGATGGCCTTGTGATTGTGGAAATCCTCCATGTTCATACCATGAGAATTACTAGTTTGCAAAAAGTAAAAAAGAAATCCAAAAAAACTCATGGCAAGAGAAATTATTGTTAGTAGAAGAATTTTCTTTTTTAAACAAAATTCCGTGGATGAGTAGTTGCACTTTTGTCCTACATAGAAAGATTCTCTATCATCCAGTGGACACAAAACGTCCGCCTCAATGTTGAAGGCTTAACAATATGAACCACATACGAACATCATGCCTCCACCTAATGTAATAACCTCTCTAAAGCAATGTGTCAAACCAGTCCCAATCCTATTGCTTTATAAAGGTTCTATTGTAGTTGAAGACACTTATTGTGACAATTTTTGTTCATATTGATATTGGAGGATGATTGGTTTCAATTGGATCTACCTTACTCATTTGTATTTCTAGATCCATCAATGATTAATAGATTTATGATTCCATAAAAAAAATATAATGAAGTCCTTATACTCTTTCCATTTCAAGAAATTTTATTTTATTTTTATAAATGAACAACTTGGTTGCTAATTACTACTCTATYAYCCCCAYTGAGAGCTTCCTAATCAAGCTAATTTACAATCTTTGCAAGAAGAWTTTGGGAAGCTTTTAGCGGGATTGAAGGAGTACTCTTTTTGTTTAATTTCATGAGGAASCTAGATATTTTTGTTTCATTGGAAGAGGAAAATATCAGAAATCGAACCTATAAAGTAACCTCCTTGCCAATGCAATTTTTTTAAATTTTTCCCCCAAAATTTCTCCTTACAATTTTTGTGCATAACAAACCAATGTAAGTACGGTAAGCCTTCTTGCACTTTGCATGTATTATGTGGGGACTCTTTTATTTATTTATTTATTTATTTATTTATTTTTTAACAAAAAGAAGAATCCCTTGCATTAAAAAAAATCACCCAACCACCAAGCCCATGGGTTGTCAAAACTTTTTTTGATTTTGGAACTCACAAATATGCTCACAACAATACGCTCTTAGGACATACAAGACATCCGTTCTCAGGTTGTAGACAACTTGCGTTGAAGAATGAATCCAAAGAAGCACAACCATTTTGGACATTTTTTCATAATGATCTAACCTTTGTGAAGCGCAGCTGCATGGTTTTTTGCAGGGCCAAAAAAAGGATTTTTGCCACTTCAAATGCTAATATCTTGCAATCTACATGGTGGAAATTTCTGGAATTTTTTCCACATATTCTCAAACTATATTACTACAAGATCCTACAGTTGCATGTGTCAAAAAATGATATTTTTCAAAAATTTGGTACTTGCACTAAAAATGGCAGTTTTGAAGCATTTTTGGTGAAAACATAGTCAAGGAACTTTAGGGGTTAAAGCTACTCCTCAAACACATGTTATGTAAAAATTTAAAAGAAAAATAATGAAAACTCCAACACTAGTGAGCTGCCCAAAATTGCTATGTTGCCAAAAAAATGCACCTTGGTCTTTTAGGGGTTAAGAGTGATTGAGAAAAAATACATTAGGAGATTCAACATTAGATGGGTTTTTTTGCAAGTTTTCTTGCTAACTTTTGAAAATTCAAAGACATTTTGTGGACACAATGACTCAATTGAATGATATTTTCTTTCACCAATATATTTTTCTGTTGGTTTTCAATCACTTTAATTTCAGTTCAAAGTTTTTCATTTGAGGAGGTGTAGAAATCAAATTTTACCTCCAAACGTGTTGCTAAAAAATATTCAGCTTCATTTTTCAACACAAAAGCATTGTAATCTTGCAATCTTTGTAGCCAAATGACTCCAAATTTGATTCATGTCATCTACAACACATGCACTACAAGATTACACAATTGAGATTTCTACACCTTAGTGACATTTTAGACCTATAACACTTCAAAAACAGTGATGTATTTTTTAAACCCAAAAAGGGCGTGGGCATTTTAGGGGCTAAACATGGTTAATTTTCKTGTAGCCATGGTCAAGGACCCTAATCTCGCAGAGAAATTGCTCAAACACAATTGACATGCTCTAAGTTATCCACATGTCATTGTTGAACACCAAAGCGTTTCTGTCTWGCCACATAACATCATGAGAAAGTTTCAAAARRTTTCACCAAAAATTGAGGTCATAGAAACATGCCCSAAATCCATTTTGTCCACCAAGGGGACACAGTCCTYTAKGGGTTAACTTACACTYGAGTCTCCAATCGAAGACCAAAGCAGGTAGCCACGGGCACTACACAGGAACTTTGATCCCAATAACTGTTGCCTACGCAATTAAAGCATCATGGCAGGGAGATTGATCATGGATTGATGGCAACTTTTTTGTAACAGATTACTCACCAAATTTATGGGCCAGGGCAAACTGACCGCCTCGCCAGCCACTCGGTAAAACTCTCTGAATTTTTTTTATTTTCCACGCATGATAGAATTTTCAAGTTCTGAATTCATATTTGCAATCGGAGCCCCCAAATTATTTAGGAGGGACATTCAAGGTAACTTAATCGGGCCCCAAATAGGGGGCTCTTTATTTTACTTGCACTCCTGGCCAAATTATGGGTACTAACTTGTATTCTATTGAAAAAGGAAGCCTTCCCAGAGGTTGATGAAGAAATGCAAGTGAGGGTGTATTCCAAACATTATTCCTGAAGCATTGTTCTGGAGTAGTAAGTAGTAAGTGGGTAAGTTACTTCTCTGAGGAATTTCCAGAGCTTGATGTAAGGTAGAACAACCCAATGCAGTCAGTCATCCAATTCCAACATCTACTGCAAGCATCCATGTCACCTACCCATTAAGATAAGCTCAACTTATGACAATCTTATTAGCAGTCTTTCACTTAGTGTCATGGCAACGGATGCACTTGCGGAGGGGACATTGATGACAATCAGCATGGGGTTTAGTATGGGTTTGGCAATTTAGTCCCGACAAACTTTGGAATTGAAAATCACATAAAATTCATTTCTTATGGGAATGTCTTATTCTAACTTACTTGCAAATAAACTTACTTGCAAATAGCTTCCCAAAGCAAATCTGCTTGGAAATAGGCATTTTGACCTTATGGGCAGGATTGTGAGGGTCCGTGGGTTCATAACCAATTATTCAGCATTGTTATGGAGTTTTACCATTTTAATGACAAATTCCCAGAGCTTGAAAAAGAATTGCAAGGGTGTATGTGTAGTACAGTACAACAGTATAATTCAGTCTTGTTGTGGGGTGCCAAAATGTCAAAGTACCTATTTTCATGAGATTTTGCACTTTTCTAGTTCACCTAGTTAGAAATATTTTCTATGCTTTTCCTTCCTAGGGTACCTTCGACTTAAAGGTATATACATTAGACATATTTTTTATATATTTTTTAAATTGTTTTTCTAATTTTACAATACTCCCGAAAAATTATGAGTATGTAGCCAAAGTGTCCAAAAAACGGCATGTGTTTCTTGCAATGACCCACTAGTTACTTCTAAAATTGATTATAAATTAAGTGTTAGTGAATTTAATAAGAATTTTTTCTTTTAAATTATAAATACTAAGAGTTTTGGTTGTTTTTATTTTTAAAGATTTTTAGTTTATTTTTTTTATTCAAGTGCTTTTCGTAGGCTCTTWTTTGAATTGAAAACAAATTATCTTTCGAGACTAGCCCTACTAGTACTCTTTGAATTATGGAATATTTGCAAAACAAAGTCTCTAGAATCTACATTATACAATTGATGAAGAACTAGCACAAGAATCTTCAAAATAATCAATGGATGAAGAAAATAATGTTTGTGTACTTGAAAATGTGTTTGCAATCATTTTTTTTCAAAATTTGAACGTTTGGCTAGGGGGTAATTTGGAAAGGACAAAGCCTATGACCATTTTGTTATACTTGAATGTCCCTCTTTTTTCATCCTCCATTTCTTTGCTAAAATTTATTCCTCCATTCCATTTATGACTAAAATTGTTGGTTTTATTTTTCAAAGATAAAATCACATGCTCAATCCCTCAAGACCTAAGAGAAGACAATGCATCTTTTTGAAATTTTCAATGGCAAATTCTTAGTAGGGTGAAACAAATCTCAATATTTTGTAAAGGAAAATCTTGCAGAATAACAAGTTGAAATTCTTGTTGCATTTTTCAATTTTCAAAATTTTAATATGATAAATATTTAAAAATTTATTTAAAAAATTTAGTCTTGTAGAAAAAGGGAGCAAACATAATTTTTTTTTCCAATGAAATAAATAGTAGGGATGGACAAAAACATTTTCTTGAAAATTTCATAAAAGAAACAAACAAGCCTTCAGACCCAATCAAAGGGACCGCTCTACAACCCTCCAAGGACCTTGCACATTGCATTGTTTTTTGCTTTAAGGATTCTTTTTTTCCTATTGTCGCTTACATTATGTCATGATGTTGGATGCTTCGGAGTGCCTCAAAATCCAAACTAGGTGTTAAATAATCAAGGTTAATGTATTTCAATGCACTTTTGATGTTGCCAAATTAAATGGCTTTTGAAGCTAGTGGCCTAAGGCAACTAGCCTTAGAAGCTACTTATTCAATTTTGTGTGTTTGAAGGTGAAAAGTGAAGATCTTTATATAAGTGGGTTAGTGGTAGGTAAAACAACCTACGTGGAATATGTGAATTAGGACTAATTAGGAGCTCAACCGCTCTTATTTATATGAAAATGAAGGAATTGTGTACAAAGTCAAATTTGAAACCTCACTTAGGTATAGTAGAAAAACTTTTAATTAAACTTTTAATTAATGTGGGGAATCAAACTAACTTACTAGATGGAATTTTGGGGTTGTATAGGGATGTGAGTCCCGAATTGCAGGAAATATATGAACTGCGTCGCATCGGCGCTGTGATGTGGCCAAATTCGCCATTTTTAAAAAAAAGTATTTATAACCTTAATAGCAGTCAATTGCCCCCTCACTGCATCGGAAACAACAAGGGAACAGGCCTAAAACGGCCCTTCCATTGCCTCAATAAACATCTAATGTATATCTCCAAAAATTGTTTGAGATTTCAAGACTCCAACTAAAAGTTATGGACAAATTTTTGAGAAGGGTTGGAAGGGAATTTATTTTTGACATTTTCAAACACCTTCTCTGAATTTGTTAGTTTTTTTTAAAGTAAAAGAAATTGTTTGGACTTAACACATCTTTGGCATTACCCCCTAAAAAACCAAGGAACCCACTTTGGGCTTTTTGAGTACTTAGGTGGGCTCTATTGACTTCATAGTTTGAATTTTTTGCATGAGTTTTTTAGGATAGATGCTACTCATCATAATCTATGTGTGAAGCTTTTTTCATGTCATTCCATATATTGCAAAAGTTAGAAGTTTTTTTTCAATTTCAATGTCAAACCAAGCATCAAAAAATATTTTCTAAGAATATAAAAATTATTTAAAAAAATTTGTAAAGATTGATGCCTACTTAGAAAAATTGAACCAGTCAATTCCAAAGAATGAGGTACAAGCTATAAAGAGTTTTATTTTGCACACAATGAAGATAGAAAGTACATATAAAGTCGTCTTTTGCTCCCAATTTTGAAAATGTTCAAATTAAAATGAATGTAAAGGATACTATTTGCTTAACCTTTGGAAACAACAATTTTTAATTATTCCAAAAGTTATTAGCATATTGGTTTTATCTTTCATTCAGTAACACCTTCCACTTTACAATTTTTCAAAATGAATATGAAGGTTTTTTGGTAAATTTTTTTTATATGTTTTCAACSCGTTTTACAACATATATGACTATATGCACAAGTTATAAGACATATGTGTTTTTTCCTAAAAATGTTGAAAGACGAAATTTCACCTTATGGAAGAACTAGTATGTCTACATTTTGAAGTTTAGGCCATTGAGTTTTRTAGTTTAGTTTCATTGATTGAACTTGAAATCGGTAAAGATAGTCATTCTAAAAATTTGGTACGATGTACTTAATCAAGTCAACCAAGAGGATCTTCTTGTTGAATTTGTTAAAATATTGAGATTGTCAAAGATTTTGACGTTGCTTTGGATACCAATCATTTGAAGCGGTTTTGGGCCTCCAAACATGATGTTCATTTAAGGATTAACCCTCAAAGACATTTTGTGCCCCCTAGAACTTTCGTCTAAGAAATAATGAGAATTGCAAAAGCTGTTGTTAACAGCTCTTTTCAAAGATTGCAACATTTTTTCCCTCCTCCCCGCAAGCATCGAATGTGGTTGTATTAGCTTTTGTTTCCAAGCACCAACTGGGAAAAAAATATTTCTTTCCAAGAAGCTAATTAGTGTTTCTCTCTCTAAAAAAAGTTTTAATAAATCATGACAAAAATTGAGGTTGTAGGGACCTGCCCATAATCCAATTTGTCCCCCAAAGGAACAATGATCCTTTAGGGGTTAAAAAAAGTTTGTCATGAATAGATATAAGACTCTAATGGGTAGTTCTAGGCCAGGGTGAATTGACCCCCTCATTGCCCCTGCCAGAAACTAAATGTAAAAATTGCCCTCTATTTTGTGCCGTGTCAATTTCGTGTTTCTTCACCTCCATAGCAAATATGGGGCCTCTCATTGCAAATATAAATTCAAAATTTGCAAATTTTGTCTTACATGGCAAATAAAAGAATTCGAGTGTTTTTCCCAGGGGTAAAAAAAGGGGCTATGAGGGGGTCAATTCACCCTGGCTGTAGTTCCATAGGAGCCTCTCATGGATGGTTTACCTTATAGCATGGAAAGAGCCTATAACACATGCACCTATACCATATACATTTATAACCATAGAGGTTGTTTATAATACAAACTAGTAGACTAGGGGTATCATAAATTCTACGCTCACATGCTAGCAGAAATAGGGGGGTCTTTTTAACATAGACCCATGGGAGTAAAAACAGGAACTTCGGGAGCACGAGCAAGGGGTCGGTGCACCCCGGCCACTAAACTTCCAATGTGGACCTGGAAGAGTCCTCCGCCTCCAACTCCAGTACTTATCGCCATTTCATATTGTTACCCCACATTCAGTTTTCACTAGTTTTTTTTTTTAATTTTTTAATTTTTTTTTTCTAAATTTTTTCATTCAATTTTTGTTGGGAAAGTCAGTGCCTGTAGCTACGCAAATTAGGCAAAGGACAAGAAAACCCAAACCAATCAGTTCAGTTCAGTTGGTCCTCCCTGCCCACTGTGCCCAGTGAGCCAGCCAGGTTGCACTGACGGAGGGACCTCAGTTCTGTAGAAAGGAAAAAAAAAAAGATCCAAGGGGSCAGAAGCTTAGTGTCAGCCAATTCGCAGCTTCCGTGCAGGGACTGCCACTTGGCATGCAGCGGAAAAGACGCCCTGCTGCCGAGTTTTCAAGGAGGAGGTGGAGGGGCTTCCTTTGACATGGCCTGCATGGGGAGTCAGGCAGGGAGGGACTGGGGGGACTGCATACAGTGCATATCAGTTATTAGTAAGGACACAATAGTACAGTAGAAGCTGAGTAGTAAGTGAAGCGTAAGTTACTGTATTAAGGGATTAGTGACATCCGTCCTCGGCTCTCCACCGGTTGGCGGCATCCATCCTGCACTTTCTGTGGCGGGGGTTACCTGAATTAGCTGATTTGGGCCTCCAACCASGAGGAGACTCGAAYCTACAGTACAGTACTGTACAGYGCAGGGCCAAGTATGACCCCACCCACCCACTGTTCAGTAGTGTAAGCTCAGTCAAATGCGTCAGGGAATACTATGCACCAGTAACACTAAGGTGGGTACACCCAAAAGCGCCACAAATTGGTACTGTCTCTACTTACTATTATTAGGCTGATCAGAATTTCATACTATTTTGTTGACAAATGAAAGCACACCCCCAATACACCAAAAAACGCAACATTTGAATACAATATGCAAAAGTTATTACGGGTCAAAGTTTATTTTTGAAAGCGCCATCTACACGCCATCTACAGTGTGTACATGACTGATTTTGAAAATGTACATGGACTATAGATGGTGCTTTAAGGTCAACTACCCTTTTGGGTGTATCCACCTTAATAATGGTCAGTATTTAGTGTTATGTTACTGATAGTGTTACTTGAACTTTTACCACACCCACTTTAAATTTCAAGTGGTTTGCATTTAGAGTTGTGTTCGCCACCCTTTAATTCATATATTTAGGTTTATATTTTTTTCATTGCAATTTGATGAAATGATATGTAACACTAAATGTAATCTTGTAAGAAAAAATTATCCAGTAGTTGACAAATAGTGTCTATGTTGATATTTAGCGTTGGTAACATTGACAAGATTGCTAACATTCAGTGGTGCCCTTTGTAATTAGTGTTGCGAACACTAAATACCATTATTAGTGGAGTGTGCCGTGTGCCATTGTTACAACCAAAATAAAGGTAAAAGTAATTTAAATGCCATAAAGCAAAGCCCATGCACCTCTCCTAGTGCAAAGCTCTTCAACAATATCAAGGACGCAACTAGGGGACGCACGGTTATGGAGATCTCAAAGTAACAAACAAACAAACAACCTAGTTTACTGTATGTATGTATGCATATAGTAGACTTAGACTTTTCAATTTGTAGTTTTATTTGGGATGTTGTCCTACAAATTTCATGATTGACCACTAAAGTCCCAAGGCCAATTTCTGATCAAAAACCACTAAAATTGCCATGTTTGTTGTGTTTGCCTAAGAAAGTTAAATTTTTTTCTTTTTAGAATCTAACGATAGGTCCTAAAGTGCCCTCCCCCTGCACTAGTGACTAACGTTTTTACTTTGTGGATGTCTCGCCAATCAATTGTGCACCTAAATTGTTTTAGAACCAAACTTTGTTCCTTCCTAACTTTTGCATACAATATCAAAATGTCACAATCTTTGGTGGGTTGGAAACCTCACTTCTTTCAAATGCCAACATAAAAAAAATATGAAAATCTGAGCAGTCTAATAATAGTAACTACGCAGGCACAGAACCAAAAGTGGCTGTCGGGGGACCCACCTTCTATGGGAAGACGAATCGTTTTACTTCTACAGTACTTTATAAAATTGAATTTTGTTGATGGCACTTCCGTCTTCAGATCCTTTTGGTCACAGCAATGGGGTGACACCACTGTGATGGAAATTGCAGACGATGGTACCCCAAAAGGACCGGGGTAAACTGACCCCCTCGCTCAGCCACTAGGAAAAAGCATTGAAAATTTCAGACTTCAGACCACTGCCGCTGCTGCTGCTGTCACTTGGGTCTCCAAGTCTTCTCGCACTTGGCAAATGCGCGCAGCAGCAGGGAAGCTCCTCACACAACTGGCATCACCTTCACCACCTCCATTTGGACGATCATTACTACTTGCACGATCTCGTTGGCACCGATTGTGGGTAGCATGGCGCTGCTCCGATTTTCATTTTCTCGGCCGCTTTGCTTCGGCAGGTTTATGCGCTTCTTCCGCGTCGTGTAAGCAAGGAAAWAAAMACAACAATTGGAAAAGCTCATCATGGACCTCCTTCTGGAACAGCAGCAGCAGCTTCAACAGCAGCAGAATCAGCAGCAGCAACAGCAACATCGCCACCTCGTTGTGAAGTCGAAGCCTTGCTGCAAACGGATCGTGCGACAGTACCCGGCCAGGGTGACGAAAGCTGGGACCAAAAAGCGCAACAAGCTGCGGAAAGAGGACGCGGGGGAGGTCACGGGGGGGCCGTTGAAGCGGAGCTCCTCATTTAGGGGGGTCACGAGGTCGGGCGCATTGCTTTGGATTTGTGGTTTGGATTTGTGATTTTGGGGTTTTCCATTAATTTGTGTTGGAATTTTTCGTTGTGAGGATTGTTTGGGGTTGTGTGTGTGTTGCATTGAATTGAGGAGTGGTGTGGAATTGGATGTTTGCATGTAGGCATCGGTGGACAGGGCGGTATGAAGCGCACTTGTGGGATAAGAGCTGTTGGAACGACAAGCAACATAAGAAAGGACGTCAAGGTAATTGAGTTTTTTAGTTTCGTTTTTRKGGGGATTGTTGTGGGAATGTCGCATTTTCGATTGCTATTTGTGAATGCGGATGTGCGGTGAGTCTCAGATGTTCTAATTTGTGTGAATGATTGTTGTCGGTGCTGATGGCGGACGATGTTAACGTTATTTACCACGCGGATTTGAGCAGTTTATCTTGGTGAGTTTCGTTTCGTTGTTGGTGTTCTCTTTGATCTCGCTTGCTGGAGTTGCATGGAATGATGGCAGACATTTTCGAATTCACTGATTCTTTCTCTGTCTCTGTATCTTGTTGACTGATCTTGCAAGAATTTTTGTATTAGTTTAGAAGAATTAGTACAGCGTTGATGGCGTGGGTTGATCGGTGTACCAGGGGCTTACGATGACGAAGAAGCCGCGGCACGCGCTTACGATCTCGCCGCTCTCAAGTACTGGGGCCCTGGCACCGTGATCAATTTCAAGGTACACCACCTTCTTCGCACTCTCCCTCGGGAAGCTCGTGATCACGGTCATGGGCGGTTGTGGGTCGTCGTCGTTGTCGTCTTTAACGCCCCGTACGTGAYGCTTTTTTTTTTGCCAGTTGGAAGATTACGAACAGCAGCTCTTGGAAATGGCGAATATTTCTCGCGAGGAATATCTCGCCTCTCTCCGAAGGTCAGTAATTAAGTAGTACTACCCGTGTCGGCAGCTAGCCTTTCTCGCAAGCAGAAGCTCGCATGGTGGATCCAACTTCCATAGCAAGTTAGACGCGTTCTCAACTTACGAACGATTCTTTTTTTGCTGTGCAGGAAAAGCAGCGGATTCTCGAGGGGCGTGTCCAAGTACCGAGGCGTCGCAAGGTAATTTCTAGGCTATGTCCTTGAAATTCATTCATTCTTCATTTTAAATGGTCGAGTTTAGAGTTCTAAAGCTGCTTGCGGGTCTTGGAATTCTATTTTTTGTAGGCACCATCATAATGGCCGCTGGGAAGCGCGCATTGGGCGTGTGGATGGAAACAAATACTTATACCTCGGGAAGTTCAGGATCGAGTGAAGTCTGGAGATTGTTTAAGCAGATGAATAATATATCCAGTGCACGCTCGATACTTCAACAGCGGACTCAGAGAAACACACCAAGGAATTATATCCGCAAAAAAAGTTTGTAAACATTCTCCAGTTCGGAATCACTTCGACAATGGCAAGTTCGATTCAAGTCCTAGCTAGATGCTGCAGCACTCCCAAGCTCGGGATACACCATGAACATTGGTGATCAGATACATCGTGACCATTGGTCACGCACGAAATTTGAACACTCAAAAACTCCAGCACATTACATACACTGAGAAAAAGACTACAAGGATTCTCCAGCTCTCGCTCAAACCTTGGCAAGTTTGATACGACAAGAACCCGCAGTTYGAACTGTACAGGCTAGCATACGYATGGGATCAAACGAACTCTCTCCTGAAGCATTGCTCCCGCAGACGAATCTCACAACCCAACAATACTTCAACCGTTTGTGTACTCACACAAAAATTTCCACCAAATTAGACATGCTCAAAAACCAGAAAAGTATTGTGAAAAGCGTCCTCCACCTTTCACACATACAGTAAAGCCCATTCGATACTATCAGAAGCGGGAGCGCAGTTCGCAAGCTAAGTCCGAACCAAAAGGACTCTAAAGATCGTTCATGCAGATGAACATCAGATCTAAAACATCAAACTCACACCAAAAAAAATACCCCAAAAAATAGACATCCTCAGGACACGAAGTTACAAGCTTGAATCGACCACATACAGTAGAGCTCAATTGCGACGACGGGACACAGGCTGGAAGTACGAGTTCGAGATCAACCTAGACTCAGAGGAAATGCAATTAGGTACATGACGTTGCAGTAATCGGACTCTGGGAAGCTTTTGCTGGCTAGCTAGAGGAGGATTAAGCTTAAGCTTCTTGTTAGCTGCCCGAACTGCGACGGCGCTCGTCCAGGAAAGGAAAAGATATTGGTGAGAGTGGGTCTGAAAGTGCGTGACGTGAGGTGCAATGGTGGCTGGCGGGCCGCGGGGCCTTGGTGACTTGGCGATCGACTTTGTGACTCGATCAGTGAGCTCGGAAAATTGGCCCATTCAATTCAAGGTCCATTGCCCCTCAAGGCCAGGCATGCAGAAGACGGCATTGATGAGGTGCCATTGAAAACCGTTAGTCTGACAAGCTAGCGGCTTTTGCTGCGGCGACAATGATGGTGCAGGCCCCCCGGCAGCAGATGAACTGCGAAAAGGCGACGCTCCCCACTCTGCTCTGTTCCCGTCCAGATCATGTTTGTGTGGGAGGACGCACTTTCGGCTTTATGGCGTTGCATGATCCGATCCAACCTCRAAGGCATTGATGACCCGCCCCCGAACCACCGCAAGGGCTTCCCAAGTTCGGCTTTATTAAGCCGGTTAGGAACTTTTCATGGCGAAATTAGGGATAACTTAGCTTGGGGTCACTTCACTTCAGTTGGGCTCCCACTTTGACATGGAACTTAAGCAAGCTTAACAGTATTAATTTACAGTAGCTTCACAGTACAGTAGTCCTACAATCAACAGTTTTTTTGTATTATTCAGAATCACAAACAAGGGCCAAGTTGCTGCAAGTGAGCTTCATATTCATATCCCAGACGACCGGAGTTTTCTAATGGGACTAACTAAATTTAGCAAAACACCAAAACTTTTCCCCCCCAAACGTGAATACTGTGTACTGTACTGGTACCATTGATAGTGTAAAGGATCCGAACCTTTTTGGAAATTTGGACTTGGKACTGTACTGTGCAATTGCGCAGTAACTTAATCCCCTACTTTGTGAATTGTGATTTCACGTAATGAGCCCCAAGTTGTTGTGATCAGAGCGACTAACTTAWTAATTCAAATTTTACCCGGTGGAGTTCACCTGCGTCTCCAAATGTAAATTTAGCAACGGATCTAAGGTAAACCCATGTCCCCCAACTATGAGAATACCGGCGCCATAGTGTGAAGCGCATCTGGACCTTTTCTGAATATTAGGGCTCATCAGTTGCCCTCTTGACTTGGTACTCAGCTCTCTCTTGAGCAGTTAAGTTAATCCCAATTTGTGATTCTCAAAAGTAGCTCAAGTTGCTGCAAACAGTACGAAATGAGCTAGAAATTCAAATTTAGCAATGTGACGTTCACCAGAGTCTCTAAACGTGACTRAATTTAGCAAAACTCAAAACAGCAATCCACAAAGTGTGAATACTGTATTGTGTTAAGTTTGAAGGTTTCAGCGCATTCAGCATTCTTTTGAGTACCTTTAAAGCTATTTTAAGAAATACCCAATAGGGTCCACTGGCACGTACAGTATTCCCCCCCCCCCCCCCCCCTTTTTTTTGTGTGTCGATTCGAAAAGCACTCGTTTCCGTCGGTTGTGCTACTTGTAGCCTCCACTTTTAATAGGGTTTTTTTAAGGGTTTTTTTAAGGGTTTTTTAAGGTTTTTTTGGCACCAATTCAACCGCAATTTTGAAGATGGAAGTGTGAGAGCGACCAATTCCACAGAGCCAGCCAGCCCGCCAGCTCAAGTTGGTGCAGGAGTTGAATCAAATCGGTGAATCATAAGATGGATAGATCGTATTGATTTCTGTGATGTGGTTCCTCAGGATACGATATTCAGGTTTAAGATTATATTATGAACCCAAATGGGAATCAATGAAGCATGATTGGGGATCCCAGTACAAATGTGCATTGGATTTGCTTCTGACGCCAATGATCTGCAGGCTGGCTTGCCGCTGCTGTTGCTGCTGCCGGTGCGGCTGCTGCTTCTGCAGTTGCCTGCAGCCCGGTCCTGGGGTTTGTTCGGTTCTGCCTTTCTGGGGAAGAATGTTTCGTTCCTTCTGGGGGAGTCCACTTTTCACCAAAAAGGTGCCAGACTTAACATTCTATAATCCAGAGATTTCTGCACCCGCTTTACACCTTTTGAGGAGAGAAGGGAATATTTCTTTCTAGAATGCTTATTACAGGGTGGAACTTGTCTAATTTAATCCTCTCTAATTCAATAAAGTGTTGTCACCCCCCGCTTAGAGCATCCCCATGCCTGGACTCAGGCAACACACACTGCCAGTGTTCATTGAAGTGGCTTTTTAATTTGTCTGGCCTGGTGTTGTGGTTGTTCCCCACTCCAACACGGGCTAGCAACACGGGGAATCGGATTTGTCCAAATTCCAAGGTGCCACCTCATGTATAAGGACAAAGAAAAAGACTTTTTTATTCAAACGTGCCTCAAAACTTGAAACAAAAGACAATAAATAATCATAATGCTTCGCAAACAAGACACCACCAAGTGTCTTCATCACATTTTGCCGGGCCCGGACACTTTTTTGGCTTCGTGGAGTGTGCCGTGGGGCAATTAAAATGGCCGGGCCCGGCCATTGACGGAGTATGCACCATATCTTGCATTGATGTGGAGATGCTCTTAACCCATAAACGACGTCAATGTCATTTTCTGGTCGATGAAGGAGAGAACGTCTTTCTATGTAGCACACAAGTGCAAATATTCATCCTTGGAATTTTCTGTGAAAAAGAAAGTTCTCTCAGGCAAACCCGTTACCCGATGTTTCAATGCATTCATAATTTGCAAATGGGAATGGTGTGTGTGTGTGTGTGGTGGTGGTGGTGGGGGGGGGGGGAGCTTATCAAACAAACAACATCCAAATATTTGCTTGACATACTCTTAGGCAAACCCACTATCCAATGTTTCAATCCATTAACGTTTTGCAAATGAAAATTATGGGGGGCTCATCAAACAAACAACATCGACATTTAAAAAAAAACTCGTAGGCAAATCCATTACCCCATGTTTCAATCCATTAATAATTTGCAAATGAGAGTTAGGAGGGGCTCATCAAACAAACAACATCCACATTTTTTGCTTCACATACTCTTAGGCAAACACCTTACTCCATGTTTCAATCCATTAACGGTTTGCAAATGAGAATTGGGAGGGCTCAGTAGGCAACCTCCCCGGGGGGGTTTCACACACTAATGACCTTTAAGTAAGGTTTTTAGTAAAATTTTACTGAAAAGACAATCTTTTCAGTAAATTTTTACTAAAAACCTTACTTAAAGGTCATTATTTAAAAGACTATACTACTAGGACTATACTTAAAACACCCCTTTCTCTTCTAGTGACATACTCTTAGGCAACCCCATTACTCCATGCTTCAATCCATTATGGGTTTTAAAATGACAAATACGGGGGCTCATGAAACAACCTCTTCATTTTTTTTTCTCATACTCCTAGGCAAACCCCTTACTTCATGGTTCAATCCATTAATAATTTGCAAATGAGAGTTAGAGGGGCTTATCAAACAAACAACATCCACATTTCAAATTATTTTTTAACATACACTTAAGCCCTAAAGTCCCAAGGCTTTTTTCCTCTCAAAATCCATTCAAAACTGCCATTTCTACCAAACCCCTTTGACTTTTGGGGGTTACAATTATTTCGGCCCACAAATTTGAAGGATAATACAAGTCAAATTCAACCCGGTTGTTCGACTCAGCGGACGTGGTGCGGCCATCTGTTGAGTGGACGCTGAACCGTTCGTCCACTTGCAGCTTTCGGATATGGCGAACAACAACGCGTCTACCTCACTTTGCCCATCCAATTGGGCGGACAGAGTTCAGCGGATGCTGAACAGTCCTCCACTCCGCCCGTCCACACCTGTCAGATTTCATAGGTGGCCAAGTGGACGACCAGGTGGACGTGGACGGGATGACCAGGCAGACTATGCAAGTACACATGCGGACGACAGCGACAAGCGGACGGCCTCTTGGTGGATGGCCCGAACGAATGTCAACGGACGTCCGGATATAACTCTAGACATCTGGACGTCCAAACAACCTGCTTGGTGCAATTGTGTACTTCATGCATCAAGTAGCCAATGATAACAGACCATTCACTTTTAGAAAAGAACATTAGATGTTTTTTGGACTGTCTAGAAGACTGCAAGTTCCCGAGCTGTAGGAACACATTGGGAACTTTGGGAACTCTGCCACGTAGGCAGTCTGATGTGGCACAGAGACTGCCACGTCAGACAATACTAATTATTTATTTATTTAAATTATTTTTTCATTATTTAAAAATTATTTTTTGAAATCAGTTTTGAGTTTCTTTATACTTTCTAAGATTTCTGGAATTTTTTTTTTTTTTTTTTTTTTTTGAAATTCAAAATTTCAGACCAGCAGTCGTTGGTTCCCTGTGCAGGGAACAGTTTCAAGGAACAACCGCGAAATAGGCTCTTGCGGGGCTGAAAAAACATCTAATGGGTATGTTTACTCATCTGTTTTGAAGTATTGGCCACTATATCTGGTGCAAAATTTTGATTGGATGAGAGCATTACCTAATACCAATGTTGCAAATGTTGAGGCTTTCATGTGTCCGAGTGTTTATGGGGTTATCTTTTTTGTAAGAAAGGGATTTCCTCAAGAATTCTCTCTTGAGCACAGTGAAGTGATCAAAAGCCAAGAATCTAATGATACTCCATACGTGGCTAGTGGGGTCAATTCAGAACCCTCTCTTAACGCTTGTGTAGGACTGCAGTAAATGTCATTATTTGTTTGCCACACTTGTGATGAAGTTGGAGGACATGAATGATGTTGAGTCCTAGTCTCTGTCCGTTGGAAACAGGTTGTTATATTGGACACACCGTCCGCCTGCCCGTTCGTCCAATTTGCCCGTCCGTTTCGCTCTTCCGATAGATGTTCTGCATGTTCGATGTAGTCAGCATATAGTTGACTTTTTGGAAAGGTGAAAAAAAAACTGACATAGATTTATCTTGTCGCCACCTGGTTGCCAACGTAGATGCTGGGCGTGGACAGAAATTGGTTGGGACGTGAACTTACTACAGGGCGTGGATGGATGATTGTATGGGCGCATACGATACACAATCAAATGCTACCAACTTCTTTTGCACGGCAGACTAGATCTTCAAGTACATAGCGGTCAAATGGCCACATGAAGAGCTCCACCTACAAACTACAAAGTACAACTTGCACAAAGGTTGAGGCCTTGAGGGCAAAATGGATTCACTCTCTTGTGGCCTAACTTTCTGAGTGTTATTCCCTCACAAGCTGTAGGCATCTTCATTCTCGAAATGAACAATGGAAATTTCCATTTTATTTGCATAAACCTCCTCCTCCCCAAAAATGGAAATTCAAAAGGGAACCTTTGTTTAATAGACTTTCACCTCCATTGGAACAAAAGATTGTTTCCGCTCCAATCCCTTGTCCATTACTTTTTTGGAAAAATAATCAAAAGACTCATGGAAGACCTTTGCATCATTTAATTCTTTTTCTCCATTGGAGCATAAGATAATTTCCTCCCAATCCCTTGTCTATTACTGTGTTTTAATAATAATCAAAAGACTTTTGGAAAGATCCTTGCATCATGTATTTTTTTTTCCATAAGAACAGAAGATTATTTTCTCTCCAACAACTTGTCCATTACTTTGTTGGATTAAAAATTAAAAGACTCATGGGAGGACCCTTGCATCATTTAATTTCTTTTTCTCTATTGGAGCAAAAAACTATTTCCTCTCCAACAAGTTGTCTATTACTTTTTTGTATTAAAAATTAAGAGTTTCAAGAAAAGGCCTTAGCATCATATAAATATTTTTTTTTCCATTGGAGCAAAAGACTATTTTCTTTCCAACAACTTGTCCATTACTTTGTTGGAATAAAAATCAAGAAACTCATGGAAAGACCCTTTGCATTATTTTAATTAATTTACCCCATTGGAGCAAAAGATTATTTTCTCTTCAACCCCATGTGAAAAAAATGAAAAACACCCAAATGAAAAAAAATAGGGAGGGAATGCCCCTCCCCTCTTTTAACCCCTCAAATGCTCAATGACTTTTTGACAATGAAGATTTWGAAAGAATTGTGCCCCTTTGATATTTTTGGCAGTATAGATGTGCTTGAAATATTTTTATTTCAACTATGAAAAAGAAATGACCACTTTGTTTAGCATAAATGGAATAAACTCTAGAAATTTTTGACACTTTCATTTTTATATTATAGCAACTTTGGATGATCAACTTCATAAGCATAAACCATAGATTTTGGAGAACATTTTTTTTTATAAAACATAGATAATTCTTTTGGACCCCTTTAAACATTGGTTTTGGAATCTAAGATGAATGAAGTATATTTCAATTAAAAATATGAAAAATAAAAAAATCTTTTAAATTTGTAGTCTTGTACACATTGTGGATAATTCTACTAAAAATTGGTAAYTATTGTGATTATGTAGTTTCCAACCTTTTTATAGGCAAGATTTAAACCTACTTGGATAAAAAGACTCAAAATACGACCAAATACCTATTTTGGTTTTACACTCTATTTTAGATTTTTGTATCGTTTTTTACACCTTACTTTACAAAAACTTGAAAACACTTGTTTAAACTCAAAAGAATTTCAAATATTTGGAAAAAGCGTATTTGATGAAAACATAGTCAAGGAACTTTAGGGGTTAACAACTAAAGTCTCAAGAGTCTCTTCATKGAACTCTTGAAAGTTCAAGCAAGTACAAGTAGTCTCAATTTTTTTCAAATTTTTTTGATACTTTTTTATAAGATAGAAAATTGATTAGCTTCTTGGAAATAGAACTTTGATTTCAATTGTCGATCAAGAGAAAGATTATGCCACAATAAGCCCAAAATAGGTAAAAACAAGCAACAATATATAAATTTTTAAGTTTGAAATATAATTTTAAAGAATTTATCTTTCATAGATTATATTTTTGTTTAGAGGGAATAAGATTTTATTCATTTTGTGGGATAAGTAATGTGAAAATTATAAGCTTCTTATTTTGTGGGCTATCATAGCAAATTCAATAGAAAATAATGTATTGGATTTGTTTTTGAATTCGATTTTAACCCCTAAAGTTCCTTGTCTACGTTTTCACCAAAAACGCTCCCAAATTGCCATTTCTAATTCAAGTATCAAACTTCAGTAAAAAAACATTTTTTGAATACATGCAAATATAGGATCTTGTAGTATGTTGGTTTGAAAAGATGCAGAAAAATTCATAAATTGCGAGATATTAGCATTTGAATTGACCAAATCATGTTTTTGGCCTTGCAAAAACCATTAGATGATTTTGGAGGCCTCTAAGAGATTGTATGTTATCAAATTGTGGAAACGTAGGGAACGTTGTTACGTAAGCAATTTGATGTGGTGGAGAGATTGTCAAGTTAGATTATAATAATGATTTATTTATTTTAAATATTCATCAAAAATTAATTAATTTTTTTGAAAAAGAATGTATTTTTAAATCATTTTTCTGATTTTTTTAATCCTATGAGTTTAGGGTTTATTTCGGAAATTTTCGAGTTTTTTATTTTTTATTTTTCCAAAATTCCAAAATTCAGACTAGCGATGGTTGGTATTTAGTGTAAGTAAAGAACAACCCTGAAACAGTCTTCTAGAGGCCTCAAAAAACATCTAACATAGAGCAATTGCTTTTCACAAGCTCAAATTTGTTTGAAAAATTGTCCATGTTGCTAATGCTTTTTAAAATTCATTGTGCAACATAAGTTAATTACATGCTAGAAAAGTTTCAAATCATTTGGTATTGTACAACGTATAAGAAAAAAATATTAAGTAGAAAGAAGTAGAGAATGATTCAAAATACTAAATTGCTAAGACAAGTTATACAATTGAAAAATGTCAATCCCACTGGTTGTAATGTTTTAATAAACAATCTATACCCTTTGATTTTGTTTCTTTCAAAAAATATTGAAAAAAAATAAAATAAAGAATTTCAAAATTTATTTTAAAGTAAAATTTATATCTACCCACAAACTAGAACCCCTCGAAACTTTCATCTCATTAATCAAAATGGAATGATCCAAATCTTTCCTTGTATATATAAATCTAGAAATCCAACTTCAAATTCTAGTTTCTAAAAAAAGTTTTTTTTTTATTTGCCTAGGATGCCCGACTTGAGAAAAAAAAACATCATGCAATAACTTCTTAGCTATGTAGTCAAAAGTTATGAAAATTGTTGGGTCTTAAAGATATTCCTTATTCACATGTTGTATGAAAATTTCAAAGAAAAATAATAAAAACTCCAATTGTAAGGAGCTGCCCAAAATTTCTATTTTGCTAAAAATCATAGCTTTCTATAACAATCTGAATATTGGAATTAGTGTGTTTCAATTCCATCTTAGAGCTATTAAGAATTTATTTTACTTTTTTCTTCTATCTCATACTACTTTGATTTAATGTTTTTTTAAGAATGAAATTTATGGGGGATTCTTTGAAAAAAAATTCAAACCTCAACTAAATTTTTCAATATAAAATGATTAAATTCACAATCTATAGTATAAATATTTCAAATTAAGGAGGATTCAAATCCATTTAATCCAATTAGGCARGGAGAAAAAAATTCATTTTCTTTACTTTAAAGGCTTATATCTTGTGAACAACAGGGTCAAAGTTTTTGTAATTTCTTCAAGACATACAAATGCTAGCTTAGTACAAGAGCATGCAATTGAACGTTCAAAAGAAAAAAATAATTAAAAATCTTGTTATTAGCATTCAAAGTGACGATTTTGAGTGTTTTTTAAAAAGAAAATGGCCTTGGGACTTTAGAGGTTGTTAGAACTTACATTATGAGCTACCATAATTTCAAGAAAATACTAGAACTTTAAGTAGGACATTTTGTGACTCCTTCCTTCTTTATACTACCTCCAAAGGTTGGACTTTTTAAGACAAGCCATGGGTTTTGATAGGTTTTCACCAAGTTTTTTCAATCTACTTGTAAACACGGACTCAATCTAAGAAGTTGAGCAATGTTTATCTTGTGGAATTAACACACGACAAATTCCAATCATGAGCTAAGGTGAAAACACCCAAAACTGTCCATGTAACTTCTTTTAACAAGTGGACTTTCATTAAACTCTATCCCTCTATTTATCTTATGGAATTAATTGCCATTGGTTGACTGTTGATTTCTCTAGATTTCAATTTTAAAACTAACATATATGATGGTTTCAAGACTTAAAGAGCTTCCACTTTGAAGATTCAAAGAAATTACTTGTTATGTATAAAAATTCTAATCTTTTTTTGAAAATTCACGATTTTCAATTGTTGATACTCCAAAATTATTTTTTTCCTAGAAAAAAGTGCCTCCAAACGGGCTGAATTGCTATTTGGACAACATTAGGTGTTTCCACCTAAATAACGTTGTTCATTGACCTCATTTTGCGCTTAATAGAACGGGATTACTACATCGTCTCAAAACTTCATTTTCAAATCTATAAACATTTCATAATTCGTAGAATCTGATTCAGATTTATTTTCCCATCGACTAATGGATAAAGCACAATTGTTAATTCTCCAATTTAAATCCTAAATGCCGTAGCCTTTCGAAGTGTGTTTTGACTATGAAAAATGAGCATTGACATGTCATTATCCCTAATGAAGAAAATTGTTTTTTTCATCAAAATCTAACCGTAATGATGTTTACAGAGCTTGCTTTTTAGTATGTATACCAAATTTGAGTGCAAAATCACATAGGAGTTGTGAGATTATAACAAAAGGAATGTACATTTTCTAATTTTAGTATGCTCTCTTTCCGCACAATGTTTTAGAAATTTGTATATAATAGCTTTTTTAGATTGGAGGTGACATGAACAACTACAAAGAATGTTAACATACTAAAATGTCTAGAAACTTAATTTCATATGAAAAGCTATCAAACTCATTACACAATCCACTTTGGAAATGTTAAAATGCAATTCTTTTTATAAGCAAATACATCCAAATCAACACTTGCATAATTAAATTTTCAATGGTGAAAATCATGAAAACACTTTATTCTTTCCATCGGGACCATTTTCAAAGCAAATGGATAAGTAAAATTTCTTAGATCTCAAATCAAGTGAAATTGGCAAACGTTGTTAAAAGCCAAGAAATGAAGTAAAATTGGCAAGCCTTACTCTTCCACTACACTAATGATGGTAAATATTGTTATGTTACTAATAGTGTTACTTGAACTTTTACCACACCCACTCTAAATTTCAAGTAGTTTACATTTAGTGTTGTGTTCAGCACCCCTTAATTCATATATTTAGGTTTATATTTTTTTTATTGCAATTTGATGAAATAATATGTAACACTAAATGTAATTTTGTAAAATAATTTTATCCAATGGTTGACAAATAGTGTTTATGTTGGACATTTAGTGTTGTAACACTAACATGATTGTTGACATTTAGTGTTGTGCTTCGTAATTAGTGTTGCCAACACTAAATACCATTATTAGTGTAATGGACATATATGCCTGTGAAGACCTCTCAATAATCAAATATGTCCTTTTTTCCAGTGAAAAATGAAAGTTTTCAATAGTCAACCTTCAAACCTACCCTAAAAAAATTTAAAACGGTCATAGAAATTTAACTGCCCGTCTAGAAATGAGCCTGAAATTTGAAATGAGCCATATATGGTTGATTGTGGTTGATTGGGCAGTTAGGGGTTAAGCCTGTCAACAATTCAAAGGTCTTCACAATACTGCGAAGACTCACATTCAAAASAATCGAAGCTGCAACAGAGGATAAAGACACGTCACGACCTAGTCATTGTTGCAGAAAAGACTACCTTCGCCATCAGGATGGCCTCCAGCAATCCTCCATCATCCCGTGCCCAACGAGTAACTTACAGTAACAACATGGAACACCACTTCCATCAAATGACGAGCAGCCCTTCTCCATTCCAAACCTTCCACCTTTCCATGTTCCAGAAATGTCAGTCTCCGGTCCACATCTGAACCCCTACACAATATTTGAATCAACATTCCAATAAACGACAGCCCTACCCACCAGTGCCATTCCTTCCTAATAACCCTCAAATGCTTCAGTGGAAAACTCTGCGATAGTCAATGACCACACCGGTGAAGAAGTTCGGATGCTCCAACCCTAAATGTGGCAACGTGGCCAGAATCAACACTGTGAGCGAAAATGGATATTTTATTCGCAATCTAGTCATCTCAAAGAACCATTCAGCATGTCTACTTTCAACAACACGAGCTTGCTTGCGCCTGCCACCTGAAATGGACCCCTCGCAAAGACAAGAACGAAACCGAGAGCCTCCATGGTGTCACAAAATCCTTACTGAAAAAACAATCTCCACCTCAGTGGTGCCCATGAGCATCTCCTTGATAGTATCTCAATCCACAGTACTTGCACACCGCAGGACTTGCGCCGTCTAAGCTTATGTACTCAATCGGGTGTCCTAGAGCCGGGTCGATCCCTGCGTTCCGAAACCACATGACCGTMATCAGTTAAGCTCATCCGTTCACAACTCTCAGTAATCACATTCTCATATGCCAAAAATTCCATAGCATCACACAACCACCATGCATTCACATATGTTCCTCTTCGGTTCCTGGTAACGAAAAGCTCGGGTGTCTTGCCTGTATCATCACAATCCACTCGCTTCAAATCGACCCCAGCAGTACATCAATGCAGCTAAATCAAGCTCAAAGGTGACCGCGCCTCCTAACCCTAAACTAATAAACACTCCACAACTGGCAATAGTGCGTACCTCCTTCGCAGGCGACCACACGCGCATCCACCTTGATTGGTGGGACCTCGTCTATCAATTGCATCGGCGACTTCACGTCCGTGTTCTAGTTTCACCACAGAAATGCCCACAAGAAAAGTTAGCACTTGATCTGCCAAAGCATCGCATCCTCTAACGGTGACGGTGACATTCTCTTGCAATCCAGAGACAGGCAATCAGTGTTGCACAGCCGGTTGCCAAATCTTTCAATCCAGTACCAGGAAACAGATTCTGGAAGTCAAACTTAACAAGTGTCTGAGTCACATAGGCCCAGCTCCACATTCTCCAGAGATTGCCTGAGGTGTTTCCTAAATGGATTGTAATTTCGCGCATCCAATTCGCTTCCAATTTCTAGATGACGAGCCATCTGTGCTGCGGTGCAGCTGGGGGATCCCTCAAAAATCGAATTTCTCCCAGGACAAAGACGACTCCTGCATCCTTCACAATACCGTAGTGACCAACCGCGCTCAAATTCACTACAAACTACATTGAGCGCAGAGATTTCGCCGCAACATTTACAGGAAAATGCCAGATTCAGKTGCATTYYTYCMMCMAMCMRRMCMMCCC
>VACF01001934.1:9562-87970 GCA_006891605.1 Pleurozium schreberi | reverse complement strand
GGSMMSGRATTAGGAGAACAACGCCCAATGACAGCTCCAATCGCACCCACGCTTGTCATTCCGTGTCATTAATGCCACGACTTGCGATCGTGTCCAATTCGAAAAGAAAAAGAGAGAGAGAGAGGACCCCGTGTCCTCCCGCAGACAGATCCATTGCCACAAAAATTAGGGCATCCACAAGATGCCAACCACATTCCTCCGAATTCCACATTCTAATARACCTCAGAACTCATGGCAATGCAAACGGAACACAAGTACCCAAATCGAACAGACCTCTCTCACACCCTCGCTCTCATCGAATGCACAGCGATTGAGCCCCGGRGCGGACAAGAGCGACGCACCTGCATCCACTTGGCGGTGTGATCGTCGCTCATGAAGCGCAACGACGAAGAGAAAGGCGATGGCGCAACAGACAAGAGACGAGGCGCCGCATGCCGCAGAGGTCGCTGGGCATGGAAGACGCCGTKAGCCAAGCGAGTGAGAGAACGCAAAACCCTCGCCATCGCCACGCTCGCCAATTCCTGTCAACGCTGCAACTGCACCAACAATCCTAAGAGRTGCAGGACGCTCCCCCTCGAGACTTGTTGGATGAATACTCGGATGGATGATGATATGATGAAGTTTACTAGTACTCTATCCATCCAAAAATTATGTTCCAGTTCCACTGAACCCGTTTTGTGTCCGGATTGATGACATAGAATCTTCTTGTGTAGGACATAATAACAATTATTCATCCTTGGAATTTTGTGTGAAAAGGGGAGATCTTTTAGAGTACTTTGACTTCCAATGAGTGTTTTTTAATTTTTTTAATTCTAGTGGTTCCCATCAGTATCAAAATGGATGATTTCAATGGTCACCAATCCATCTTTCAAAGGTTAACCCTAGAAGAATGCAAGGGGTCCTTGTATAAATAATCATTTATGAAATTGTGGGAACAATTGGTATTCAAAAATTCAAAAAGAACTCATTTRAAGTCAAAGTACTATAGAAGATCTCCACTTTCCACAAATTTTTTTGAGGATGAATAGTTCCACTTTTGCCCCACATGGAAATATACTTTGCCATCCATAGGAAACTAAATGTCCACATCTTCCTCCTTGGATTAACCCTACAAGGACGAAGCTCCCATAACCAAGATAGTAACCAAAAATCTTTGATTCTTAGACCCGTAGGTGAATTCTCTTTTTCTACAGTTAACAATGAATTTATCCATCAAACATTTTTTGGTCCGCATCGTCCTTACAATGTTAACCCCTAAATGCTCAAATTGCATTTTTTTGGTAACATAGCGTTTTTGGGCAGCTCACTACAAATGGAATTTTTTTATCGTTGAAATTTTCACAAAACATGTGCCCAAAGAATAGACAATTTAAAGGCCCAACAATTTTCATAACTTTTGACTACATAGTTTAAAAGTTATTGTATAATATATTGTTTTCAATGCTCGGCGGACAACCCGTGCAACAAAAAACACTTCTCTAAAGTTTAAAAAAAAAATTGAAATTGGTTCTTTAGATTTATATCTAAGTAGAAAGCTTTCAATCATTCTATTTTGATCATCAAGTCAAAAGTTAAAACAAGTTTTAGTTTGGGGTAGTGTACAGCCGGTAGTAATAGAATCTCTACTCTATAAAAAAGTTTGAAATCCATTATTTAATTCAATTTATAATATTTTTGAAAAAAAGTTAAAAAAAATAGGTGTAAATTATTAATTACAACATTTTAACCATTGGAATTAGCATTTTCCAATTCCATAAACAAATTGTTTACAATTTAGTATTTTGAGTCATTTTCTACGTCTTTCTACTAACTATTTTTTTTCCTATGAGTTGTAGGATTCAGAATGATTTGAAAATTTTCAAGCATGTGACCAACTTGCTTTGAAAAATGAATCCAAAGATTAACCACCATTTTGGACATTTTTTCATACAAATGTGACCTTGTGAAGTGTAACTGCTTGTTTTTTCGCAGGGCCAAAAAAATGATTTTTGCCAATTCAAACACTAATATCTTGCAAACTACGTGGTGGAAAATTCCAAAAAAAATTCTACATCTTTCAAACCAGCGTACTACAAGATCTCACGGTTACATGTGTCAAAAAATGTTTTTGATCTAAAAATTGGTACTTGTATTTGATACAGGGGTTACACTCATTTTTGCCAATTAGAAACCATGAGCGACCAAGTGGTTTCTAATAAATGATAATTTCAACCTAAAATTTTAAACATTGTTTGATAATGACTACAAGATTCTATTTTCAAAATTTCCAACTCAAATGAAATATGAAATGGTTTATAAAAGAGATTGAAAATGAACTAAAATGGCATGTTTTTCAGCTCAAATATTTATTGAGAACACATTTAGATGACCGATGCATCAATATTCATCCTATAGTGAGCTTTCAATAGAGAGCTATTTTTAGGAATTTTTTATTAATTTTTTAAACAATTTTTTAGGATATAATATAGGGGTGTGAAAGTTATTTTTAAGCTTTACTGTGTATTGTAGAAGGATGTTGGAACCTAATTTGGAATTACCCAACTAGTATAGTTCGTTCCGGAGGAGGCTAATTAAATAGGATTTGACTCTAAACTGCGCCTATTAGGTCATTGCAACCACAGATTTAACAAAGAAATTCCTTAATCCACAAGCAAATTGTTATCCTCACGCAACAATCTAATTGCTAAATTTTCCTCTCCACTCTTAAAGGTCACAAGGGTTTAGAACCTCCCAAATAGTTCTATCTTTTATTCTTTATACTTCTCTTCTCTTATTTCTTTTCTTTATTCCTTTAAGCTTCCATTTTTTTATCTTTGCCTTGCTTTCCTTTCCTTAACTTTTATCTTCAACTCAGGATCAATTGATGCCACCTTGCTTCACCAAATCAGACTGGATTTTATTGAATGACTTCGACTGCCTCCAAATAGGGAACCACAGCATCTAATTTGTCAAATAATTCTCTCATACTATCACTTCATACGCATCAAAATACACTCTTATTTGGCAATCACTACGCACACTCACAAAACAACCCAACTTGGCTGACAAGACAACACTCTGGCTTTACACAACACACCAAATTGGATTTATGCATACATTCCAACTTACCAACAACACATCAATTCACAAACACATGGCACACAAGCTATTCAGCAGATCTACAATTCAGATGCTACAAAATTACTACAACGACATCCATTAACATAGGAAGACAACTTGGAAATCAATTTTATTATATTCATCTCTCCAAATTGGCGATCAAAATCACCATTCACAATTTGTCAATTAAAAGGCCATGTTCATCAAAACTAACTCACAGTCACTCAAAATATATCTCTAGCTCCCCTTCTGTGATCAACCAAAAAGATACTCCGATTAGGTTCATAGCACCACACCAAAATCTTATACTTAAGTCCTGATCTAAATTTCACATCTCACACTAACTGCCTGATTCAACATTACATCTCAACACTCCGAATAAGATTCCATACTATCTACACACTACTAATCCCAATTCAAATCTAACTTGGATCTTCACACTAACTTGAAATCTTCTGCATTCACTACATCCCAATTCATACATCACACATTAACATGGATCTAGCATTATTCGCTTCCTTCTCAAACAATTCCCAAATTGGAAACTCCTTCAACTTCTCGCCTACACATCAGACCACCGCCATACACTGGCACAGACACATCCCAACTAGGACACAATTCACTCCAGACACACAACTGCTCCGACCAACTTGGACTGTTACAAACACACTCCCAAATGGGAATCTCACAGAACACACAAGAACACATACACAAGCAGAAAATCACAGACAAAAGAAACTACACGGCGCAACTGGCCGGGACACGCACTGGATTACTTCGATAGAGGGTAAAAGAAAATGAGAAAGGAAAACAACCCAAATAGGAGCTAGGGAAGACGAAGCCCAACCACCCCAATTGACTTGACAGCTTCTTCAACTGAATCACCAGACACTCCTACTTGGCAACTCACACAATCTCGGTCTGCCAACTAATTGGACAGCAACCCACCAACCCACCACCTAAACTTCCGACTTGGAATCTAGATCACCCCTCACTGAGATACTCAACCCAACTTGGACACACTTTTACACTACCAAATCAGCCAAATAGAAATCAAAATCAACCAACTGGTTGCCATTTACTGCATATTTACACCCCAATTTGTACAAAAACAAACAAAAATTTGACCCTAGTAGACTATCTACATGTATCTAATTACTTCAAAATTTGTAACTAATTACTATTAACAAATAAAAATATCAATAATTCAAAACATAAAATTTCAAAGTAGGAAAATCTATGACTCCTATTTTTTTTTTTTTCTTATATTTAAGTTTTAGGATAGAAGAGCTGACCCATTTTCAACCACTTAAGCAATTACACATACTTGGAACATAGGATTTTGAATGTGGAATTTTTTCCATGTGCAAAAATAGATTTTGGAAGGATTGCATATTTTTCCAGAATTTTATTACACAAAATGTAATTACTATGAATTATTTAGTGGAAGATTCTCTTCAACCTGTAATGGTGATATAGACCTTTTTATTTGTGGCCATAGGCTAATTGCAAAATTGACCAAGGGTTTAGGGCAATATTGTGAGCCTTGCAAGTACTCATAATGTGCCACAACTGCATCGGGAATTATGCCACAACTTTATAGAAAGACAACAATTTATCGATTGGAAATGGGAGGTGATCAGAAATGGTTCAGCTACTCTATAATATAGGGGGGTCCAAAGTTTTGGTCGCTCATGGTTTCTAATTGGAGAAATTGAGTGTACCCCCCGTGGTATTAGAAATGGCAGTTTTGGAGAGTTTATGGTGAAAACATAGTCAAAACCATTTAGGGGTTAATGTTCTTGTCCTTACTTGATCTTCTGGTTGCTAAAAATGATCATTTTTGTTCTTGAAGGTTCAAAAAATGGATAACAACTTCCAAAAATTATTATGAAACAAGTTGGAGTAACATTATTTTCACCTTTAATCCCAACCATTTTGTCCAACAAAACTTCAATTCATGATGGGGGGAGTCAAGTTTGGATGGATGTATTAAAAATAGAGAGTGAATTTTTGATATGGTTGTTTGTTTTGATGATGTTCCCATTGCATGTTGAGGTGGGCAAAGAAAGTGCCACATCAAGTGTTGGCGTGGATACAACATTGATTGAGAAACTTTGAATAGAAGGTGTGGAGGCGATTTCTTTCAAATGCTTCATGTAATACATGTTGTAATGATCTTCAAAACTATGCTTTTAATGGCCTTCAATATCCCTCCTGTATCCAAAATTGAGAATGCACAAAGCCTCTAAAAATCTARTTTTAAGAATTTGAAGATGGCAAATTTAACATGGAGAACATAGAGTGTATAAAGAATGAAATACAAAAAGACAATCTTTTCATGACCCCGATTTATTTCTAGTGGGAATGTCTATTCTAAAATCATGGAATGTATTCTAATATTTAGAATAGTTAGAAAGACTAGAAAGGCTATTGCTTAGGATTCAAAACTAGGATTGTCAACAATCCCTTACGCCAATCAAATTACTAATCTTTTGGACAATCGAATTACTAATCTTAATTTCATCAAGAAAATATTGTTTTTCTTAAGATTTTGGAAACTTTGTTTTATGTAAATGAAAAGTTATTTGGACAATACACCACCTTGMARAACTTTATTCATCATCCAAAATATGATTAAACATCACGGTGCTTCGGGGTGGGTAGGGTGATAATCAGTGGATGTGACATAAAGAAGAAAAATCCTACAACTAATGAGAATGAAAGTATAATAATATTAGCAAATTTCATTTTAACCCCTAAAGGTCTTTGACTATGCTTTCACCAAAAACGCTCCAAAACTGTCATTTCTAGTGCAAGTACCAAATTTCAGAATTTTTTTTTTGGACAAATGTAACCGTAAGATCTTGTATCAAAATACTTTGGGAAGATGTGGAAAAAATTTCAGATTTTTTCACCATGTGGATTGCAAGATATCTGCGTTTAAAGTGACAAAAAACCTTTTTTGAGCCCTGCAAAAATCCGAGCAGCTACACTTCAAAAGGCTTATAGCACATGACAACTTCGTCATTGAAAGTGTGACGCAAAATAGGACCGGTCTTTCTTGCATTCACCCATTATTTATTTAGAATAAAAATATAGAATAAACCAAATTTTGTAATCCTTTAAGATTATAGAAACAAAAGGTCAAGTTATAATGGTAATGTCCACTACAAGATACATTATTTTACTTTTTAGAACAAACCTCCAATATGATCACTTATCTAATTAACTCTTAGCTTAAAACCATTTTTAGTATAGAGCTTCACAAAACATATGGATGAGATACATCCATTTTCATTACAAACATTATAGTAGTTTAGCCATTCATAAGTCACATTTTGGCTCTCAATGTGCTGATCAAAGTGATTAACAATGTTGTCGTTTTGTCCAATAGCTTTTCATTCATCAAAAGTATTTTTTACATCTTAAAAAACTTGAACTTCTTTCATGACAAACTAGTGTGCCCTGTGCCTTTGCCACAGCCAAAATATAAGTAAAAGTTGTTTTTTAATTTTTTAATTTGCAATAAAACCTATGAAATTCATTAACTTTCACACCAAAGGTTCAAACGCCATGAAATTGGCACGAATAAAAAGCTCTCTTGCACAAAGGAGTGCAAAGGCTTTGTTTTGGGGCATTGGAGCTTCCGATGCAAAACTTATGAATTTTCAATATAAAAGGTAATTTCGTTTCATTTTTTGATTCATAATAAACTTTGAGATTGAATAACTTTGACACTGTAGTCCCAAACGCCACAAAACCAAGCCCATGCACCCCTTCTCTCCAAAGGCTTTCCGGCAATACTAAGCACGCAACAGTCAGACTCATGGTCGAGGAGATCTCAATGTAACAAACAAAACAAAACAAACAACTTAACTTAAAGGATGGACTAGTGTACCTTGTGCAGTTGCCACAATAAAAATAAAAATAAAAGTAATTTTCTAATATCTTAAAACCAAAAATAACTCAAAAATCAATAACTTTCACCTTGTATCTGATAGGAACGCCACGAAACCAAGCACGTGCACCCTTTCTTGCCGAGAACTTTCCGTGGATACCAAGCACGCCATTGGCGATTTCACTCGCGGAGATCTCAATGTAACAAACCAATAAACAAAACAAAACAAACACCTAATTTAACCCCGTAAGTCCCAAGCCCATTTTTTTGTCAAAAACCACTGAAAAATGTCATTTTTGTTGCATTCATCCAAGAAAACAAAAAAAAGAATTTTTTCCAAAATCTAACTATAAGATCTTGTACTTCACTTGTCTTAGATCATGTGGTAAAAATTTCATGAAGTTTGACCATATAGATTGGAAGATATTAGCATTCAAAGTTGGAAAAGAAAGCATTTTTGAACATTGGCTTGCAATTTCAAATGACTTTGACCGTCATTTGTCAAATTTTTTTGCACTACAGACTTTGAATTTAAAATTTTTTATGTTGAAGAATTGAGTTGAAAGTCTAGGAATTTTTTTTTTTTTTTAAAATCACTTGATTTTCAATCTTTAAAAAATTGTTAAGTAGAAGTAGATCCAAGATTGAAAGAGAAACTAAATGGTTAATAGCTCTAAGATGGGATTGAAACACAATAATCCCAATGGTGAGATTGTTCTAGAAAATAAAATTCACCTTGTCCAACAATTATCTTTTGAAAAATTGTGAAAATTGCATTCAGAAATGAATCCAAGAATTTTTTATTTCAAGAAAATCCTTAGATTGCCCGAAAAACAAGATTGTCCATAACTTTCTCATTACTAGTCCAAATAGAATGAATCAAAGCTTCACATGTAGAAAAAAATATATTATTTCAAAAATTAAAATTAAAAAATTTAATTTTGAATTTTTTCAAATTTTGTTTTTGTTGCCCACCGAGTTTAGTTTTGAGGGTTTTGTGGTATAACTTTTGCTCCCATGCACCAATTGAAATAAAAATGATATTCCCACAAAGTTAATGAGTTTTTCTATCTTATGAGAAAGTTTCAAAAAGTTTCATCAAAAATCAAGGTCAAAGGAACCTTGCCTAAAATCCAAATTGTCCCTCGAGGGGACAATGGGACTTTAGGGGTTAGAGGATATATATAAGGATGTCCACCAAAAGGTTCAAACGCCACAAAATTGGCACAAATAAAAAGCTCCGTGCACAAAGGAGTGCAAGGGCTTTGTTTCATGGCGTTTGAACTCGCGATGCAAATGTTATGAATTTTCCAAAATAAAGGTAATTTAATTCTATTTTCCAATTCATAAAAACCTTTGAAATTCAATAACCTTTCACACCAAAGGGCCAAATTCCATGAAACAAATTCCATGCACATTTTCTTACAAATATCTTTTGAGCAGTACCAAGAGCGTCGTGAGACAAACAAACCTATCTTAAAGGTATAGATAAAACAAAACAACCTATCTTAAAGATATAGATAAATAGAGTTTGCAATATTGAAATAATTGAGTTAGGAAATATACAAAGAGAAGGAAAAATATACAAAAATTGTAATAGAAATTGATCTCTTAAGAAGCTCATTGTTTTTTGAGTGCCTCAAGTATTAGTAAGTCAAAAAAATCAAGGAATACCATAAGAGAATACTAAATCTTCCTTGTTACATTCAATATAATTCAARTATCATTCAAGTTAGGAAGAATTCAAACATCAAGCTTTCGGACCCTAATTTGGATGTATACAAAATCCCATGATATGTTAATCTGTGGAATTTTAAAAGGATTCCATAGTCAATGTCTAATGATATGAGATAGAGTAAGATACTCTAGGAATACATTTAGTTATCTATTTTACAAAATTTTGGCATGCCACACCCCAACCTTCAATTGTSTTTAGTGTGAATTTTGAATTTTTTGAAAAAAGAATTAAAAAAGAAAGATGTGCACATAGATGTTTCCTAGATATCTCTACAATCAAATTTTGCAAATTCATCACCAATTGTTTTCAACAAATCATCATTAAAACCATGAAAGGTTTACCCTAAAATTTCATCAGAAATGGAGTTTTGATTTTCTTGAAATTGGAATTTGGTATATTTGATCAAGAATGTGCAAGAATGTAATGATAATTATGCATGACAAAAAAACCCAAATTATATTCTACATTATGTAGAATTCTTTGAATTGCCCACAAATGAGAATTCTTTGAATTGCACAATAGGCAGTACTAAGACTTATTTCCAGCTACTATACAGTACTGCGTCTGTTCATTAGAGATGCAATTTTGGGTGCAAAGAATGTAACATGAAAGTGTCACAAAATGACAATTTCATTATGTTCTGACATTTAGTCGCTCAAAGCTCGAAGTACCCGGACTGCATAGRTGTAAGCTTTAGGGAGCCCGTTTTGAAAACTTGCCAACRTCGTGAATTTCCTCGTGCTGGATGGAGGAAAGAACGATGTGGTACAAAATTAAAATATGACTCAATAGACGGAATGTTGAACCTACTGTAGGTAYGGTACGGATGTAGATTAGACTGTCACTTGTGTGTCATTTAGGAAATGCGTGATGCAAGAGATTAGAAATGATTTGATGAATGGTAGAATAATACTATTGAGGTACAGCCTGCCCTTTACTCAGAAATGTTTTGAACTCTCGACTTCCCTTTGCAAGGGCAAAGAACCTTCAATATAAGCTGATTTGCAATATTATGCACTAGTAAGCAAGAAATGAGCAAATTCGCAATTTCACATTCTGCAAGCAATGAGAAGTGCGCATGTTATTTCTCTGCAAAATAATTGCTTCACTCAGTCCATGTGTATGTACCAAACCTTACTTGGATGCTCTTGGAGTATAGTAAACAATAGTGATTTCAGATGCAGGCATTCCAATAGAGACTTTAAGAAAATACTCAGTTGAAAATTTCAAGAATGAAAACAAACTCTCGTAGTTGAAGCATTCAATATCCTAACTACTGCCGGGTCTACTCAGCTCTGCTCCGAATCACTCGAAAATGCTTAAAGCTTCTCAATCTGCATACCACAAGACACGCATCAGTGTGATCAACTTGTCATACATACCAGCAAGCTGTAGTTACCACTTCCAGTGACTGCCTGCCAGACTTGTATCTTTAAATCAAAAGGATTGCAGAACCACCACATGCAAAACTCCTTGGATATCCCAGTAACAATAATCGTAACAAAAAGCAAGACCATCGAGAATTAGGGTAAGCTGACCTAAGGTAGGACGTTCATAAAGCACACAGCTAAGAGCTGAAAAGGAATTGGCCCAAGTCGTTTCATATATTTTGGAGTTTCGTGGAATTAGTTAAGAGTTTTTCAAGTTTAAATGCAATGGTCACTGAAAGAGTCTGCCTCCTAAAATGTACACTATTTGTACATTGCTGGAGCAATGAGAAAGTAAAATGTTTCTATAGAGGACGCTTTTAGGTCGAGTGCGTGATAAACCTCCTAGCTTAGTTTGACTAGCCACGCCTCGCGGACGTGCGCAACGAGGGCTACCCTTGGTGCCTCCCATGTGTTTACACATATACATGCAAGCATGTGCAGACGCACACACATGTATCTATACGTAAGATATGTGYGTRTGAATATAAATACAKACAGACCGGTATACAATTCCTCCACACAAATATATAAATAAATATATAAACAATGCTCCCAGCTGTGCTGAACATAAATAGTAAAGCCTAAACACTCAGCAACGACATACCTTGGCTTAATATTATCAGAGATTACAAATKGCCACTCTAAAAAGACGGTTGAASAACTGACCCCAATTTTTGAGCTCAAAAGGAGAGAAAAGAAAGAGTTTGATTGAAAATCATTTGATTCGGCTCAACATAGCTGAACTGCGTAGACCAACTGATGATTGATACTAATTATTCAACTGCTGAAGATATATCGCAAGGTTATGAAACCATGCTGTTGACCTTCRCGCACGATGATCATGGAGCATGCATCGAATTTAAGTAGAGAAACTCCAACACCCAGTTCGAAATTTCATAAGAAATTTATATCGTGATTAAAAATTCATCACAACAGATTGAGCTCTTATCCCCGAAGCGATCATTTTCTACATCTCTATGCATTCGCCCTAAAATAACATTGCACATGATAACATGCTGAAAGTGACGGAAATAATATAACCGGCGAGATGGCTAGGGCAGATTGAAGACTCACCTGGAAACCTGAACCTACAAAAGAAATATTCTCCTGWAGTCCCATGGAAGGCTTCCGGCCAAGCCACCCTTTTACGTCCAAGAACCCTAGAAACAGGACTCCCAATCAAACAGACAGAGCTATGTCCCTCCCGCGCTTGTCTTGTTTAAATCTCCGAGCTCTATACAGTAAATTCGTCTTTCGTTGACGTCGGAGCCGCTGCTGGTRTGCTCTTCGCACACGCCGCCACCTTCGGCTTCTTCGTCTAAGTCCCTACTAAGAGCCAATTGCAGAACGAACCTCACTGCCTCGGGACTTCCTCACTTTTACTACTATTGCGTTCCCTGGCCGCTTCCAGACATTCCTTCGCTCGAAACACTTTCGATTGCAGATAAAAAGATCCGGCTTTGGTGTTGTTCTCAAACAACGTCTCGTACTTCTTCAACACGTCCTCCCAGGGAGCAGTCTCCGCCACGCCGAGAATCTGCCGTGCCTCGTGCWCCGTCATCGTCTTGCTCACCTTRTGCGCCATGTTCTGCACCGTCTCCTGCGCCACGCCCGTCTTGCTTGCGTTCACGATGGCTTGCCTGTACGCTTGCGAGAGGGCGCGCAGCACCACACCCGACCCCATCACAATCAAATTCGCAATCAGCTTCGTCGCCATCTTCGCTCGCAACCGAAAATTTGCCCTCACACGGGTAAAGACGAAATCTCCAACACAAAATTGCAAACCGATCGAACAATCGAAAACACGAAACCCTGCGCAATCGCAAGAGAATGTTGCAACGAGAATGGAGCTACAAACCCTAACCCTGAGGACATAAGCGACACCTTTCAATAAGAAGTCGAGAGGGCCACTTTTACACTCGGGCCAAGCCAAGGGGAAAAAAAACTTTGAAATTTTCATTGGGGAATAGCTTCGAAATGGTCCATAAGTTAACCATAGAGATTGTTTATAATTTTTGGCATTTTTTTAACTTACGATTGAGAATTTTTGCCTTTATTGCATAGATTAATCTATGATGAAAGTTTTTCTAAATCATTTTCTTTAGCSATGGGCAACAAAATTTGTTATTTAACAATGTTTGTCTATAATCCATATTTATGCTTTTTCATTCAATTTGGTTGAGTTGAATAGGTATTGAAATTTTTATAGACTAAATATATAAATTTATTATCTTATTGATGAAATGTTAAAGTGATATGTTTTTAAATTGATTTGAAAATTACTTATAATTTACATGATTTTTTAGATAATCTCAATTCATGATGTATAAGAGCATTGTTACACCTACACATTTGGGATTAATACATGGTCAAAGTAAATGAGATGTGCCTTTTGGCCTTCTAATATTCTTCCAATACTCAATTTTACTATCTTGTGAAAAAAAGACAATCCACGTGCCCTTCAAATATTGAAAAGGCAACATGGACCCACTCATTAAATATCTTTTTCTCTCCCCAATTGAATAGTACTCATATATGTTGATGTGCAAATTAGAATATAATGTACAAATATAGAATATGAATACRGGATGTGGATATTGAATACACTATGTTGTATGGATATGTTATATGGTATTTGTATGGTTTCAGTATATAAATATGGCCAAGAATATGGCATATAGTTACATATTCTATATCAATTGTTATCATATGTGCGTTCAAAAAATATATAAGATTTGGAATAATGAAAAATGATTTTAAATTTATTATTTAAATTTATTGAACCAAGGTTAATGAAAAATAAATACATTTTTAAAAATTCATAGGATTTGGCTTAAATGACTATTCACTCAAAACAGACACCCTTGCCTTACTTGAACACTTAATCCTATTGTGTGTGATTGTGTGAAGGATAGGCAYGCCAAATCTAATTTTATTTTGTTTTAATCCTCCATACTAGTTATAATTGGTCAATTTAYTATTTTTTGGTATRTAAGGGTAAGGGACAAGAAATTGGAGGGCTCACCAAATGAAAACTCAAAATTATGGTGTATTGACTTGGCTACTTTAGGATGATGAGGCTTGAAAATAATTACTCTTAATAAAAACCTAAACCTAGTTCTAAAGCACATATTTTATAGTACACATAATTTTATATAATATAATATTTTATACTATTTGAATTCCTTGCATGAACAGGGGGCAACATTGCAACAAACAACCCTAAAGTCCTTTCACTTGTGCTTTTTGTTGCATCTTAGGTCTTGCTTCTAGTTTCTTCTTGTTGCATCTTCACTTATGCTTTTTGTTGCATCTTAATTCTTACTCTTCTTGTTATTTGTTGTATTTTGTTGCATTTCAACCTATACTTCTTGTTGAATCTTAAATTCTTAATTCTTGCTTGTTCTTGTTTTTTTGTTTCATCTTGTTGAATCTTAAATTCTTAATTCTTGCTTGTTCTTGTTTTTTTGTTTCATCTTGTTGCATCTTACCTCTTCCTTATTGTTAGCTCTTACCATTTGCCACTTTTGMTACTTGCTCCCTTAATCACCATTGCTATTCTTTCTTCTTGTTTATTTGTAAATTTTAGAAGTAAAGTGGTTATGGCTTTTTCTTAACTTAAACTTGTGCTACATATTTTGTTTTGCCTTAATTTGTAGAAGGTTGAGCTATGTTGTTTATTCACTAAATATTAACCTTCTTGATTGTACATGTAGGCATTGGAAATTGGAATGMAGTTATTGGAGGCTASTTGCAACACTAGAGAGGCAATATCTCCACATTTTYTTAAGRAATATTGTTCCTATAAGCATGTAGCAATATACATTTTCAAAAAATTTATAGTGATATGTTTTGTATTAGTAACTAATAAATGTTATTGAGAAGAGACACATTCTTTTTTKCATTTCACTTTCTTTTATGACTGACTCTTGTGCATCTCAAAAATCATATGAACTCATTTTTAATTGGATAGACTCTTTTACTTAGCTACTAAACCATGCTAATGGGTGACTACAATGAGTCATGTCTATTTAGAATGTATAGAAAGTGTGACTGTAGTTTATGATAGAAGTTATTATAAACTTCAACCACCTCAATAACAAATCATGCATACAAGTTTAAGAAATTCAATTCTCACTTATCCAGAATATCACTTGTTTGAACAATATTTCACAATATATTTTGGCCAAATTATGACTAATTGTAGTTATATGATACTCACAGTCATGCCAAAAATGTAACTCTAATTTTTTTAAAATATAACTACATCCGATCATAAAATTATTGATAACATTCCATATCATTCAAAAATATGACTCACATGAGTCATATTTTACATCAACAAAAAATGTGACTCACAAAGGTTATTTTTTGCATCAGCAAAAAATATGACTTACGAAAGTCATTTTCTACAACATTAAAAAAATAACTCACAAAAGCCATTTTTCACAACATTAAAAATATGACTCATGAGAATTATGTTTCACATTACTAAAAAGTATGATTGCACAAAGTCATATTCTAAAATATGACTCACTCTAGTCACATTCCACATCAGCCAAAATATGAATCACTCTAGTCAAATTCCACATCAGCCAAAAATATGACTACATGGAGTCATAATCCACGTAGGATTTTTTTCATTTGCCCGGGCAACTCAAGAGAAAGTCAAGACTCTAAGGATAGTCAACGTATACGCCATGTTAGCAAAAAATGGCTAAATATGGCTAATTACACCTCCCAAAGTATATGACTGCAAATATGACTCATGTTCCATATAACTCGTCAGTAATAACTGGATGTAGTCATATAACGAGTCATCTACAGTGAATTCTGTGGAAGTCATATTTTGAAGTAATAAAACAACCATTTTGTTGTAGTGTAGATGTATGTAGGTAGATTTCGTTCATGGTTTTCGGGTTTAAGGTAATGTGTTCGTAAACCAACCCTTTGAGAGTTGGTCTTTGCTTATAATGGATTAACAGTGCATGGAAGAGGTTTGGCTAAATTTACCCTGGAAGAAAAATAGATGGAGAATCAAATAAAATCAGTACCATATTTATCTGAGCTTCTCTGAATTACTAGGAAATTTCCAAAGAAAGAAGCCATAAGCACCTATTTCTTATCCATAGACCTAGCAAAAGCCGGCCATGCTCAGTTTTAAAAAAGCTTTCTGTACACCGAGAACAAGGAGTTTCAGGATGCATGAAGTGATGAAGAAGATTCCCCAAAGTGATCTTTACAAAAGACAAATGGATCCTATGCTGTAATTATCAAAAGTCCGTGTGACCCTTCAAGTTCCAATCTGACAAAGTGCAAGCAGCCTTAATCAGACCAGTGAGAGTAGTGAAGGAGACAGCTGTAAACCAGTAGTGGTCTGCGCCTCTTTTGAAATTAGCTCATTGTGTTTCTAAAATGGACTATGTTGAAAGAACCGCGTGCTTGTAGACTTGGCAACRAGCAAAATTGGAATCTCCAGGATGAAAGTCTTCGAGCTTGCATCCTTCCTCCATTCCTGACCATTGCGGAGATGAGCGCGCTTAAGAGGCACGGTGGTTGCACACACCTCTCATCTTCTTCAGTGATTCCAAGAAGTTGGATTAGGATTATGCTTTGCCGTTGTAGCAAAAGTGTCTGTGTCCCTGCTCTACCTGTCGCTGTTGGCTCCATGCCCTTGTCTTACCTTTGCTTCCAAGCTGATCAGTCGTCTAGCGTTCGATTGTTTAGAAGTTTCACGTACGTGCTTCAATGCTTACTTCTTCTTTGCAACTTCTACTTTGTTAGTAATACCAGTTCCAATTGTGGTGATGCAGTGACAGATATATATTGTCGGCACTAGGAGCTCCTCCATGCTATAGCATTGTTGGATCAGGTACAGCTTGTCTCCACTCTCTTTTCGTCTTCTACCTGCACATTTGACATTCACTGCAAAGATGTGTCACAAACACTGCACTTGTCCTTACCTCGGTCCTTACAGAGATGTGGTGCTGAATCTGAAGCCTTGGTTGAACATGGAGTTCATTGCAGGGTTTTTGGAGCCTCCAAATGACATTGACATGAATCCGATGGGCTGCTGCCATTGTTTCCACTGCTCCCACAGCTACTGCCTATATGATGGGTTGTTTGATATCGTCAGCCATGGCCTAGGCACCTCCAAAAGTGCAGGTATGGTGCTTGTGCTCTCACCCTTTTGTTTTGCTTCCTTCCTTGCTATAGCATGTCTTTGGTTTCCTTTACAAATTGGTGGTGGAAATCCACAATAGGGTGATTTCCATGATGCCATGTATGTATTTGCTTTGATTAGAGCGTGTAGTTTGTCACTATATGGTGCCACCGCCTTTGCAGACCAAGCTGCATTGTGTAACTTCTTTAACTTCAATAGAGACTGCCTTTCTAACCTGTCTCGCTCCTTCTATTGTTTTCATGCAAATTTCTTTGCTTTGTTGTTTTCTACTTCTAACCTCTTATCCTCCTTCTCTTGTGCAGCTTCCTCCTTCCGATGTGCGATCTGCTCCAATGAGTTCAAATAGTCGTCTTGTGTCATCCAAATTGACTTGGAATAATCAATGTAAGGCTCTCCATTCTTCAAGGTTTTCTTCACTTTGGGCAAATTTGCATGTGGAAGCTCAAAAAAGTTCTTTAGCTTCTGGCTCTGATCTTCTTCGTCACTGTGTTCATATTCACTACTATCAATGTTGTCTTCACTAGCAGTGTCATTGTCACTTCCGAGATCATCATAATATTGGTCACATTCATGTAGTATTGTAGTATCTTCCTCAAAGATCTCTTCAATTTGCCATGCCTGCAGACCTTCACTGCGACAAGAATCTGCATTGGTAGCCTCATCGCCATTGGGAGTATTCTCACCATCCTCCCTTTGAAAAGCTAGACTTGGTCTAAGTTTGGCATTCATAGCTGTCACATCTAAAGGATATATGCCTATAGTTTTAAATCCACTCATGATGTTCTGCTCTGTCAAAGCTTTTCTAAGACCCCAAGCTACCCATGCTGCTAAGTCTTCTTTGCGTGGACTTTTTCCTACATGATCCATCGTCCACTTGTCTCTATAGGCTCGAAAGGCAAATTTAAATGGCTTAAAACAACTGACATCTAATAGCTGTAATGCATGTGAGGTATGACTAGGAAATATTAGTACATCTAATCCGCTTAGCATAGCTCTTTTGACCACTTCCAATGTGATATGTGATGCGTGGCCATCTAAAATGAGTAGGTGTCTACAGCTAGGAGAAATGCCATGAGTCTCCTCCACATTTTTAATAAAGTGTTTGATCCACTCTTTGAATAAAAAATGTGTCATCCATACCTTTGGTTGCATGGTCATGGTTGCCTTCTTGTCACCAATTTTGTAAAGATAGTTATACTTACGTTTTTTTCCTTTAAAAATAAAAAAATTAGGAAGTGTTTCTCCCTTTGCATTTATGTAAGAAAAAATGGATAGCCATTCTCTTTGGTCACAAATGACTTTGTTCACATTTATATTGCCTCGTTTTGCTAGGACATAACCTCCACCGTCTCTCCCTGCTTGTGCACCCGACTCATCACAGTTCTAGATTTGATGAGGCTCGTACCTATGTTTTTCATAGAGCGTTGACAAGTTGTCATAGAATGATTTGGCATTCTCTGGACACAAGCCTTTTGCACGGTTTGCCTCTAATGGTTGAGCTTTTCTTACTGTTAATTCTGGATGTCTTTTTAGGAAGCATCTAACCCATCCATGACCTGGTACACCATCTTTAGAAGGTGTTACTCTAGTTTGTGTGAATGTATGCACTTTGGCACGGAGTTGGCCTATGTGAATGGGGTATCCTCTATCCTGCATGTCTAGTAAATATTGAACGAACTTGCTTTCTTCTTTAGCACTTAGGACCCCTCTTTTTCCTCTATTTCTAGACAAAGTTGTGCCACATGCATGTCCCCTAAATGATGTAATGGGAATGCCGTAATTTCATGCATCAGTTTTTAGAGGCATCCCATCATCTACGTCCCTCAAAGCCTCTTCCAATTTTTGTTCTTCTTTCTCTTCCTCTGAATTGATTTTTTTATAGACGAGAGAGGAGTGGCTTGTACCTCTGGAACTACTGGTTCGGTGTTGTTGTCCCTACTGCGATGAGGGGTTGATGCTTGATTCCTTCGTCTCAACTTCTCAGTGATCCTGCATTGGTTGCCTTCTTCAGTACTGTCGATGAACTTGATGACACAATCCCTTTGCTCTATCTCCTCTGTAACTAAGATCTCGCACTCCTTTGCTGGTATTGATATTGCATCTATTGAGTCCGTCCCCTTCATGAAACACTGGTCATCATCGTCATTAAAAAAAACCTGCGCTAGTTGCAATGCTCTTTGGTAGTTGGGCCCGTGCTTGGAGACGTCTTCGCCATTGTTGTGGGGAGTGTAGATGCGGTAGTTAGTATCCAATCCTCCAATCTCCTTCGTGCGCTTTAGGGGGGTGACCCAATCGCCTGCAGTTGTAACTTTCAACGCTATGGGTTTGAAAATCGAGGTCTTCGAAGCATGTGTAGTTGCTCGCCCTACAACCTTACGAGTCTTGTCCATCAAATATGAAGTGTCATTGCAGCAGTCTTGGCTGCTTTCTTCATGCTCGTTCAGCGGGTCCAGGACGTTGTCGCCGATTCCCTATCCAGCCCAGTCGAACCCATGAGGGCTGTCTTCATAATCACTTTCTTATTTGACGCTGAGGTCCGATTCCTCATAGTCTCCTTGACTGGATCTCCAACTTCGAGGTCTTCTCCATTTGCTCGTGTCGCTTTTGAGACTCTCATCTGATGCATCATCGAAGTCGTCGGAGATATCCATGTAGAGACCCTGCAACAACCCACCAAAAAATTAAACCCTTTTTTTGAACAAGTAAAGTCATCTCCCAATTCAATTCAAATTCTTGTTCAAACCTTATCATAATCATGTGACCTGCCCAACTTTACCTTCAAGAGAAAACTCTCTAAGCGTGTAACGTTTATTGKACTCTCTACAATTTTGGTACTCCTGTTTCTTCAAACCACAGTATGATCTTCACTATCACCTCTTTGAAGTTGAAGTAGTCTTGCACTCTTGCACAATATGAGATCTCTCATAAAGAAAGGAAGCTTATGCATCTAATTAACCTCTAAGTATACAATTACAGGTACAAACCAAAGCGCCGCCAATGCCGCGTTAATTGCCATTAAGATTCTTAGCTTACCATTTAAAATCGACATTTTGTGTCCTTAATACCTATTGCCCTATGGCCCTAAAACCGGACCATTCTTTCCTCTTCTTGTTCCATACACAATGATTATTAGTTTCTGAGATTCTTAACCATGACTAAAAATTGCATTTTTGGTGCCATATTTTTTCATATTTTTTTTGGACATCTGTCTAGTGCCTTCCAAATGGACCCACCAAAGCTCTTATTTGATCCTCTGACGAATTGAAAATCAATATCTGACTTCTCTGAAATAGCTCTTGCTCCATGGGCAATCCATTTAATGGACGGATTGTATTCATTTTAGAACTCCAGCATGACTCTTCAAGAGATTGTTATAGGGTTGCTTTTTAAACCATGGTCGCTTTAACAACACACTTCTATAGTGAGACCTCTTTCCAAGCATTCTATCTATTAAAAGCAGAATTACAAAAAATTTGAATCCTGGAAGGGGCTACTACAGCCCCCCGTGGTGCCAATATGAAAAAGAAGTTTAATTTAATTTAATTTTTTAAATCTTTTAATTTTTAAATTAAATTTAAAAAATTAAATTTAAAAAAAAAAGTTTAAGATGATGTGGGGCTGACATGGTCGTACTAGTGCCACGTCAGATCCAATTTCTTAAAAATAAAAAATAATTTTTTTTTCTTTAATTGCACCCAAACTTGCGGCTCCTTCCAGGGTTCAAAATTTTTGTAATGCTACTCTGCTATAGGGGTACTTACTCCAGATTTTGACTAAACGGATTCACCAATTGCACTGCAGCAGCACAGATGGCTCGACATTATGAAGTAAAATGACTGCCTAGAATCACAAGCCATTCAAGGAACACCTCGGCTGTGCATTCCGCCAAGCAAGTTTTGGAGACTGTGAATTGGTAGATTTTTGGCTGCACTCTGGGACTGGATTGAAAAAACTGTGAACTAGCAGTGCGTCAGTGCACCATGCTGTAGAGCAGGAGTCTCCACGGCACAGGGTTTTAAGTGGCAGAAGTGCGCCAGCCAGTCTTGTGTTTTGGGCGATTTGCTTTGAGGTGGGGACGCGAGATGTGTGTTGAGTTGACAGACCATGTGCTAAAAAGATTATGTGGGCGTTTCTATGGTTTAGGGTTAGCACACGGATGTGAAGTCGCCGATGCAGTTGATAGACAAAGTCCCGCCAATCAAGGTGGATGCGCGTGTGGTCGCTTGTGAAAGAGGTACGCACATTTGCCATTAGCTTAATGTTAGTTGGTCCAGGATTGGGAGGCACGATACTGTTGCGGTTGATTTGGAGCGAGTGGATCATGATGATGTAGATACTTGATGGTTGTTTTGGTTGTGTCTTGCTTTACAATCTTTGGCATATGAGAATGTGAATACCCCGGTATGCTAACAGATGATCCGTACTTACGTCGGTTACATGGTTTTGGAATGCAGGGATCCCCCTGGCGTTGGAACACCCGATAGAGTACATAAGCTTAGACGGCGCACATCCTGCGGTTTGCAAGTACTGTGGTTTGAGATACTATAAAGGGGATGCCCATGGGCACCACTGAGGTTGAGAATTATGTTGGTTTTCCATTGATTAGGGATTTTAGGACACCAATGAGGCACTCAATTTCTTGTGTGCCTTGGAAGGCTATGGTGGAGGATTGCGGTCCAAAACTTGGTTGTTGTTCTTCGAGACATGTGGAATCAAGGTTTTTTTTTAGGCAATTTAATGCCCAATTTCTCCAAAAAAAAAGGGCAACTTCAAGCCTATAGAAAAAAAGGGATAAATGACCCCCAAAATGCCAAAGTGGAATTTCCTGGCCATTGTCATAATTAGCCATTATGTTTCTAAAACCAAACTTCAATGATGAAAGCAATGCCAGCACATAACTCTTGGCAGATTGTAAAAGCACTGCCAAAATTAAAGATTGTGCCAGACTGGTGACAAATAATGGGCTTGGTAGGCATTTGATGCCTGATGATGAACAACGTTCGTTGTTGTTGATGCCCAATAACTCTTGTGGGTAAGAAGACATGAAGCCTCATTCATTGTCACCAATCTGGAGAGAATGCCTCAGTTCCTTTGGTTGGAGTAGGTGAGCGGCCAAGTCGCCAACAATGGTGCAGGTGCCAATGCCGCCTAGGGTTGGGGCAACTCGAGTGTTGGCTTGCTGGCACAAAGCAAAATGCAAGCCTACAGGGGGTGCCGAGGCGGGGTTCCGTTGGCGACTTGGAGTTGTAGGGAGATTAGGAGATGGGTTTGTTTAGTCACTCCGTTGTAATGAGCGTGTGATGAATTGGACAATTGGTAGGCAACTGAGGGCCGTGATGCACTTGGGAATTGATGACTTGTTCCAAAATTTTGATGGTTGTTGATGGCCGCTAGCGATGGCTAGGTGAGGGTGGCGATGAAGGAGGCAGATGGTTGCAATGAAGGTGGCAATGAAGGAGGCAGATGGTTGCAATGAAGGCGGCTAGTCAATTGGGTGTTCGGTGTTCCTGCCCAACAGGCGGCAAGCGATGAAGACAGTGATGAGCGGCGATTAGGAAACTCTGGGACTTCTGTCATTTTGTACTTGGTAAGTCTCTAAGAGTCTAAGACTGACTATGTGCTTGAACGGCAATGAAGTTTAGGTTGGACGGCTCTGACTGTGGGCTCTTGGTTGCCTGAGCGTGGATAGTTTCAAAGGCACAAGCAGATTAGGTTTTTACTTTGTAGAACTTTAGTTTTGCAGCCTTGAAGCCTGCAACTGCTTAGAAGCCTGAGCCCAAGCAGTTGAGTGATTCTGCAGTGGTATTAGGGAGTTAAGACGTTGAGTCTCAAGTTGGAAACTTGTTCCTTTTGGCTTGTGCCATTGTACAACAAAGTTTGATTTTTTCATTACGCAATGCAATGAATGAGTGAATGCACAATATTGAGTGTAGTGAGTTACTGACCAAGGCGGCTGTAGTGTTAGCGCCAACTATTTCAAATTTCAAATTTCAAACTCCCAAGTACAATGGCCCAAAAATTTATTCGACCTTCAATTGCAACTTTTAATTTGCATTTACTTGCCTTCAATTGCAGGTTTAGGGTTTTGCTTGCTATAACTCACTAAAGCAACTGCAAAGCTGTACTGTAACTTTGTAAGGAAAAACTGGAGAAGTGGAGATTGGAGAACGTTGTAGTTTGTAATGAGTGTAGATTTGTGGACTTGTTGTGTTTGCTGACTTTGCTCTGTTCAATCTGTTGGTTAGTGTGCAATTGAGGTGCACTTGTTTTTTCAGGGTTTACGACTTCAACAATTTGTTGTTGTTGTGCCTCATGTTGGTTGGTGCAAGTGTTGCTGGTTAGTCTGCAAGGTTTGTTTAGTTTTGGGTTGTTGCAATTGGATTTCATCAACACGATTTGCAAGGTTTGTTTAGTATGTTAGTTTTGTTTGTTGTTGCAATTCACGGGATCATTTCAGTAATTGTAATTTTACTAAACCTTACCACTTTCATTGATATAAGAGTTTTTAGACTCTCTGCAATGTTAGCTAGTATGTGGGCTAGGTAAAATTGAAGTTTAGCCCTAAAACACTTGGTCACCAAGAAATCATATTTTTTGGTACTATGTGAATCATTTGCTTAAATGAAACCAAGAGTAGTCATAGCATGTCAAACTATTATGTAAGACCTCCCCTTTTCATACAAAATTTCAAGGATGAGCACTTGTACTTGTGTCTTATATAGAAGCCAGATTCTCTATTATCCATTTAACACTTTTAAGCCCCCATGTCTTTATTGGATTCAAGAAATGTACTCATACTTGAAATGTTCAAAACTAATCCATAAGACAATCTTTCAAGGATTAACCCTTAAATGATGTTGTGGCCATTTATTGGTTGATAAATGACAAAAAATCCTTTTTTGTAGGATAAAAGTACATCTATTCATCCTTATAATATTGATTGAAAACAAGTGATCTTGTATAATACTTTGTCTTCCAATGAATGCTTTTGGATTTTTTTTAAACCAACAATTTCCACAATATCAGAATGGATGATTTCCATGGTCACTAGTCCGTTGTTAAAGGTTTAACTCATAAACATCGATGAAGGCATTTTCTGGCTAACGAATGACAAAGAGTTTTTCCATGCATGATAGAAGTGCAACTATTTGTCCTCCAAATTTTAAATGATAAGAAAAGATCATCTATAGTAGTTCAACCCTCCATGAGTGCTTTTGTGTTTTTTCAAGCCAACAATTCACACGGCACAAATAATAGATGATTTCCATGGTGACCAACTTGTTGTTTAATCCCTAAAGGAAGTGATCCATTGTGAAATGGTCAAACATCATATCTAAGCTAAAATCAGCCTTTGAAAATGTGTTCAAACAATAATCTTATATTTTTGTTACTTAAAACTCTGAACTTTATATCACTATAAGAAGTATAAATTATTTTGTGAAAATTTGTAATTGTTGTCATTTTTGTTGCAAAAATTGAACATTAATGAGCAACAATATAAAAAACAACCCACTTTATTTGAAATTTTTCAAGAGGTACAAGTAGTAATGGAGATTAGTAAGAAAAATTGTCAATTTTTTATTTTATGTTTTACACTCAAAACAACCACAACAAAGACCTTGAAGTAAAATTCAACCACTAAACCAAATTTACCCTTTATCTAAATGATGTATAAATCTTTTATATTTTTTCTATTGCACAAATGAATTTTCCTTGTTTATGTTATATTTTTCAATAATTTGATGGAGAGAATTTTCAAGGCTAAAGGTGGAAAGAAAATCATATCAATTATAATATACTTTAGAATCAACTGTAAATTTTACCATAAATGAATGGTAGAATAACAAACATAGTTTTATAGTTTAAAATTAAAATTCATTTCAAGAGAAGAAAATATGAATGAAAAAACACACCATATCGTGTTATTTGGATTTTAACATACGGAGCTTTCAATTGCAATAACTCTTTCAATTTTTGACGTTTTTCAAAATCTTAAAATGGACTAAAAAATAAACTATTCAAGCTTTGATTTTTTAGTCTACATCAACCTTCAAAAATAGTTATTTTGAAAATTGAAATTGAGGTTGACCAAGGCGCATCCAATTTTGGGATGACCGGACCTTAACCCCTAAAAGCCCAAGCAACCATTTTTTGGTCGCTACCCGACTTCGGGCAGAATTTTCAGGAGGAAAAAAACTTTTTTCTAATTATTATTTTTATTTATTTTTCCAAATTTGGGCTCTCTATCAACATTTATATTCAAAACTAAGATTGTTGTGGTCAAAAAATTTATAGAACCTATATTTTATAACACATTAATTTGGGTTTTACCCAAACCCCTCATAACATTCAGTAGCAAGCATGGTCTCTACAGTGATAGTATGGAATATTCAACATTCAACATCCTCTGTATTCCAATTAGCTACACATGTCCAATTATTAACTACACATGTCCAATTAGCCACTAATGAAGGCTGTTGGGTGTGGTATATTTCACACCATCTATCCTATGGCAAGGCAGTGCCATAGCACGCTACACTAACGATGGTAAACAGTGTTACCTACACTAATTGATTTAAAACAGCCATAAGTTTTTACTGATAATGAATATTTTTACCAACTATAGGTACAAAGTTTTCCCAACTATAGTACTATTAGGATCCATGCACTCCGTAAAAATATTCTTGAAGAGTAAAAACTTATAGCATTTTTAAAATAGTTAGTATGGGTAACACTATTTACCATCATTAGTGTACTGAATATTATGCTTGGGCTTTTAGGGGTTAAAGGGTTAAGGGTTAAAACCAAATGAACGAATTCACCACTGCCACGGCACCAAATGAACATGAACAGAAAGGAGATATCATCCGTCCACTCATAATTGTCGGCAACCCAACCCCGGAGTCAACCGGCTAATACCAGACAGTCAGTYCCTTCGGGTGATTCACGCGTTGACGCGTACAATTGCTGAGAGAAACTGAACCCTTCCGTAAAACGGGCATGAATTTGCGGCCTGCACTTCTCTTCCACTTTGCAGTAATGTAGGAGGTCTATAAATCGCCCATCTAAAAGCTGAAACTGAATTTTGAATTTTGGGGATTTGGGGAAGGCAAAACTTCTTGAAATGCTTTCAGTAAATTTTCCTCAAAGAACAAACGGAATTGGTCATTTAACCCAAGTTGTTTCATATTTTTTGGAACTTTGTAGGATTAGTTATGACTTTTACAAGTCAAAATGGCATAGGGCTCTAAAACCACCCACTTGGTCTCAAGCATACATTGTTTGTACATTCCTAAAAAGATGAAAAAGGAAAATGTACAAATATTGTACATTTGAGGTGTGGGTGTGGGTGTTTTTAAAGCCCGAATGGATTTTGAGCCTGCTATCTTACTACTGGTAAAATAAAATTCAAGCAGTGGTGAAGCAAAGACTAGTATTTGTTTTAGAATTAAAGACTAGTGTTGTCCCTAGTTGCAACTCTAGTGGCAAAGGAAGAATTAAGGTAGATAAGCCTATTACCACCTTGATTTGGAACCAAAATAATTTGGTGCCAATTCCAAAAGGCGTAYACTTGTTTCAGTGATCAAATCCAAGTGGACTTATAATTTTCCAATTGATATTGTAATTTTTTTAATTTTTTCATGACACTTTCACTTCTTGTGCAAAGGGAAAAAGCTATCGCTTTATTGTCAAACTAAAAGCAACTGAAAATTTCAAGTCCCTTACTGATAATAGTTTTTTTAAAGTTAAAAAGTTGTCTCCCTACTTTTGATGAGCCTCTCCCTAAAATTTTGCCAACCAACAATTTCACTTCTCTTGTTGCAAAAGGTGTACACTTCCAAGAAAATCTCCTGAATTTTAGTGGTTTTTTATGCAAACTTTAACTGTTTTTGTACATCGAAGTCCCACTCCAATTGCTGAATAGCAGTACCAGATGTGAAGGTATGATTCAATACTCAGGTGCCAAAATTGAATTTCTAAGTCAAATTTTAAGGGATCATGTCACCTCATACCATTCACAAAATGACATGTGTCACATTTTTACAAATTGACTTCATTTATGCCTAACCTGACCTTCATGTAGAGTAATGTAACTTAGTTTCAACTTCTTGAAATGAAAAGACAATATGGGGAAAGGAACCGGCCAAGAAGGATTGACCCCTTGTTGCCCTGTTTTTTGTCCCTGGAAAAAACAATACCTTTTTTTAATTTGCCACATGTGATAAAATTTTCAAATTCTAAATTCATGTTTGCAATCAAATGTTCCAAATTATATCATTGTTCATATTCGTTGGAGAGTTCCTTTTTGCTCTTCTTAAACATAACATTCTTAACCTTCATGGGAGGGTCCCTTTTGCTCCTCAAAATCTGCCCCCCAGCAACCAATTAGCATGTCCAAGTCTGATAGCCCACTCTCTCCCAACCACGCCAGCCAATGAAATTACTTCTATTATAACCTTAATCCTCCCCCCAGGTATATAGCGGAGGATTATACCTCCACCTGGGGGGAGGATACACACCCAATTAAGAATGTTATGAAACAAGGGCCTCCCAACGTCATGCATTGTTGATTTTAAAGACCCAAGGAATGGGGATTGGGCCAGCTCACCTATGCAAACCTAAGCAAATCACAATTAAGGCTGAGTTATATCCACGAAGCCAACGAGATACGTAGGATTATAACTTAATTCCCTCCTAGGCATCTAGAAGGGAATTATCCCTTCCTCTAAGACAAAAAGAAAGAACCCACTTAACAATGTTATGATTAGCAAGGAGTACTCTAATGATGTTAAATAGTGTACCCATACTAACTATTTTAGAAATGCTATAAGTTTTTACTCTTCATGAATACTTTTACGGAGTGCATGGATCCTAATAGTTCTATAGTTGGGAAAAATATTCCTTAAGAGTAAAAACTTATGACTGTTTTAAATCAATTAGCGTAGTTAACACTATTTAACATCATTAGTGTAGTGAAAAAATACAAAATTGACGCTGCACAAAATAGGGCCAATTTCCACATTTACCTTCAGACGGGGCAATAAGGGGGGTCCATCCTCTCTGGCCCAAGGAAACCGGAGCCACTGAGATGCAAAAATGCAAGAGAACCTGCGTCCCAAGCCCCTTTCAGTCCGTCCTCTCCAGTCCCCCAGGAGGCCGGTACCGTCCAGAATAGAACAATAGTGCCGGCAATCCTCAGTCCAAGTGGGGCCGCAAAAGACCCCCCAATCGGTCATTCAGTTTCGTCGTTTCTCTGACAWCTCCGACCTCAATCAGTGCACTCCCACTGCACGCCAATCCATGCTTGTACTGCATTATTAAGTTACCACCGCCACCAATCTTCTCGATGTTTACAGCTGCTAAAGAGAATCAGGCGCAGATTAGTAGCAATGTAAGAAGTTAGTAGCAAAAGCCTCCGTCCATCGCATTTGGATTTYGGAATTGGAATTGGAATTGGAATCTCCAAAGCCCCGAGTAACTTACACAACCCAACTTTGGATCCTCCACAGCGAAGCCGATACTCGGAAAACGTGGGACGCGGGACACAGCAGGTATGAAGCTCATTTGTTTAGCAGTTTGTGCAATTTTGAGGGTAATGCACTCGTGGTTTTGTGAAGTTTTGGAATAGTGAGTGCGCGTCTTTATATGAGGATTGTAAGCAGGTTTGKGTATGTTGAAGAATTGGTGGTAATGTGAGGGCAACTGGAAGCTGGGAAAGGACTTACCGACTTTGTTTTCAGTTCGGGTTGTTGAATGTCTTTCGTGATCGTGCATTTGACGCTCAGGAATTCGCCGTTTGGGGAGACATCGTTCTGTGTCCGTAGTGGTAGGGTTTGGGGATTTTCTTGAATTAGCGCGTTTGTGTCGAATTCCCGGGGAATTCAATCGCATGCTTTGTGCTTGCGAGATTGCCGCAATGGGTTATGGTTTGACTTGGAATTAGAGACTGGCTATGGAGGAATGCTGAGCATGGTTTTGGTGTGGGGAGCAGTTACAGGCACTTTCTGGAAGCAAGAGGGGAGCGAGAATGGGAGCGGAGCGTCCAATTCTCGATCAAGAAGGCGAAGACGAGCGCGACCACGAGCCCTTTATAGTTGCGAAAGAACAAAAACGCGAGACGCACATTCCTATTGCGGCGTTCACGTTCACGTCCGCCCCGCGGCCCCAGCGCGACAGGCTCTTTGCCGTTCTCTTCGTCGCGACGGTGTTGTCGAGCTACGCCATCGGCYTCTTCGCAACTCGAAACGCTGATTTCCACCCAGAATCCAAGCTGCGGTTTATGCGCTACAACCCGGAGTCCAATGAGTGCAAGCGCATCCAGCATGCTTATGTGGGCACCACCCCGACTCACTATGCGCTCATCTCCGAACGCAAAACCTACGAAACAAGCCTCCACGAGCGCCATTTGGAMTTGGGGAGCATTCTTTTCCCAGCTGCCATCACCGCGGCGCTCATCCTCCCCGTGGGGTTAAGCCTACTCTACCTCCTGCATCGCTACACTCGGGAAGCTCTCTTCGTCATTCTCACCCTCACGTGCATCATCCCCGTCTCGTTCTTCCTCGTGGCCTCCAGCGTCTGTCTCACTTCCCAAGCATGCGCAACTATGTCCGCAAGTGCGCAATACACAGTCGCGTTCCTTGGYTTCGCGGCGGTTGTGACGTTCCTGCAATTCCTTGTAGTGTGCAAGAACCGGAGCCWGCTGGAGCTTACTGTGAAGATCCTGAAAACCTCGTTGGAGTCTCTCAAGCATAATTTGTCCMTCTTGCTGTTGAATCCCGTGTTGGGATTCGCGKCTGTGGTAATTAACATCCCGATTGGGGTYTTCATCTGGTACGCGCTCTTCAACGGCAGAGTGGCACCGAATTTCGACGCGATTAAGGATGCGGCGAACGAGTGTAGTGTCGCAACGGGCGCGCCGTGCTGCGATTTCCAGCGATCGAATTGGGTGACGCCGTATCTCGTTCTGTCGAGTGTGGCGATGCTGTGGGTGGTGTTGGTTGCAGGCCAATTGCAAATCCTCGCGGTGAGCGGAACGGTTTCGCAATGGTACTTTGCGCCGTCAGGATCTTCAACTGAAGGAAACACCAAGCGCGCACTCCGGAACGCGTTTGGTCCCTCGTTCGGAACTGCTTGCCTTTCCAGCTTGATGCTCACGATCTCCATGGTGTTGAAGTCGTTGATGGACCGAAGTGCTGTTGTGAAGATCGGACCTGGGGTAGTGGCCGTTTTTCTTCGCGCCTGCTTCGGATGGCTCTTCCAGCTCTTCGAGTTTTTCACGCGGTTCACCACGAACTTCGCGGCCATTTCGGGAGACGGGTTCTGCAGCGCGGCGCGGGCAACCTCGGATCTTTTGCAACGCAACTGGCTGTCGACGCTCATTGTGGAGGTGCTGGTTCAGAATCTTCTCACGGGGATGGCGCTCACCCTTGCTATGGTGCATTTCGGAGTGGTGCTCGGATTGACGCAGTATTTAGGAGGAGACGAGCCCTTGGTGACGGCGACCGCGTGCTTCCTGGTGGCGCTTCTGGGCTTGGGGCAGCTCTACCAATTCATGGCGGCTGTGATCGACACGGTGTATATTTGTTACGGCTTGGACAAAGACGTGGGCGTCGTTTCCAAGGTGGAGGTTCATGATGTGTACATGTTGCTTCCTCCGGCGTCGTCTGGGGATGAGACCATGCTTGCTGTGAGGAGCTGTGAACCCTAGGGGTTCAAGGTGTGTATCTATATCTATATCTATAATGAGACCATGCTTGCTGTGAGGAGCTGTGAACCCTAGGGGTTCAAGGTGTGTATCCAACCATTTAAGGACCTCCGAACTTGGCCTCTGCATTTGGAAACACTCCGCCCACAAGTCCCTCTAGTTTTGTACTATAACGAAAAGAGAGAAGGCCATGGCAGCAAACAAAGCCTTGGCTAGGGTGTAGCATATTGAAAAAAGGTTGTGGGAGCAAACTGCCTGCAAACTTCTGTTAGGGTTTAGATAGTGTTACGACGGTGGAGTTGAAGAGCTGGGAAGGAGAGGCTGGGCCGGAACTAACGGRACAGGATTCAGTGGGACTCATTTGTAAAATCTTTAGTGAGTCGAGAGTTTGAATGGATTTCGTATGAAGCTGCAGTCTCTAAAGAGATAGTGAGGTGGAACTCGTGGGGAGAAGGAGGTTTACTATTGAATCCGATTAAAGACAAAGTTGATCAAGTAGCAACGAGTACCGCCTCTATCTACTCTTACCGGCTGTTGCCTACTCATGGTTTGTTCATTCCATTTGCCTTGTCCAATAGAAACAATGTTAACTGATTCYATTACTTTATTGATTGACATTGCTATTAACCAGTACGTAAGAAACGACTGCAGATACTGAGTGCACGATGACACCAGATATCCCCCCAAAAGAGTCGCCAGTCGCCACACTGCACATATACTGTTACCGATCTCTCATAATTGGAAGAAAATGTTCCCCGAGGCAAGTGGCTTCATTTCTGACTTCCCGGCGGAATTTTATAAAATACTCTCTGGGAGGACTTGCAGCAACAAAAATTGTTGCTGTGATCACATGAAGATTGCCTACAGATTTGGAAAACTGCTGAGAGCGCAGAAGCTACAAAAAAGTCAATGACCGCAGAACTACATGCGGCGGCAGATGTCTGCAGTTGCGTTCTTCTAGCAATGTTGTAAAGCTCTACAACTAATTACAAATTATGTACACAATTATACTAATGAACAGAAGCGAAGTTATACTACTGCACTCAAGGAAGGGGAGTAAGAGAAACCCACAGCCCTGGTGTCACCTTTCTCGGAACAGGGACACTTCGGCAGCCACTCCCACGACCGCTCCAACACGTCATACACCAATACGTCCATGCTTTTGAAGCTTGTCAAGTAAATCTTCGTCTTCTGGGCAGTACAGTTGTAGCTCTCCTCTTCGCACAGCCTCCTAAATTCCAGTAGGATTTTTCTCGGTAGCTTAGCTATTTCCGTCCACTCCTTGGTTTCGAGCTCAAGCCGCAGGAGATGGATATTCTTCACGGTGCCATTGGAGTAGCGCTCAGCCACCATCAGAACCTGTCCGCCACACTCCACTACTTGAGCAAGTGAAAAACCCTCTGGCAGCTGTTGAAAATGATCGCTCCACTGGCCATCCTCCAAATTGTAGGTGATTACTCCCAAATTGTGATTCACSGCATCAGCCTCGTTCACCATGCAGTACAGAATGCCATTACAGTCAGCTGAGCTCCAACCTGGATCAAACCTGGAAGGGATGCTGCTAGTCTCCGTCCACCGACCTGTAACAGAATCATACACTTCCGTGTTCAAGTACCTCTGGTACCCATTCCGGTTCGAATAGACATCAGCATTTCCTGCAACAACAATCTTGTATGTCTTCGCTCCTTCATCCACCACCATGTGTCGGAATATTGGCGTGCGCCTGTGRGACATCTCTGGCAGTTGTCGCCAGTTCCTAGTAAGCGGGTTGCAGACGTAGAAATTCACAGGCTGGAAAGGCATTTCAACGCTGAAAAACACCAGTCCACCAGCAACACCTTCGACGAACTTGATCTCCGAAGGAAGGAAGGACATCGGCGGCATGGGTTGCCATTCCTTATCAGAGGGATCGAACGCTGCGTACATTAGTGAATCCCCAATGAATGGGAACAGTAGGAAAGGAGAGTGCATGCCGAAAATCTCAGCATGCATATTTAAGAAAGCTGAAGAAACGATGGTGGAGCTCCACCGCTTGCAGACTGAACGCGCTTGAAAAAGTAACGGGATAGGCAGCCACGCTAAAACCCTATTCRTAAGATCTTCAGGCAACGTACCCCACACCTCAGGATTCATGCTAGAAAATTTGCACGAGTCGTTGCTTGGGGATGCTTCGGCACAGTGGGATTCATCTTTGCCCTTGGATTCCACGGTCCTCGCCTTCTTTCTTGTGTTCTTCGATAACTTTCTCATCCCCATAGCTTCGTTAGTCGAACTACAATTCTACACTATCAACGCACTTTACATGAACCTATAAGCTTACAAACTATCCTCCTTCGACAATTTCTACGCGAACGATTTGAGGTGACAATTTTCCAAGTTCACACGTACTGACCAAAATTCGCAGGACGCCACTACAACTACCATTGCGCTGGCATGTGAGAGCAATATCTCACAAAATGAAGAAAAATGTCCATCTCAGCCTTCTTCCCAAAACAAAATCATCCCTAGGTGATGCTTGTACAGTACTTTTTCACGTCTCTGCATTCTGCAAGGCAAAGAAGACATCCACTATAATTAGAGCTCCTTGCAGACAGTGCAAACAATAATGAAGTCGCAACAAGCATAATTCTAATATTTACAACAAATATGCCTYGTCAACACGAGCAAAACTTAWGTGCGAAYAYAACATTCGACGTCCTTTCACCAATACCCTCGCGAAGCACTCACTTCCAATGGTTTCCGYTYTCCAATCTACAAAAGCCTAAAGGCACGACTCCTGTTTGGATAATCTTCCTGCTTGTATTGCTCTCAATCCRTCCCTCCCTGGAGCTGGAAGGCTTCCTAAACCGTCAACTTCTGGGGTTGCAACATAGCTCCAACGTCTGTTCACTAAATTATACTCCGTACTTGGTAACTGAAAACTCCAAGAAGAGATCCATACCAACTACACGTCCTGCTCTGTAATCTAATTATATTGCACAGTTCCAAAAAATGTTACGCAACCCCAACTTTCACCGATTTTGATACACTGTTCATCAACGTCGATTTAAAAAAGAAAGCCTAATCCTCACCGATCTCAGTCACGGRAAAAAATATCCAACTCCAAGSTGCTCAACATTGTCCACTTCTACAGTGCCGCAAATTCGTCAAGCACATTCATTCTTTTGTTTTGATTTAGAACTATGAATGCAATTGAGAAAGTACGTARTCTAAATCTAACAAAAGAACCATCGAGGAGAATAAAAAGGAAGGAAAACAGCAAACGTTGGAAACCCTACATTGCAAGGGAGTTCGGTTATAACACGAAGCCGCTTTCCTTCCTTGAGTTGTTTTGATTAGTCCTAYATGTAWGACTRAAATTCACGAATCTCTTAATATCGCGCAATGCAAGCATGGGAAGTGATAAATCAKSAGCACTGAAAACCCTACAATGCAAGGGAGGTCGGTTAATRACATGAAACAGCTTTATTCCAACTTCCGAAACCAGCTCCACCTAACAGAGCTCTCTGACCGAAAAATTCGTTAGTTCCCTAAAGAACCTACCACACCCAATCTACACTATCATCTACTACCCCCTGCCACACGCGTTCCACTACTAAACAGTTGATACTCAAATGCAAGTGCATACACCACCATAAAAGTAAAAACCACGCAGCATAGCAGGATAATAACTTCCACTTRGTAAACCTCCAAATTCGTCCCAAACCTCACTTCCAACAAGCTCAGATCATACCGTACAACAGAGTCCTCTAAAATGCTCAAACCCTAACGAATTCTACACAGAAACAACACAGGCGCACAATGTAGCAAGTGACTGCGCACCTCAAGGACTGCGCACGAATCGAACTGRAAGAACAAGGAACYGGTGTTCAAGTGTGGAGAGTCGCCATGGCTTGCCCTCACTTCTAAAGAGACGAAGAACCTGAGGAGCCATTCGACGGCGCAGTTTTCACTCGAGTGCACTGTAACTGACGACGTCTGCTGTCGTCCGCCATTCCTCGTCGCCTTTGGGTACCAAATGCAGACGAAGAATTTGAAATTGTGTGTTCGCCGTTGATTGCCGTCGAGGGCTCGCTGCTGACGAGTCGCAGCGAATGCGAAAGACGGCGTTGTCAGGCCACGCGGCACACGCTGAAGGAATTGTATTTGTCGATTCCCGTCAGCGATGGGAGTTCGAGTCGACGGCGCTGAGATGGCTGGAATCCATTTGTCGCATTTGTCGAGTCACCAGAGCACGTTTCGTGTCGCTCATGGCGACAAGGGCTTGGGAGGCTAATTTTGATATCAGGGTTTTACTAAATAAGAATTACAATTATAAGGAAATTTAGTGTTAGCACAATAAATCATTTGAAAATGCTATAAGGTTTTTCTCTTGATGAAGATTTCTACAAAGGGCATAGATATCAATGTTATTCAAAGAATATTATTCAAAGAGTGAATCTTAACAAACATAATTGGTAAATATTCATCAAGAATAAAAAAATAATTCGATTTTAATTCAATTAGTATAATTATCACAAAATTTCATTGTTGGTGTAGCTCCATCAGTCACAATGTTGTGCAAATAGGTCTAGCATAACACAAGGCCTTTGCTAAGGAAGTGTTGCACATATAATCTCTTTAAATCTTTAAGCCCTCTAAATGGAATTCAACTAAGTACCCTAAGCACATTCCACACTTCAAAACTACAAAGAATCAAGAGAAAGACAAGGGACTAGTTCTTGTGTCTAAGTAGCCAATCCAATTCTAAGAGGCTAGCCGTTGACTAACCCTAACATCCCCTTAACTCCTAAAATCCCATTATGAAATGAATTTTGGGCAAGCTCCTACAGTCTCAATATTCATCGTGAATTCCTAAAACTTTTTGTGAAAATAGAAAAATATATTAGCTTTTGGAGAATATAATTTTTTATTTGATTGGTGCCTAGGAGCAAAAGTTATGGCACAATGAGCCCAATTTTAGTTTGGTGGGCAATAAAGAAGAAACTCACAAACTTAAAATAATTTTAAAAAAAATTCTCATATGTTGTATTTTTGTTTATATAAAAAGATTTGATTCATTTTGTTTGGATTAGTGATGTGAAAATTATGGACAATCTTATTTTTCAAGCAATCAAAGCATCTCCAAGAAAAAATAACTTAGAAAATTCATTTTTAACCCCTTAAGTTCCATGACTATGTTTTTACAAAAAATGCTCATAACCTGCCAGTTTTAGTACAAGTATCAAATTTTTTAAACAGAACTTTTATTGGCACATGTAACCGTAGGGTCGCGTAGTATGCTGATTTGAAAACATGTAGTAAAAATTTCAAAAATTTCCACCTAGTGGATTGCAAGATATGAGCATTCAAATTAATTGAAATCATTTTTTTGCCCCTACAAAAAACAAGGCAGCTGCACTTCACAAGCTCATTTTTCCAACAGAAAAGGCCCAAAGGGTGGTGCTTTTTTGCATTCTCYATTCTAGAGAAAGTGACCACATGCCTTTAAATTTTCATATTAGTTCGAATCGTACAACATATAGGAAAATAATAGTAAGTAGATAGTAGTAGAGAATGATACAAAATACTAAATTGTTAAGATTTAAATTATGGAATTGAAACATGTCAATCCCAATGGTTGCAATGTTGTAATAAACAATATGCATCCCTTGATTTTATTTTCTTCCAAAAATATTGAAATTTGAGTAAGAAAAAGGACTCTAAAGTTTATTTTAGAGTAGAGAATCCATAATTGCCCGCACACAAAAAATCCTCATAACTTTTGACTCATTGATCAAAATGGAATGATTTGAAGTTTTCCACAAATATATAACTCTAGAAAACCGATTTCAAATTTTTGTTTCCGAACATAGTGATTTTTTCTAATCTGCCTGAATTGCCCATTTACAATAAAAAATAACATATTAGGCCATAATTTTTTACTCATATTTTCAAATGTCATGAAATTTAGTGCATATAAAAGATATTCCTCGTCCCTACCTTCCATTAAAATTTGGGCCAGAAAAGTAGAAATCTCTAGTCGCACGTACCTCCCTAAATTTCCATATAGCCAAAAAAACGCACATTGGTCCTTTATCACTAGTACAAAACGTAGGAATTTTGACAAAATTCTGTTGATTTGGTCGCGTTGTCCCGATCACTATTCTATTGATTTCAACAAAAATCTGTAAAAAATTAATAGATTTCTGTTGAAATCAACATAACAATGACTACGACAATGCGACCAAATCAATAGAATTCTGTCAAAATTCCTGTAGGGGTTAAATTCAATTTTTATTAATTTTATTAAAAAATATAGTTTGACAAGTTTTAAGATCTCTGGCTAAAACAATCTTATCGTTGCATTTCAATTCCCTCTTAAAGCAATTAATGGTTTAATTTTTCCTTCAATCTCCAATCTACTTCTACTTAAAGAATTTTGATGAGTGAAAATTGAATGATTTTTTTTCAAATTTTTCTTACTCTATATTCTATTTTTAAAACATTAGAGATTCAAAAATAAATAGTGCAAAAATTTTAAGCTAAGAAGATTCAAAGTCCTAAAATCAAGTTGATTCAAGTGTAGAAAAACTTATTTTCTTCACTTTAATTCCTAAAGTTCCTTGACTATGTTTTCACCAAAAACGCTTTAGAATTTCCATTTCTAATATAAGTACCAAATTTTAGAAGAAAAAAAATCTTTTTGGAAATATGTAACTATAGGATCTTGTATTAAGTTGGTTTGATAAGATGTGGAAAAAATTTCAAAAATTTCCATAGTAAGGATTGTAAGATATTATCATTTGAATTAACAAAAATCTTTCTTTTGGACCTATGTAAAATAGAGAAGTTGCACTTCACAAGCTCACATTTGTATGAAAAAATGTCCATGTTGGTGGTGCTTATTTGAATTCATTGTGCAATGCAAGTTGGCTACATGCTTGAAAAATTTCAGATCATTTGGAATTGTACAACATATAGGATAAAATAGTACATAGAAAATAGTAGAAAATGATTCAAAATACTAAATTGTTAAGAATTTAATTATGGAATTTAATTATGGAACTAAAAAATGCAAATCCAATGGTTCTAATGTTGAAATAAATAATTGACATCCTATGATTTTATTTTTTTCAAAAAATATTGAAAATTTAGTGATATAAAGGACTTTAAAGTTTATTTTAGAGTAGAGAATCCATAACTACCCACAAATGAAAACTCCTCGTAACTTTCATCTCAGTAATCAAAATCATGAAATGATCAAAAAATTTCACGTATGTATAAATCTAAAAACTAATTCCAAATTTTTGTTCCCCCCAAAAATGATTATTTCAGATTTAGATTTGCCCGGCTCAACTGGAAGAAAAAAAAAAAAAATATATATATCTATATCTATATCTATATCTATATCTATATCTATATCTATATCTATATCTATATCTATATCTATATCTATATCTATATCTATATCTATATTGTGAAAATTTCAAAGAAAAAAATAGTAATTCCATTTATAGTGAGGTGCTCAAAATTGCTATGTTGCCAAAAAAGCGTAGCTTGGTCCTTTCAGGGTTAATATTGTAGCTTGAGGTCATCATTGGCATAAATTTGCAAACTAATTATTGAAAATTGGAAATGTTGGTTTCAAAATTCATTTTTTATTAATAAATTATTTGACAATTATCAAATGTTTTTTTTTTTCACTTTCACCAATCTCTTACTCATAATTATAATCTTAGAAGTTGAACGGCTCCTTTATTGTATAGGAAAGTGATAGTCATGGTTTTCAATGAACTCATTACTTTATGTAATGTCCCTACCTTGCTATAAAGTTAGAAGAATGAATTTGTATTTATCATTATTTAGTAGACATGTCTTGGKATCAAGTTATACATATTTTTTCCAATAGTTTGGCTTTCTTTATGTTTAACTTTCCTAGGATTTGGCAAGTGGCTTATTAATTTCAAAAACCATTTGGCTTAAAAATTTAATCGTTTTTTGCCTAGGTTCTTATTTTATTTTTTAAAACTTGTATGCCTTGTGCCTTTGCCACAGTCAAAATAATTTTTTTTTATAATCATATAATGCATAAAACTTTAAAATTCAATAACTTTCACACCATATGTCCAAACACCATGAATCAAAGCCTGTGCACTCCTCTTTGCCGAGGGCTTTCTAATAGTACCAAGAAAGCAACCAGGGGATGCATGATACGGGAGATCTCAACGAAACAAACAAAACAAAACAACAACCCAACCTAAGATATGGACTAGTGTGCCCTATTTCATTGCCATAGCCAATATAAAAGTAAAAGTAATTTCCTAATTTTCAAATTGATTCAATAAAAAGAACTTCAAAATTCAATAAATTTCACACTATTGGTCCATATGCCACAAAACAAAGTCCGTGCATCTTTCCTTGCCAAGAGCTTTTTGACAGTACCGAGAATGCAATCAAAGGACACTCAGTCAAGGAGATCTCAACATAACAAACAAAACAAACAAACTTAATTCTTGGACTAGTGTACCCTATGTTGTTGCCACAACTAAAATAAAGGTAAAAATAATTTTTTAATTTGTAATAAGACCTTTGAATTCAATACCTTTCACATTGTAGGTGTGAACACCACAAAACAAAGTTTGTGCCCTCCTTCATTTTGTGCCATTTGGAAATATTATGTAAAATATGATGTAAAAGTTATGTTTTTTGCAAAATAAAAGATAATTTAATTTAATTGTTTGATTTTTTGAAATCCATACCTTTCACATCATAGGTCCAAATGCCATGAAACTAGCACAAAGAGAAATCTCTATGCACAAAAGAGTGGAGAGGTTTTGTTTTAKGGCGTTTTGACATGTGATGCAAAATTTATGATTTTTCCAAACAAAATGATAATTTAATTCTATTTTCCGATTTGTATGAAATCTTTTAAATTCAAGAACTTTTACACTGTAGGTCCAAACGCCACAAAACAAAGTCTATGCACTCCTTCATGGTGTTTGGACATGCATTGTGAAAGTTAAAAGTTTCCTAATATAATTCAAAGAAAATTTCATTCAATTTTTGAATTCGAAAAACTTTGAAATTCAATAATTTTCACACCATAGGTCCAAACACCACAAAACAAAGTATGTGCATTCTTCCATGCAAAAAGCTTTGGAGCAAAACCAAGAATTCTACTAGGCATCCCATGGTTTCTTAAATCGTAGCGTATCAAACAAAATAAAATAAATAAACAAAATACAATACGTAAATATAGTAAAAAAATCCAAAGCTAATTTAATATATTCACTATTGTGCCCTATGACATTCCCACAACCAAAAAAAATATTTTTTTCCCTAATATTTTAATTCATCCAAACTTTGAAATTCAATAACATTTACACCTCAGTGTAAGAGGTTGCATTCTTGGTACAAATGGAAAGCTCTTTCCACAAAAGAGTGCAATGGATTTATTTCATGGCATTTGAACAAGCCATGTGAAAGTTATTTTTTTTTTAAATAAATTATAATTCAATTCAATTGTTTAGATTTTTAAAAATTCATGTCCAAATGCGGCAAAACTTGGCCATGAAGAGAAAGCCCTATGCACAAAAGAGTGCAAGGGCTTTGTTTTAGGGCGTTTGAACATGCCATGTGAAAATTATGGGTTTTTCAAAACAAAAGGTGATTTAATTCTACGCTAGTGTGCTCTGTGTAGTTGCCACATGCAAAATCAAATTTAAAGTAATATTCTAATTTTTGGATTCATAAAAACTTTGAAATTCAATAACTTTTGCACCGTAGGTAGGAATGCCACAAAAGCACGTGCATCCCTTCTCGCCAAGAGTTTTCCGATGGTACCAAGCACGCCACCAAAGGATGCATGGTCCAAGAGATCTCAACGTAACAAACAAACAAACACTAATAGAATAAGGAGGGGTTATTAACGGGGGTTTTAGCAACATTTGTGGTGCTTTTAGGAATAAAGCAACATTTGCCTCAACAAAAACAACGTTTAGCATGAGTCAATTTTTTGGGCAACGTCTGAGCAACGTTTAGTGAGAAAACTTCCAAAGACTAAGATCCCAATGAGTTCCTATCTTCATTCTTTGTTGAGGACATTATCCCTTAAGCATTGTGTTTTGTGAGACTTCCATGAAGTATAATATGTTTGTCTCTCTCCAACAATTTTATAACACCCAAAGTGTACACTACTAGAAAACACAGAAATTTCAACAAAATTCTGTTGATTTGGTCGTGTTGTACCGGTCACTGTTCTGTTGATTTCAACAAAAATCTATTAAAACTAACAGATTTCTGTTGAAAACAACAGAACAATGACCGATACAACGCGACCAAATCAACAGTCTGTTAAAATTTTTGCGTTTTCTAGTAGTGGTATGTGTACATTGTATATTATATACAATATAATATAAATATTGTATACATTATAATATACATATTATATACAATATATTGATGCTTCATTGGTCTTAAATATCAAATATGTAAATCAACAAATTATTGGGAACAAACGTTCCCCCAAAAGAGAACAAGTTAGGTAACATGAGAACTCAAGTTCACTCATTCCCATGTATGTAGCAAACGTTGCAAGAAAGTAGGTACCAAGAAGTTGCTTCGCGTGAACAACGTCTCTAGTTAAGCTTAAAACAATGTTTAGGGGTCCCTCCAAGATTACTTTTCTAGTGTATTGAGCAATGTCTTTGGTGATGCATAGAATAACAAATTCTAGTAGTAAAACAAACAAACAAATAAACCAACAATCAAAGCAAACAAACATCCTGATTTAAAGGATCGATTCCGATTGATTAAAACTTTTGAAATTCAATTAACTTTCACACCGTAGGTCAAAACACCACTGACAAAACAAAGTCCATGCACTCCCCTCTTGCCAAGAGCTTTCGAGTCCTACCAAGAGCATCACTAGATGCTCATGATGTGTTACATCTCATAATATTAAACAAACAAAAACAAACAACCTATCTTGAAGGTAAAAATAGTTAGATGGGTCACTAAAAATGTTTTGTATTTGGAGCTTCAAAAACATTGAAAACAACTACTTTTGGATCAAGAGTTTTGAATCTGAAAATTTTGTAAAAAATCCCCAATTATAATAATAGGATTTTACTCCTAAACCTTCACATAAAATACATACAGTTTCAATTCAAAATTCCTTACCATTTATGAGATCTACATGATCAAAGTATAGTGTTTTCTTCCATTGCGTGCATGTGAAGGTATTACTTCAAAATTCGAGAAATATTGGCCCCCAATTGAAGATCCAAAGGGATCTTTCCTCCAAAATCACTTCTAAATTTCTATTTCTAAAGATCAACAAATAAACAATTCTTACAATAATTATCACCAGGATATAATCATAGGTTGTGGTTCATTAGTATCAAATTACTGAAATTAGTAAGCCTTCTAATTTTAGGTTGTCTTCCTAGGGTGTGCTCATGGTAGGTGAGCGTAGGTGTGTAGGGGTTGTGACTTGCCTTGAAATCCAAGTAACTTCTCCAAATAAGGGTACCTTTTGCATGGTGTGACTACACCTACTTTCCCTTAATTTTCAAAGATTTTTTACCATATATATTTTGAGATATTTGCAATTAAAGTGTAGTTTTTTGAAAAACAACATTTTTTTTTCCGAAAGCACATTGACTTTTCAAGGGTGGTATATTTCAAATTTTCACAAATGTCAAGTTTTCTATTTTGGACCAAATGCAATAATGAATAGGTGAAAACATGAATGCCAATATTCACAAATATTGAAGCAATGGATGAATAATTACAAAGCCTTAGTAAGTGATGGAATTACACCGGGAATACAAGAATTCAACATAGTGACTAATCTCATCAACTATTTTCTAAAACTATTAAGCTTTTACCCACTTGCATTACCTAAGGAATATTTATTCTTGTAATGACTTCTCATTGGCTAGGTCTTTCCTAAAACAATCTGCAATGGCATTATTTCAAGAGATTAAGTTTGAAAAATCACCCAATATTGATTTTTGTCCCTTTTAAAAAATAATTTGGCTATGGAAAAATGACTTGACAAACTACATTTCAAATTACAAATAAAGTATATTTTGGGGATTCAAGGAAGTCCTTGAAGTTGGGCAACGACCATTAAATGGTTGATTGGGATTTTAGGAGTTAGAGTATGCTGAATTTGGTTTACTTTTTATATAATGATGTAGATGCTCAGGTTGAGAATGAGGGTTGCTATTATGTGAGATTGTGAGTTTGTGAGTGTACAATTTTTTAAAGATTCTATCTAAATTTTTGGTCAAAGTTTTTTATTTCTTGAAAAATTTAGTACTTATTGTTGTGGACCTATTACCGTGGACCTATTACTATAGTCCCTTGAGTAAACTTGATGTGCTACTTATTGGACATTTCTATATTTTAACCCCTTAGCATCCAAGAGCCTCAAATATGGCCTCTCCAAACTAAATTTTTTTCTTGTTTGACTATTATAATCTTTTCAACGGTACGGTGAGAGGATGCGTCCCTTTCCCTTTAGCTCAAGACTTGTCTCCACTACCAATCGGTACGATCAATTTATGTTGATTTCTTTTGTGAAAAAGAATTAGTGATTGATTAGGATTTGTTTGAAATCAAATGAGGTTGTTCCATTGAAATTTAGATTTTGATGATCACCTCCCTCTTGTTGCATGGGACCTCTTGGAGCCGAGAAGAGTCCCTAGCTACGGACAAAAAAAAAAATTGAAATTTKAAATTTGAAATTTTTTCCCGGCCTCGGCTAGGGGCACCTTTTGACACCGAGAGGTCCCAAGCAACAAGAAGGAAGTGATCATCAAAATCCAATTAATAAGAAACACATCCACATGACAAGTGTTTAATCTTTCTCTCGGTGTAGAAAAGTCCCATGAAACAAGAAGAGGGCATCAACCAAGAAACCATGAKATGAAGATGGAGGAGTTGGATCCTTGAGAGGTCCACAAGAGAATTGTGATCGACTAATCAAAATCAACAATTTGATATAACTGATCTCATTCCTTAAAAAAATAATTCCTATTAAGCAAATATTTTCATCCAAAATCATAATATGAAGATGACCCTTGCTATTACAAAATAGTGATCAACAAAATTAATTTTGATGCGGCTAAGCTATTTCAACACATAATGAATTCCTATCAAATACTCCCTCCGTCCCAAAATGATCTTCCTGTTAGACCAAATCTTCTGGATTAAGGATAAAAATAACTTTTTAAAGATTCAATTTGCATAGTATGTAGAGTTTGGTGTTCTCTTTGCATCCTAAAAAATTTGAGTTTTGAAGCCCTTTTCAAAGTGTAGTTTTTGAATATTGAAAAAAAAGAAGGCCAATAGGAAGATCATTATGGACGGAGGGAGTATTTTTTTTCTTCTAAAATCAAAACAAGTCCACTAACTTAAAAAAATCAAGAGGGAATCCTCCCATTGACCTTGAGAGGGTCCATGATGCTATGAGACAATTATCAACTAAAATAGAATTCAATTTGACAAAGATCATTAGATATTAACATAATATTTATCAACCAAAAAAAGTTCCTAAAATCTAAACAAGTCCAACAACAACACATCAAATGAGATTTATTGATACCTTCCTATTAGGCCCCCGAGAGGACCCAAGCTACTGTAGAACTTTGATTAACCAATATTCTAATTAAACTTATTTCCATCTCCATTCAACTTTCACATCAATTGAGTTCTTCATTTTTGTAATGCATACTTTTAGTATTTTAGAAAATTAGGATCTTGATTTGAATTCTATATAACCACGGTTATAGATCCACAATAATAGGTCCATGCTTTATGTTGTAGGTAAATGAACTAAGTGCTCAAGCTTTATATGTAAGTTTGAAAGTCTTTTTTCATATCAAATAAAAATTTCAAGACAATAAAACAAAAATTTAATACAATCCACGGTTATAGGGGATGTGGTGATAGGTCGCAAAACTTACTATAATTAATACATTTTTTTGAATTTTTTTTGGAAAAAATTTTATTAGAAAAAAAATTCAAAAAATTATATTTTGGGGGCTCTACACTCTCAAGTTCCACGCTCACAAGCTCCACGCTAGAAGCTCATAAGCTCACCGCTCCAAACTTACATACTAGCGTTGTTGGGTTGAGAAATACMACACCTAAATCATAACTTGAATCTATTTTGTAAAAGATTTCTACACTTTGCATTATTATGATTATTTTGTGAAGAACAATCATTGAAAAATACTTATAAATTCACCAAATTTCAAAGAAGACTTGTTTTAAATTCTACATGGTGGGTTGTTCTAATAAAAATATATAAAGTAGAAGAGGAAGAAAATAAAAAACTCTTGAAACTCAATTTTTAGGGCCTAAATGCTATATATTTTTGCCATTATCCATAGAAAAGAATGTTCTCAAGTGTCAAAAAAAACTACCTAGTTGCAATTTTTTACTAGTCTTTTATTAAATATGGAAAATAAATTTTTTAGACCCAAACACAAAAATGCATCAAAAATTGCATGTGTGCGCAAATGACATTAAATTTCTAGATTTGCAATAAAAGTGTGAATTACAAAATTTCATTTGCATTCGTAGAAAAGTCAAAAGTCAAACTACAAAAATGGTTCAAAACTCCAAAAAACACATTTTGGTCTTGAACATATTAAAAGTTCAAGGGAATCCACCCCAACTCAGCTACATCATGCATGAAGGAAATTGTGTTTTTGGCTCATAAAATAAGCCTTTACAAAATAAACAACACACCACTCACTAAATTAACAAGCACTGAGTTGCAAGTATTTCTACTAAAATAAATATGTATTATTTTTGTACGTCTCTTCTATACAATCCTTAGTACAATCTTCTATTTTGACTATTATATAAGAAATTCCTATGTGACAATCTTATTGTACATCAACAGTGGCTGAAGTGTTTGGGGGTTGTACATCATATTTCGAACATCTATAGTTTCCCTCATTTTCTCCCCTCAATTGTTTGGGACCCTTAATACCCCTATTTAGTGTAGAAAGTTCATGGTAATTTTGTTACAGTAAATAAAAAACTGAAAAAATATGGACAAGCTTGGTCAACATAGAAATCTGGAAATCATCCTCTTTGGGTACAATACACTAATGATGGTAAATAGTGTTACTTACACTAATTGGTTTAAAACAACCACAAGTTTTTACTCTTAATGAATATTTTTACCAACTGTAGGTACAAAGTTTTCCCAACTATAGTGCTACTAGGATCCATGAACTCCAGAAAAATATTCATGAAGAGTAAAAACTTATAGCAATTCTAAAATAGTTAGTMTGGATAACACTATTTACCATCATTAGTGTACTGTGTGAATCATTTTCTTGTCGGTAGGCCAGCAGTTGGCGGCTCAAAAAGTCTTACTGTCAGCTCACCGCAGACACCGACCTGCACCGCACTAGCTAGGAAGCAACGTAATTCAGAAGGCCGACCCCAGCGCATTGGATTTGATCATCTCTTCCACACTTGAAGACGTCGGAGCTTCAGTTCATCATATCCGTGTTTGCTAAGCAATTTGWAGACATTGGAGCGCGCGTAACACGCTTCGGAGTAAGCTTTTGCTTTTCCTGGTTGTCTGTAAACACATTGCTAAGCTACAGCAGGTGTCTATCGTCACTAATCTAGTCTGTGAAAGTCATCTCATCGCTTTTCAATTTCACACTGCAGTCTGCCAGATTGCTTGGTAGCTAGAACGACTTACATTGATTGTCCCGCCAGTGTTGTGTTTATGTACGTGGATTGTAATTGAGTGGTTCGGTGTGTCCACTGACAGTCTCAAAAACATTTGGGTGTGCGATTTTCCAGATTTTCTGACCGATTGTAGTGCACATGGAAGAATATAGATACGTCTGTGCTTAGGTGCTCGTGTATCGATAGTGCTGGATCGGAAACCCTAACTGTGTGTTCGTCGATGTTTGCCATCGCCTAGTGTTGGCAGATTGTTGCGACGTTCAGGGTGGTGGCAGAGAAGGGAGCAAGCCATGGAGCTGTCAAGTCGAATACTGATGCTGGTTGTCTGTTTCGGCGTTGTTGTGGAGCATATTGTCGCCCAAGAGTTGGTGGGTACTGCAGCGCAGCGTGCGGAGCTGCTTCTGAATCAAACAGAACTCAATGTTCGGAGCTTCGTGACGCAAGTCGAATCGAATGCGAAGGATTCCTGTGGTATGGATCCCAAACCCCACGCTAGAAAATCTCTAGACCTAGTCGAGATATTCTGGAATTGTGAGCTGCTGACTCTGTGTCGGTACACATGTAGGGGTCAATCGAAAACTATTCCTGAAATTGGTGACCCTAATTCAAATTCTAGTTGCTGGATAGCTTCTTTTGGGGGTCGTCATTGATTGTTTTTCTGTTTCGAAATAGGGTTGAAAACATTGTAATATGGAGCAGAACTTTATCGCCTGCCATAATGTGATTTTGAGGGATGTCATCGAGCTTTGGTTTTGTGAATGCGCCAAGATCTTCTAGATTTCAGGTAGAGCTTTTGTTGCCTTTGATACTCTGCAGAAGGCCGGGTCTGCAACGCGGGTCCTCTATAGTTCCTGACCTAAAGCATGTGAGTTGTCCAGAAATTAGGGTTAACGTACGTTGGGCAAATAGTTGGTCTAAAGTTGTCGCGTTGAATTGTTCCTCTGATGGGAAGTGCAGCTTTGTTGAGTAATTGTAATGCGACCTCATCCTGTAGCCGCCTTTCATGCCCCCAGTTCGCTACCAGAGAGCAATTTTCCGGCTATGGGTGTCAGGCGGTTCTGCAGAACTCCAATTGTAAGAACAACTGCTCACGGAGAACCTTTGACTTCTCCCGAAGTTTTATACGGTTAGTTTGTAACTTCACCAGTACTWATCATGTCYGTTTCTGTCAATGGAGGCTGTGAAACCTCGTTCAATTAAACCCRGTTTGTAGGTTTGTTACCGCATTGGGCACAATGTGTGGTCCACAGTACTAAGTTATCCGTAATTCAGAGTTTTATGGTGTGATTCTGAAATTTTCCTCTTCTACTGGAAGTTCTAACACCCCTAATTAATGTGATACAGAATGCGCGCTGAATAGTTGAGTGAGGAGAACCTCAACCTCAGTACATTTACTTTTGTTCTTTTTGTTTTTTGATTCGCAATCTTGATGCAGTGTTGCTGGACTGGACCGCTACAATATCAGTGACAGACAGTTAGAAGGAATTTGTGCTCAGAGGAATTTGGACCCCTTCTTCGGCACCATCTCCAACAAGACGGACCTCTTTCGGGTGTTTTTCGGATCCGTGGATGGCACCACCCGGATTTTCCCAGGAGCGGTAATGTTGGCAGACAACCCATGCTGAAATAGTTCCCTAAGTGGCGTCGTTTTTGAGTGGCGCAATAGGAGACGCTGTAAGACAAAAGATACTTTTTCACTGTGAGCATAGGCTTTTTGCAGAGAATTGTGTTGCTGGGGAGAGATCACTTTGTATTGGGCAATGCCCAAGGAGGAGGGCATTTGGCAATATAAAGGGCCAACCAGGAGGGCGGAGCTGGAAGGGGAGGCGCTTTATATTGCAAAATGCCCGACAACGAGGGACATTGCTTGACGTAAATCACGAGTAGGAAATTGGAAGTTGGATGAAACACGTGGGATGAAATAGCAAAATTGGATGAAAAATCCATAATGCTCGATTACGCAGGTTTGCCTGCGTAATTGAGCATTACACAGTAGAAATGAACGGGCGATGGCTTGGGAGTGGTTTACGGAGACGAGCAATCCTGAGCACGAATTTTAAAGTTGGAGATTGTATAAATCGTTAAGTGACAATAGACAATCCCATTCGCATTCAAAAGCTAGTGGTCGTAGACATTGATCCAAGTCATGTTTACGCCATTTGCTCTGAAGGCAAATGTTCAAGGTTTATGATTACTAGAGGATTGCCTGTTCCTTATGATTTTAGTATCCTCTATGAAGTTTTAGAAGTTTTGAATTGGGAAATGGGACAATGTCATGTGCAGGATGAAGCCGACTGCGGTAGCTATGATCCTCGAAGTCGACCATGGTAAGTCCCCGGGAAGACACCGCAACTCTTGAATTCAAACTCACTCATTCCATGTGATAATGCCACAAAGCACACTCTGTTAAGGAAGAAATACTATGTGCGTTGCTTTAAGCCTTTTAACCAATATGGAGAAATGTACTCCCTTTGGGAGATCACTCTAGAGAGCTTTGGAGAGATCGCTTTGTGTGCAAGAGCTGAACTCACTTGAGATTGTTTTTTTTATTATCACTATATATGAATTCTTATGCAACTTCAAAGCAAAAGGTTTTAGATCATTATAAGTGTCATAGCAAAATACCTATATCCATCCAAAGATTAGTGTCCATAAACATTTYGCTAAGTCTTGCTTAACCCATTAAGGACCGGTCGACCACTTTTTTGTTGAACTTGACACTTTTTCATTGGTACCAGAGTTTTAGGATGAATTTGGATACAAACGAAAGGGGACAGGTGCAGGGAATAGTTTATCGTATGCATTGGGATAAGAATCAACACAATTCGTGCTAGCATGTGGTTTAGGGGTTGAAAAATCTGATGATATGTGGGTTGAAAATATGTAAAGCTTTCAATAAGGGAACTTTGAATTGTCACAAAATTTATTGTGGAGGCCCAATCATTTATGCCAATTCTATTGATATGGTCAAATCTCCAGAAAGCATCACAATTTGATAATCTCTTTCATGTTTAGCTTGAGACCAAATCTTTTTTTGCCCACCCCCTAAATCGACCACAATCCTTAACGGGTTAAGGTCTGTTAGAATTGTGTTGGTTTTCATACATAACCCTCTCCTCCAAACTTGATCAAAGAAGACCTTCAAATCTTAGTGATCTATTGCTTTTTGAAAGAGCGTGGAAACGATGGAGGTATTATCCTAAACCACCCTCCCACTATCCAACTTTGTTGTGCAACATTAATTAAAGTAAAAGGAGTGTAGTTGTTATTGTTGTTTTTAGCACATACAACATTTTTGCTCTAGCAAGATGTAATAGACTAACCAAGACTTGGCATTTACTCCAAGGGTGACACCCCACCAATGACGAGGGTTTTGTTTCTCCCATCAAACAAGAAGATTGTGTTGAGTTATGAAAGTGAATGAAAAGGGTTATGAAAATGTGAGTTGTTGATAGCATGAGTCAATTAATATAGACAACAAGATTATATTCCTCATGGTTTTGTCATCTTTTACTTTAGTCCCTACATATTAATTTTCATCATTTTTTGGTGTTGGTGATCCTTGTTCAACTATTCATTTTTTYCCTAGGTATCTAACATCAACAAAAGTGAAGAAGGTTGTTATGGTACTCATTGACCGAGGTTCTACAATGACCACAACATATTCAGGCACAAGTCGTGATAACCGCCTGGGAGGAGCATTTGAGATTGCAAAGGCTTTCTTGAATACTACCACTCAGTACGATTATGTGAACATTTTCTTATTCGATCATGCAATAGTGGAAGCAATCTCTGACAAAGCAGTAAGTTCTATCAATCATCTATCTAAGACTTTCTTATAGCTATTTGTTGGCTCTTGCACAAAGAAATGGAGGTCAATTTTATCTACACAAGCTACATCTACAATGAAGAATGTCGTATTTGTTATTTTGGTCAAATTTCCATGTAATGACGCATTACAGAAATCCAAGTTTAGGTTGCCTAAACAAATCAAAAGTTTCAAAATGTCTTTTTTGAAACTAGACCCACACGAGTCTTAGACTTAAGCTTAAGGGTTTTAGTCATAGGGTTTTGGTTTTAAATGGGCAATCAAGTAGTACCCACTTGAGTACTTGATGATTCTAACTTTTTTAGCACTGGATCACACATTTTGGCAAAGCAAAATTTGCCAAATTATGATTATGACAAGGATTATCTTGAACACAAGATGGAGAACAAAAGTAGCTTCATGTGCATTTTTCAAAGCTAAAATGTTAAGAGTTTTGTAGTTCCGTATGCACTTAATTGGTTTTGGATTATGAGGAGAGTCTAATATTTGGTGCACTTCTCTTGATGTTTTTGGATACCCATCTGGAACTACATCTTTAGTTGTCCAAGGTTTTCAATTTTTGAATCAAAACTCCTTTGAATAACTTGAAAGTTACGACACTAGAACTTGAATAATTTGCAACTATACTGAGAAATAAGTTACTGAAGCCTCTTGTAGCTTTTTTTTAGCTGTATCGATGGGACAGGACTTCTCCTGGTAACATAGATAGCCAATTGCTGAGTTTTATATTTGATTTTGGCTCACGTGCAATACTCTTGACAATGTGCGGCGCGTGCAGGTGAGAGTGACGAACCAAACTACCCACCCTGAGTTTGGGAATTTCACAGCGGATCTTGACGTGTCGAAACAAAACCCGGCCACCACCGTCGACATTGCATCCAATGCTACCCAAGCCATCAACGCAGCGATTGCCAATGTAGAAAGTAACGCAGACATCACTAACGATTACCTCAAGGTCTGCACTTCTCCTCGCCCAATCATCGCGCTCAGAAGGTGTTTGCAGCTCTTGGCCAAAAATGTTCTGCAAATGCTACTTCTTCTTCTGTAGCCCTGCTTCTTTTGTTGAAATTTTTTTAACTCTGTTTTAATGTTGACCTGCAGACTCGAGCTGTGTGCAACTCCTCTCCATCCTACGCCAATATCGTGTGTTCAAGCAGTTCAGAATACGACATCACGAGCCTCTCCGAGCTGAGCTGCTGCGGCGTCTGTAAGAGCAAGGATGCGACACCTGCGTTAAGAAAAGCAATTGGCATCGGGGTGGGGGTTGGCATTGCAGGGCTCCTTCTATTATCTGTTGCTGCTTTCCTCTTTCACAGGAAATTTAAAGAGATGATGGAAATAAAAAAAATTACAGATTCCGGCGTTCCAGTTTACCCTGGATCCCCCAGGAGAGACGACGAAACGTCTTGGTAGAGTCTTTCTTTTGTTTGTCTACTGTAGAGTTCCCAGGGGGTTTGTGCTGCCGGACTTCCCCTGCGAGGGTCACAGCAGGAAAAGGGAGAGAGTATACGCGCGACGTCCTTCCGCTCTCCTCGGCTTCCCCATGGAAGTTAGAGTCAGGTCCATTTGGATCAGGGTTTTTTTCTTAGGCAATTAAATGCCCAATTTCTTAAAAAAAAAAAAAAAAAAAAAAAATGGCTAGCTTCAAGCCTATAGAAAAAAAACAAAGGGTAAATGAGTGAAAAAATGCCAGACAGAAATCATGGCCCTGTATACTAATGCCACAATGCTTCCTAAAGCTCATTTCATTTGTCATACAAAGCCAATACATACAAAAATTGCATACAAAAATTACATATTCAAAATTACACACTCTAAATTGGCCTCTTTCAGTTAAAGCCCTACAAGTGACGGAGCCACACAACTTAAAAGCTCTTGAAAGGGAGGCCACCTAACCATTTGTCCGAAAACCAAAAAAATAACATTGATTTGGATGTTCTGTGTATGCTTTCTAAGGTAGGAGGCTTTGAAAGCAAGTGGGCATTTAGAAACGCCCGTATAGACTTGCCTGAAATGAACATGAGATGGTCTTTAAATGGACCTTTCATAGTCATTGAATGGATCAACAAGAAAAAATTATTTATCACAAGAATCAATCATTCTCTTTGTTTTCCCCGTTTCTCTTTAGAAGTTGCAAGTGAACAGTGTATGGAAGACCTAAGGTTATAAATAGGAACCTATGACTCATCTTGTTTGAAAATTTATAAGTATTTCAAAAATGCTTCAAAAAATATGAAATGACTTGTGTTACAATGAGAATCTAATTTTCTTTGTTTGTAAAGTAAGCTAAAATATTCCCATCAAAGGAACTACATGAAAAAGGCAGACCAGCCCTTAAATGAGCAGTTTATGAGCCTCCTACCTTACCATCCAGTGTTAATACCATCTTTTGTTAGAATGATAGYTTGTACTTGATTGGACATGTTTGAAATGAACCTTTGCAATTGTTGAAGAGAAATTTGATCCCCATACTGCTTGAATTGTTTGTACAATTTCAGATTGCTTGTTCTTAACTTGATATGGTGTATCAACAAATCTTTGACTATCTTCCAAGGTTCTCTTCGGGATTCAATCATTCAAATCACCAAAATTAGGAAGCCAATATAACTTCTTCATTTGTAGACCTTCTAATAAAATCCACTCTTTAAAGTAATAAACCTCTTTACAATAATGTGTCAAATCGGTCTCAACCCGGGTTACATACAAAGGTCATGAAGGCAAATCAACCTCCATTATTATAGTATCCTCTCTACAAGAATGTGTCACACTAGTTTTGGCCCAAATCTTATTAAAAGTTCTATTGTATCATGTACTAAGCTTGTTGTCACCGGGATTGTCACTTCTTTGGAAACTCACCATAATGGATTGCAGCACCTTTTTTTATAAGCGTGAGATCACGGTCCTTTGTGTATAAGAGAATAAACTATTAAACATTGTCTTCAAAAGGTAGAGTAGTAGAATATGAAACTTCTAGATTTAAAATTAATATATTTTTTAATGTCTACAAATGTTGCAACTTTTCTTTTTAAAATATAAGTTCTTGTTATGTTAAAGGTCTATAAGTATTTATAAATTGCATCCTTAGATGGGCAATTGTACATGCTACAATACTACGGTAAGAAATTCTCACGAGGTGATTGCAAGAAACACTTGTCCTATTTTTGTCCCCTTTGACCTCAAATAGGGTTTATTTTGCTCATAACTTTTGTGCCATATGTCTATTTTTCTATAAAATTTGAACGGAAAGATACATGTCATTGTTGTAGACACTGAGAATTTTCTTGAATTTTCTTAAAATTATTTTACTATTTTAAAATAGAACTCAATTGGATGTCTACTCCGGTCATTTAGGAAGGTTTTAGTACTTTTTTTGACCCAAAAATGAAAACTTGAAGCTCATAATTGGGATACAAGGACATTTTCTAAAGTTACACAAGCCTACAAAGACATTTACTAAAATAATATATTGTCCACCTTTCATATGTGAGTGCACTACTTGTCTACCTTTGTACAAGTGCAGAGACCACAATTTTTTTTCTCCCAAAGATGAAAATGGTTGAGAAGAAGCATCAATCTTAAGTTAGAAAAAATGGGTTACTTTTATTTTATTTTCTTGAATTTTTTTTAGTATTCCCTAAAAATCAAACATCAGAATGTCCAGAAAAATGGAAAAATGAATCCTGAGTGACTGCCTAAAACTGTAACCTTCAAGTGCAAATTGTGCATGCCCAAAGTTCTAAGCTGAATGAAAATGTCGACGAGAGGTTCGGTTGTCCAGTTGCTGGTTGCTGGTGCAGTGGAACTTAAAATTGTGCTGGCCAATGCGTTGGTTCCTGGCGTACTGTTAGTATTGGAAAGCGGCTAGTTTACCAAGGACACCAGCTACCGACATATTCAACGAACATASAGTATGCCAATGAATTTGAGAATCTGTGGGAGTTTCCATACGTACTGAACATAAGTACTAATTGTCCACTGCCCTTCCCTCCGTCTAGTCAAGCATCAACTAATCGTCACACTCAAAGTACTGTCTCTAATTCGTCATACATTGGCGCGATCCTGAGTGCTAACATTGTTACACTAACGGCACAAAGAAGTGCACAAAGCTTCTAGAAAAAGCTCTAAAAGTACCATATCCGCCWCTACAATTCAAGCAACGAGAAATGTCAATTTCCTTGAATTGGCCGTATAATTCTAGTACTTCGGTACTTTTCAGGAAGCGCAGCTTGAAACGTAAATCTATACTTGTCCAAGTTTTAAGAGCTTTTGTAAGAAGTATGTCACACTTCTAGCGCCGAAAAGTTTAAGGGTGTAACAAAATTTAAGAGGAAATCATTGACTAGCTCTTGCCTTGTCCAGAGGCAGTACTTGTGCACCCGGCCGGATGCATGGGACTCGGTAGGAGGGTAGGGTTCGATGAAAGGAAAGACTATCGAGACAAGAACCGCATTGGGAGTTAAGCTCGTCGGGAGGGAAATTAGGTGTATAAGTGAGCTCTCATTGACCACTTCGTCTTGTATTACCAGTTGCBTTGCTCATAGCGTCTCCTCTTCGTTGCCAACGTGCTAAGGCTTTGGCCTAGCGGCCTAGCCTCCTCGCGTCTGGTGGATCCAGACTCTGGTTCTACATTGATTTGCTTTTAGTGCTTGGCATTTCTGCGCTGTGGTTGTGTTTCAACGAGCTAGCTCGGTTTCAGACTCTGGTTCTGCTTTTCGTGCTTCGCTTTCTGCGCTCTGGTTTTGTTTCAACGAGCTAGCTCGGATTGTTATTGCTGCTTGGTGTGAGAGAGGATCCGTCGATTAACTCGCGAGACTTCTACTTCTGGTTTGCGAAAGCACGGAACGTTGGCTGCATGCGTGCCCAGGCGGATGAGGTAGGTACCTGGACTCAGCTCATCGCTCATTCTTAATTCACTGTGCGTCAGTGTAGCTGAGTTGATTTAAAGTTCACAGACAAGATTGGAAATTCAAACGAACATCGATCGCAGTACGCGAAATTCTTTTGAAACTGAATTCAATGTCATGTGTTTCGACTAGGGTTTTAAATCAACTTTCAAGAGTTTCGATAGCTAGTGATTTGGATTTCCCCCTTCCCAGGAGATGCTAGCTCATCAGTATTGATGTGTGCAGTTAATTTGTGGCGATAGAAGCATCTACTACGGGAAGATCACAAAAGAGATTCACATTCGTTGCAAGCGGAACTGAAAGTAGAGCTCAGTTCGTAATCCATCCAATCCACTTCGAGCAGTCAGTGTCGACCAATACTAATGGCTGCAGCATTGMGGAAATGGAAAAGAGAGAGGGAAGAACATGGAAACGGCCGAATGGAATTTTCTCCCAAACGGGAGCGAGAATCATCGCCAGTAGTGGCACCCTCTGCAGAGAATGACCAAGTGACCGGCCAGCAAGTGATTAGCCAAGAGACCAGCGGGAAGTACTTGAAAGAAGTGRAGGCGACATTCAAGAACGACCGGGAGAGCTACCAGAAGTTTATGGGGCTCATCGAGGACGTGCGACTGAAGCAAGTGGACCACGCCGGCGTCCACAGTCGCATCATGGAGCTCTTCAAGGACCACCCGAGTCTGATCCTCGGCTTCRACATGTTCCTTCCGGATGACCACAGGATCACCCTCCCAGGCCTTCCTTCCAGGRAACCTCTCGAAGTTTTAGTGAAGCAGCAAGCGACCACGTTTAGGCGCAAGGTCGAAGCTCTCGGAGAGAGCAAGTACAAGGAGTTTCGTGAGATTCTAGCCGTGTATAAGAAACACAGCAATACTATCGACTTCGTGTACAAGTTAGCCGAGAAGCTGTTTGCAGACCATAGCGATCTTCTAGCAGAATTCAGAACCTTTTTGCCTTATTTGGAGGGTTCCAGCAGTGAGATGCCCGCTCAGGAACCGGTTCAGAAACGGGCTCAGCCTCCCAGGAAAGTGAAATATGTGCACCTGAGTGCAAATGTGGAGGAGAACGAGGCACCTCGCAAGAGCAGTAGATGTGCAGTAATTGCTCGCAAAGTCAAGGAGAAAATGGAGACTATGAATTCCAAGGAGGTCGCAGGGTGAGTGCTCCATCTAGCTCCGATCCTTGTCCATTTGCTTGCTCGATCATGCTGTAAAAGTGTATATCATCCTGAACTTGCACTTGCATGCGTTAATTTAGACTGCCTAGAACTGGCCTGGTACGTGGACTTCGACTGGTTTAGACTGACGAGACCTGGTGGACTGTGACTGAGCCCAGGAAGCTGAAAGAGAGGACCCGCAACCGGGAGGAAGAAGCTCGGACCAAACCCACCGAAGTGCGTCAACCAGCTCGGATGACCGCCAGCAATGGCACAGGGAGACAGCAAGTGAAAACGGCGCCCAGGAATGCTGCTGAAGCTGGTTCCCCTCGTCCAGCATCTGATCAGAGAATGTCTACCCGCTCAGACTCCAGGAGGCAATTGCTTGATACGAGCACACCGCTAGCTCCCCCACCCCCGCTGCCATCCATGGCAGAGCTTCAGGAGCGTCTGAAGAACGTCACCAAGTGCCGCCCCGATTGTAAGGCTTGTGAGCCTGTGGAGTACCCGACTTTCAACTGGCAGGCGGAAGATCCTGAGTACTACGCCGAGGGGAAGGCCAACAGGGAGAGGGAACGACAGGCGCTCATTGCTGGCGGCTTTCTGGGGAGCTTCAATGACGAGTTCGTAGTTAATAATAATATCATGATCAAGCAGCTACAGTAGAGGCTCATGCAGTTAAGCCACTTTGAACTTTGGGGTCCAGGAAAGGAAGAACATTCTTGCTTCACAGTCACAGCAGGGTTTGCCAATGTAATTTCGACTTCATTGGTACTGAGGGATGAAAAATGTATGACGGAGTGGAGACTGAGCCGTTTTCGTAATTGAGAGATGTAAGAGTTGGCTTGAAGCTAGCATAACCCAAAAATATACTAGGTAGATTTCCATTATACATTAGTTGTGAACAAGAAGGGAGGTGCCTTTACACACTTCAAGTTCCTAAGATTACGTATGTATCCTTTTATACATCTAGACACATAGAGACTCCATTGGCCATGGAGGTCAACTTTGATTACAAGTTGAAGTGAGAARACACTTACTCGAMTGAACTTTAATKTTTTGCAATTTGATTTTTAGCTCAATACAGAATACGTATGGAAAGGTCCTTTTAGAGGCTCCACTGCCCATACAGGTCAACTTTGAATGTAATCTTGTTCATGAATTATGGAATGTAACCCACTGTATTACGACGAATTGTTCATGTTACACTGAAATCTTAGTCTAGAGACCCCAGCCTCCGTCTTCATGACTGTTCTGCWAATTAGAAAAGAAACACAAGATAATTTCAAAACAACAATTACCAATCTCATTAACCASATAGGTACGTCGAACAAGTATTATTTACCGGTACAGTTGAGAGGTCAGATCAGCGACATCSAGCTCAAGGCCACTTTTGCATCGTGTTTTCAAACAAGGAGTTAAGTTCTCCAATGGAATGCCCAATTACTGTAAAAATAATTTACATCAAACTTCTTTTGCGCCATGGCTCAAGGTGCCGTGTTTGCGCCATTTATCCCCATCGTAATGTCACAGGGGTCCAAGGAAGATCAATTATCTAATTATGTATTTCTCTTTAGACGGTGACTGCTAACCGTGGCCGGGGGAATAGCCACAGAAAAATTGGCTCAAGGTGGGGGATAGACTTGCCATGACTCTGGCAACAAGGATTCTCGAAATGTTAATGTCATGGCACATAATTGAAACTCACGTTCACCGACTTCTAGGCAAACAAAGACGTTCTCCCAAGGCATGTTGTTGGGTCTTCAGGGGGATCCAGGGTAACATGGCATGTTAGCATCTGTAATTTTTTTGACTTCAATCATTTCCTTGCATTTCCTGTGAAAGAGGAAAGCAGCAGCAGATAGTAGAAGGAGCCCTGCAATGCCAACCCCCACCCCGATGCCAATTGCTTTTCTTAACGCCGGTGTCGTATCCTTGCTCTTGCAGACGCCGCAGCAGCTCAGCTCTGAGAGGCTTGTGATGTCGTATTCTGAACTGCTTGAACACACGATATTGGCGTATGATGGAGAGGAGGTGCACACAGCTCGAGTCTGCACGTCAACATTAAAACAGAGTTAAAAAAATTTCAACAAAAGAAGAAGACAGAAGAAGTAACATTTGCTTAACATTTTTGGCAAGAGCTGAAAACACCTTCAAAGGCCCAACTGCTAGTTCAAGGAAGAATCAGGGTACATCCAACTGAAGATGGTTGTTCTATGTTTGCTTGGCAGTCACATCCTGAATCGTTAATTTCGTTAATCGGCGCGATTCTGAGCGTCAAAGCTAAACTATTCATCTGCACAAAGCTCTAGAAACGAGGACAGGTATGGATTTACGTTATGTAAAATGTCAACAATTATACATAAAATGAGATGAATGAAACCCAGAAGGCATGAACATCACCAGGTTGAGGCAGGTAGGAGTGCTGAGATCCCTGGACGCATTGAAATTAATCTCAGGATTTGATCTTAATTTCACGGCACCTTCAATTGCATCCCCATCAATATTGTAAACCTGAAGCAGCTTAGTCTTGAATAGGCTAATACCCACAACCCCCAGAAGCTCCCTGTTGTCGCTGAAAGCTGTCAAAAACTGCCTAYCGTAAGTAAGAAACACCACACTACATTGCCAAGTCGGTTCATGGTTTTGAGCGCAATACATGAGGAAGTCCTTCAAATTTGTCCAAATTCTCTTTTCTACCAATACATACAATGTTCTTCCCTTTTGAAACTTTCTATATACACAAGCAACCTAAACTTGTATTTCTCCAAGTGCACTATTCCATGGCAAATTGGCCCACATAACAAATGTGACATTCTTCATTATAGATGTCACTTCTGTAGATAAAATTGACCTCCATTTCTTTGTTCAAGAGCCAACTAAAAGCAATAACAAAGTTTGAAATAGGTGGTTAATAGTACTTACTGCTCTGTTGGAGAGTGCGTCCACTGTTGCATGATCAAATAAGAAGATGTTAACATAGTCATCTTGAGTGGTAGTATTAAAGAAAGCTTTTGTAATTTCAAATGCTCCTGCAAGGCGGTTGTCATTGCTTGTAGCTGAATACGTCGTGGTCATTGTGGACCCTCGATCTATAAGGACCATAACAACCTTCTTCACTTTTGTTGATGTCAAATACCTAGAAAAAGGATGAGTAATTGTACCAAAATCACCACCACCAAAAATGATCCTTTCCAATTGATGCAAAATAAAATGTAGGGACCAAGGTAGAGGATGACAAAACTATGAGGGACGTAATCTCGTYGCTTGTATTGATTGAATCATACTACCAACAACTCATCTATTCATAAGCCTCTCCTTTCACTTCCATGTCTAAGCACAATCATCTTGGTTTGATGAGGAAAACAAAAACCCTTGCCACTAGTGGGTGTATCACCCTTGGAAGTAAATGCCAAGATTTGATTAGTCTATTACTTCTCCTTGCAACCAAAATGACATATTTGCCAACAACAACAACCCTCCTTTCACTTTCATTGTTGTTGCACAACAAGGTTGGACAGTGAGAGACTAATTTAGAGTACTAGCTCCATCCTTTCCACACTCTTTCAAAGACCAATAGATCTTTAAGATTTGAAGGTCTTGATCTACTTTGGAGGAGAGGGTTATGTCTGATAAATGACACAAGTCTAATGAACCTTAAGCAAGACTAAGCAAAATGTCTATGGCCACTAACATTTGGATGGATATAGGTATCGTGCTACAAGGCTTATAATGATCTCAAATCTTTCACTCTGAAGTTGCATAAGAAATTCATATATAGTGATAAAAAAAAACAATCTCAAGCGAGTTCAGCTCTTGCTAAACGGCTTAAAGCGACGCACATAGTATTTCTTCCTCAACAGAGTGTGCTTTGTGATATTATCACAAGGAATGAGTGAGTTTAAATTCAGGAGTTGCGGTGTCTTCCCGGGGACTTACCATGGGCGACTTCGAGGATCATAGTTGCTGCACTCGGCTTCATCCTGCACATGACATTGTCCCATTTCCCAATTCAAAATTTCTAAAAATTCATAGAGATACTAAAATCGTAAGGAACAGCAAGTCCTCTGGTATTTATAAACCTTGTTTGCCTTATTAGCAAGTGGCGCAAACATGACTTGGATCAATGTCTATGATCACTAGCTTTTGAATGGGAATGGGATTGTCTATTGTCACTTAACGTGGTCTACAATCTCCCACTTTGAAATTCGTGCTCAGGATTGCTCGTCTCGAAACTGATCTCTCCACAGCAACACAATTCTTGGCAAAAAACCTAAACCCTACATATGCTTACAGTGAAAAAGTATCCTTTGTCTTACAGCGTGTCCTCTTGTGCCACTCAAAAACGACGCCACTTAGGGAACTATTTCAGCATGGGTTTGCTGCCAACATTACCGCTCCTGGGAAAATCCGGGTGGTGCCATCCACGGATCCGAAAAGCACCCGGACGAAGTCAGTGTTGTTGGAGAGAGTGCTGAAGAAGGGGTCCAAATTCCTCTGAGCACAAATTCCTTCTAACTGTCCGTCACTGATATTGTAGCGGTCCAGTCCAGCAACACTGCATCAAGATTGCGAATCAAAAACAAAAAGAACAAAAGTAAATGTACTGGATTGAGATTCTCCTCATTCAGCTATTCAGCGCGCATTCTGTATCACATTAATTAGGGGTGTTAGAACTTCCAGTAGAAGAGGAAAATTTCAGAATCACACCATAAAACTCTGAATTACGGATAACTTAGTACTGTGGACCACACATTGTGCCCAATGCGGTAACAAACCTACAAACTGGGTTTAATTGAACGAGGTTTCACAGCCTCCATTGACAGAAACGGACATGATWAGTACTGGTGAAGTTACAAACTAACCGTATAAAACTTCGGGAGAAGTCAAAGGTTCTCCGTGAGCAGTTGTTCTTACAATTGGAGTTCTGCAGAACCGCCTGACACCCATAGCCGGAAAATTGCTCTCTGGTAGCGAACTGGGGGCATGAAAGGCGGCTACAGGATGAGGTCGCATTACAATTACTCAACAAAGCTGCACTTCCCATCAGAGGAACAATTCAACGCGACAACTTTAGACCAACTATTTGCCCAACGTACGTTAACCCTAATTTCTGGACAACTCACATGCTTTAGGTCAGGAACTATAGAGGACCCGCGTTGCAGACCCGGCCTTCTGCAGAGTATSAAAGGCAACAAAAGCTCTACCTGAAATCTAGAAGATCTTGGCGCATTCACAAAACCAAAGCTCGATGACATCCCTCAAAATCACATTATGGCAGGCGATAAAGTTCTGCTCCATATTACAATGTTTTCAACCCTATTTCGAAACAGAAAAACAATCAATGACGACCCCCAAAAGAAGCTATCCAGCAACTAGAATTTGAATTAGGGTCACCAATTTCAGGAATAGTTTTCGATTGACCCCTACATGTGTACCGACACAGAGTCAGCAGCTCCCAATTCCTGAATATCTCGACTAGGTCTAGAGATTTTCTAGCGTGGGTTAGGGATCCATACCACAAGATTTCTTAGAATTCGATTCGACTTGCGTCACAAAGTCCTGAACATTGAGTTCTGTTTGATTCAGAAGCTGCTCCGCACGCTGCGCTGCAGTCCCCCCCGACTCTTGGGCGACAATATGCTCCACAACAACGCCGATACAGACTACTAGCATCAGTATTCGACCTGGGAGCTCCATGTCTTGCTCAACTCTCTTCCACCACCTTCAACTTCGCAACAATCTGYCAACACTGGGCGATGGCAAACATCGACGAACACAAATTAAGTTAGGGTTTCCGATCGGATCCAGCACTGCCGGTAAACGATCACCTCACCACGGACATGTCGAGATTCGATCATGCCTTGACAGGCCCATTACAGTACAGGAGCTTATTTCTCCACTAGATTCTTCCATGTGTACAACAATCGGTCAGAAAATCTGGAAACTCGCACACCCAAATGTTTTTGAAACTGTCGGTGGGCACACCGAATCGCTCAATTACAATCCACTGGCGTGGACATGTGTCGTTCTACCAAGTAATCCAGCAGGTCGGCTGCAGTGTGAAATTAGAAAGCGATGAGATGACATTCATAGGGTAGATTAGTGACGACAGACACCTGCTCTAGCTTAGCAATGTGTTTACAGATAACCAGGAAAAACAAAAGCTTACTCCGTGGCGTGTTACGCTCCAAGGTTTGCAAATTGCTTAGCACACTGATCTGATGAACTGAAGCTCCGACATCTTCAATTCAAGAGTGGAAGAGATGGTCTTATTAAGCATTCAAGACACTGGGATGGGGCTTCTGGTGATTTCGAAGTRGGTTGCAGGAGATGTCTGCCATGAGCGAAAATGGGATTTTGTGGGGCCAACTGATGCCGACAAGTCGAGGGGGGGGCTAAAGGGCCTAAAGCATGAGAAGACAAGGAGCGAACACCGATTCTCTTTCCAGCCTTGGTGAGTGGAGAAGGAGGATTTCAAGGTTCACCTATATCGGTGGATAAAGGACACTTCACAGCCAAATTTGAAGAGGCAGTCAATTTCCACCAATCAGGTTTCTAAATGATAGGTTTCTTGTAATGTGATTGGTGGAAATCGACAACCTCTCTACCTTTGGTCATAGTGTGAAGTGTCCCTAAGTCCAATGGTGAAGATTGGTGAGCTTGAAGGGAAGCAATCAGGTCGGAGGTCCATAAAGCAATCATCTAAGTGTTGAAATTGAATTTTGTGAAGGTAAAACATCTTGAAATATTTTTCAGTAAATTTTCTTTGAAAGACAAGAGGAAATGGCATCTAACCCAATTTGTTTCATATTTTTTGGAGCTTTGTGGAATGAGTTATGAAATTTTGAAGTTGAAATGCCATAGAGCTCTGAAAGGGACCACCTCCTAAAATGTACACATTTTTTACATTTTGGTACCTTCAAGAAAGCAAAATGTTCCTCTGTGTGATGTTTGGTTCAAAATGCCTAGTCGGAGTTCAAACCTCCTACCTTATGTCTGACTTTTTTACTTAATCTCTCCCTAGTCTCCACCCATTGGGTCCACATAGCACTACAATTTCTTGCTTGACCTTGAAGCTTCCCCGTGGAATTTTGCTCGCCCGGGTCACATGGCTAGAGGCTCCAATACTGATTTGTTAAAGATTAATTGTTTTGTATTGTGCAATGATTTTACTTTTACTTGATCTGAAAAAATTAATCTTTTTGAACATTGAGCCTAGGGCTGTAGAAATCATCCATCTTGGTACCATGTGAATCATGTGCTTAAAAAAAAACAGAGTACTCGTTGTAGGTCAAACTGCACTGCAATACCTTTCTCTTTTCGAGACAAAACTCCAACAATGAACATCTACATTTCTATCGTACATAAAAGGATTTTTTGTCATCCACTTGACATTTAGATATGCAATGACATTACAAGTTAAAAAACCCAATGTGTATTGAACTTGAAAACACACAAAAACAACTCTAGTTTGTCTTCAAATCAGCATTTATTAACCCCTAAAGCCCTAAACAATGTATTTTTGGCGATATAGCAATTTTAGGGAGCTCACTACAAATGAAGTTTTTACTTTTTTACTTTGAAATTTTCACACAACATATACCTAAGGAGTAGCTTTGAGGCCAAAAAAATTCATAACTTTTGATTCCATGGTTAAGAACTTATTGTACATTATGTCAATTTCATTGAAATGTGGCCAACTCAGCAATTAAAAAAAATCCTTAAAATTCACTTTTTCAAGGAAAATAACTAAAGTTGGATATTCTAGGTTCATATATACGTAGAAAGCTACAAAGCATTCTATTTTTATCAAATAGATGAAAGTTGTAAGGAGTTTTTGTTTGCAGGTAGTTATGGATTCTCTACTCTAAAACAATCATTAGGAAAAATATGAGCTTTGCAGAAGGTTGTCAAAACAAATCAACCATACAATCCTGTGACATTATAGGCTATAAATAAATATATATATATATATATATATATATATATATATATATATATATTTTTTTTTTTTTTTTTTATAAGAAGAATTTTAAAAAATAAAAAAATATTTTGTTTATTGCAAATCTAATGTGGCACTAGTAGTGCCTCAGCGGATTTTAAGGAAAAAAAAAAAAAAAAATCCATAATAGCACCACTACCTTTTTGAACTTGTAGCCCTTTGCAGGGTTGATATCTTTTCTAATGCTTTAACCCCTAAATGCCCAAGGCCTTGTTTAAGCTTCTACATATTTGCTCTATATTGAACAGAAAGCCAAGTTAGCCAACATTTTGATAAGTTGTATTAATTTTAATTTTAATTGTAACCGTACAAAGTCAAACTGGACATGTTAGAAATGACATAGGAAAAAAAAACGAGAACACAACATCACTTATGGATTGAAAATTTATAATGTTTGATCATGAGGGAGTTAAAACTACAAAAATATTTAAAGTCTTTCAATCCTCTTTTTATATGTCAAATCTAAGAAGTTGACCACCAAAAAAATATGAGGTTGAATGACATAACAAGCATAACGTAAATTCATTTACTGCTTTTGAAAATCTATTTCACAATTTTTTTAAATGAATTTCTATTATGATTTTTTGTACAAGATGTAGAGTATTTGAGTCTCATTTTCAAGTGCTCTCAACACTACAGAATGTCAAGATTGCAATGGAAACCTGGACACAAAATCCAAATAGACAAATCATAATCAATGATTTTCATAATTAGATTTTTGATGTGGAAACTAGACTTCAAAAAGACTTTTACAAAAATACAAACTTCTAAAAATAAAAATTGGGTTAGATTTAATTTAACTATAAAGTATTGTCAACAACAGACTTTGGTGCCTTGGGCATTTAGGGGTTAAAATCCTTTATTTAACTCAATTTTCAACATTATTTTAAAACAATAATTGTAACATCATAGGATGTAAGTTTTTTATTTCAACATGACAAACATTAGAATTGCCATTTTTCAATTTCATAACTCAATTCTCCTCAAAATGTAGTATTTTGAATCCTTGCTTGAATCATTTTCCACTTCTTTCCATTTATAATTTTTTCCTATAATATGTTGTACAATTCCAAATGATTATAAATTTTTAAGCATGTAGCCAAATTGCATTGAAGATTGAATCCAAAGAAGCACCACCAATTGGGACATTTTTTATTCAAATTTGACCTTGTGAAGTTCAGCTATCCAGTTCTTTTTAGGGTCAAATAAAAGATTTTGTCAACTCAAACACTAATATCTTGCAATCTAAGGTAGAACCACCTATAACTAACCAAATAAGGAATTTGGACAAATCTAAACCAATGGAATGCAAGGTAAATATTTTTAGAGGTGTATTGATAAAAATGATGAGGATTGCAAAATCTTTGGAAATTTTTTCACATGAATTGAATTTAGTATGAATTTTGAAAGACAAAAGGTGCTCCGGACCTATAGCCGATCACTAGATCTTCCAATTCCAATCATTCAAAAAACTACTTTTCCACTCATTCCTTCCTACTTTTTTTTGCACTACTTTGGAACATGTATCATGAACTTTTAGTCCCAACTTTGAAAAGATGAAAAAAACTCATTCTAGCCTTGGTTGGAAATACGTCAATCTATGGTTGGTAATGGGGCACTGGTTGGTAATGGGGCACTAGTTGGTAATGGATGGTTCTACCTTACATGGGGAAAATTTCCAAAACGATTTCCACGTCTTTTCAAACCTATGTAAGTCTATAAGATTTTATAACTAAATGTGTCCAAAAATTTGTGTTTTTCTAAAGTTCTAGACTATTTTATAAATAAAAAATTTACATGTAGTGGTAATTGAGTCCAAGTTCAAATTGCAATAAAGTTTTCAAAYTTTTTTAATTGGAGTAGAAACTAAACTTCTTTAACTTCAATTCAATTGTTGGGGTCAAATTCAAAAATGAAATCCAAATTGAGATCAAGGAAAACATCTGAATTCATACAAAAATATGCAAGAGCTCCATGATGACCTAGCTTGGAATATGAATTTGAAAAAGAGCATGTGGACCACACAGCAAAAATATCAATGAAAATTTATTGTTTTACATCTTCAAGAGGCTTTGTATGTCATCTAAGAATCTTTTTGGCTTGTTGAGCACTCCAAAGGTAATCTTGAAACATCTAACATGGCATTTTCTGTCCTTTAATTTGGATGATTTGGGAAAAGCTTCAAGGATGAAAAAAATGTTCTCTCATCTAAACGATTAGAAGGGAGTTGCTGGAACCACAACCTTTTTTTTGGACTAGTGTCCCCCTATTGGACTCACTCCAGAGGCCAGTTTTTGGAGGGACAAACCAAGTTTTTGGAGGGACAAACCAAGTTTTTGGAGGGACAAACCAGTACAGGTCGGAATTCTAACAATTTGGCAAAATTTCACCGAAAAAAAAGCCCTGGTTGGAACTGGGTTTTTAAATAATGATGCTAGATAATCCTTCTTTGTGATATTTATTTGCTTTCCTACCTTAACCCCTAAAGTCCCAAGGCCATTTTTCTGTCAAAAAACACTGAAAACTGCCATTTTTGTTGCATTTATCCAAAAAAACAATTTTTTTTTTTTTTAAAGAAAATCTAATTGTAGGATCTTGTACTTCACTTGTCTTCTATCATGTGGTAAAATTTTCATGAAGTTTGACAGTATAGATTGGAAGATATTAGCATTCAAAGTTGAAAAAGAAAGCTTTTTTGAACACTGGCTTGCAATTTTAGATGACTTTGACCGTCATTTGCCAAAATTATTTGCACTATATACTTTGAATTTAAAATTTTTTATGTTGAAGAATTGAGGCAAAAGTCTAGAAAAAAAATTTCAAAAAAACACACAACTGATTTTCAATCTTTGAAAAATTGTTAAGTAGAAGTAGGTCCAAGATTGAAAGAAAAACTAAATGGTTAATAGCTCTAAGATGGGATTGAAACATAATAATCCCAATGGCAAGATTGTCTTAGCAAGTAAACTTCACCTTTTCAAACAATTTTTTTGAAAAATTATGAAAATTGCATTCGGAAATGAATCCTATAAGTTTATTTTTCAAGAAAATGCTTAGATTGCTTGAAAAACAAGATTGTCAATAACTTTCTCATTACTAGTCCAAATAGAATGAATCAAAGCTTCAAATGTAGACAAAAATATACCGTTTCAAGAAAATAATAATTTAAAATTTAATTTTGAATTTTTGCAAAAAAAATTTGTTGCCCGCCGAGTTCAGTTATGAGGTTTTTGTGGTACAATTTTTGATCCTGGGCCCCTATTTGAAATAAAAATTATATTCCCACGATTAGTTTTTCTATCTTACGAGAAAGTTTCAAAAAGTTTCATAAAAAATCAAGGTCGCAGGAACCTGCCCAAAATTTACTTTGACCACCGAAGGGACAATGAAACTTTAGGGGTTAAAATAATCGAAAATTAAAAAAAAATCACTTTATCTTAGCAACTACTACTCGTTTATCTCAATTTGAATTTTAGCCATGAAATGATATTTTTTGAAATTCAAAGTCTATTAAGTGAAGTAAGTTGCTATTCCAATTTGAAATTATCATAAAAAGTCCTAAAATTCTTATTTTTATTGTCATTTGAACTTTCAACCCTACAACCATGGAGTGTTGATTTCCTATTTTTCTAATGACATAGTGTACACCTATGTAATGTGCACTCAAAAATTTACTCAGCTTAGAGAAATTAGAAAAAATGCATTAGTTAATTATTGACTACTGATGTTTGCATTTGAAAATTTCAAATTAATATTTTGAATCAAAGATCTTGAATTAGGAAAGAGACATTACAAAATACAAATTAACGGTTCCAAATCGGAGATGAATTTTATTTTTTTGCTATAGGTGGAGAAAAACAATTAAATCCCACCTTATAGAAGGCTAGCTCACAGGATTGTCACAAAAAAATGATTATTTAATATGTTCTAAATTATTTATCACATGAACATACTATTCAATACTAGTTGTAATTATGGCATTGTAGCATTTGCAATGTGCAATGGTGGTATTGTTTGATTGGAGATTCTAATTCTCATGCCAACTAATTATCCACCCATATTAAGGTAAGATAGCCCATTGCTATTATTTCTTCCTGCCCTTGTGTGATCTCCTGTAAACTGGAGCTCTTCGACCTTGTCTTGACATCTCCGCTCCACCTTGCCTGTGCGATAGGATAATGGTGACAGGTTCTTCTAACCTCACTCTCAGTTTTTGCATGTTTTTTTGTTATACTCTCAGTAGAACTCACACACTCACTCCCTGTCTATGCATGTTTTTGTGCCAATGCATGTCTCTGTCTCTCCTATAGTACAAAACCCGAATTATTKTACACAAATCTGTTGTCGTAGTCGCTCCATCTCTCCAGCAAGCTCCAACATCGTTCCTGCATTCAACCTAGCTTTGCCACACCGCTCCAGTCCCGCTTCAATTTCACTCTTGCAGTCGCTCCAGCAACGGCGCTGCAACAGCATCGCCGCAGCAGCACTACCCTAGCAGCATCGCCGATACATCGCCCCCGCATCGCCTGCAACAACACACACACACAAGCCCGCATCAACACCTTCAAGAATTTCCGCAGCAGCATCCACCCACAAGCCCGCATCAGCAAGCCCAAGAACCTCCAACAGCAGTACCATCCGAGACCGCAACAGCCTATAACGCGGAGGAAGTCTCAACCTCAAAAGCCGCTGGAGCAACCGAAGCGTAAGGAGAAGGAAACTCAAACCCGCTCAACATCACAGAAGGTTGTAGCTACTACAACAATTCCAAGGAAAAGATTAAAGGGCTCTTTGGCAAACCGACACACCCCTTCCCCACCACCCGCTGCAGGTGTCAATGCAACTAGGAGACGATCAACTCCGACTATGCTAGCACCCCCAGCCTCTCAAGCGACAACTACTTCCCGAGGTATGCTTCACAACTCTAATCCCCTCGGTTTTGCTTTATTGAAAATGTTTTTTGAACATAAACTCATCCCGTTTTGCTTACAAGTAAATAGATGTCAAATTATGTTAGTGAACAGACTTCAAATTTTCGCACATGGATTTTGTAACCCCAATCATGCCCGGGAGCTTTTTGCCCTCGGGAGGGCTTTTACTTTATATCCTAAATCCATTGCAAGTCAGACAAACACCTTCACATACAAAAAATATCACTTTTTTGAACAGGGATCTCGTAACCCCAATTATGCCTGGGAGCTTCCTGCCCCCGGGAGGGCTCTTACCTTATACCCTAAACACATTATAAACCAAACAAACACCTTCGTCACACGCAAAAAATATCATTGCAAAATGGGTAGGGAATCTCACTTGTGGTATTTTATCCCAAAACTATTTGTACACATTGCAAAACATGTCCATGAACTTTCTGCTTTCTGTTACAATTCTCTTATTTTTCTACAAATTTGCACACCAATACCCATTCATGCTTGGGAACTTTTTGCATCCAGGAGGGATTTTTTACTCTACTTACAAAAATTTACATATAAAAACACCCAAACTCAAGGATATTCCGTCAATATGAAAAATTTCACATTTTACCTATACAAATCHTATATACCCATATCCACCATTCTACTCCACAATATAGTCCATTGTGATACACTACTCCATAAATATGGTCGCTTCAACTTCTACAAACCTCCCAAACCTTTATTCTACTGGATAGTGTTAAATCTTTCATTATCTACCATAACATTGAAACTTCCATCCTCTTCTACAATTTTGAAATCATCATCTTCTCTTATAGTACTAATAAATATATACTTGTTTCCTCCCTCTACTCAAATTATACTCTTACAAAATATACGTTCTTACAAAATGTTGAAACTCAATGCAGGACCAATGCCGGACCCTCTACCCAACAAGAAAATACAGAGAATCATGATTCTCGAGGACACCGAAATGGAAGAGGCAAGTGGCTCACACAAGCGTACTACCTCTAAGGATGACCAATCTCCACAGAAGAAATCCAAAGGAGCTATTACAACCATGTCCCTACTTCAACACACAGTACCGTATGAATTTTGGTACGGCTTTGCCAATATGGAGACTCTCGCCTATGAGGCTGGCATGCCGCCAATTATCATCAAAGCAACCCTAGCTGAACTTGTTGCCCAAGGCTTCAACGCACAAGAGGCCACGGAACTCATCAAAGGTCGAATGTCATTTCCACGAGTTCCACAAAAACTCTGGCCAACAAAGCAACCGGACAACATTGTAGGACAACGCTACAACTTGACTCAGATTCCTTTTGATGTTGAAGTAAACATGCACACCCAACTTGCTTTGGATTACCACATTCTACTACACTTTGAGAAACGCACAGTACCCATAGATCATAAACAAGCTATGACAAAAGTAGTGATACGTTGTCAAGAGATGAACATCCCAATAGGTGAGAACATTGCCAAACCTGTAGCAATCCTATGCCATAAAAACACCAAAATATAGTCAGGACTAGCTCGGATCCATCTACAAAACCCTGAAGTAGACGGCATAGCACTACTCTACGGCACCAGAGTATTTGCACTCCAACTCGACAATGACACCCTCACAGTCGCTAAAATTGCCAAAAGCTTCGACCCCATAGCTTCTAGCAATCTACTTTCAGTTAAGATGAATAGTGAGACCATCCGCAACGTAGAATCCCATCATCTTTTCAAGAAGATACTCGAGGAGAGCTTTCATCGGGGCTTTGAGTTCGAGGTTGCCCAAATTCAAAAAGCTATCGTTGAGTCATACGGGTGGCTGACAACAACATCGCCAGAACAATTGACAAAAATCAAGAAGCACCAGATTGCTGTACTTGGAGAACTACTGCAACCGGTCAACCCCAACTTGAACCAGCTGACCCAAGAGGGGGTAAACAAACGCAATTGTCTCGTGCTGATTGTCAAAAACATCAATTTGACCAAATCTATTGCTCAAGTCTCCCAGGGACTCCACGACCATTTTGGCTCCAACAACATAAAGTCTATTTTCTTCCCACGCCACAAAGGAGACTCTTACAGTGGCGTTGCCAACATCGAATGTCTCAACGCCGCAGTTTATAAACAGCATGTGAAATCATCAGCACGATTGCACCAGAAATGGGTGGAATTTCAGCCCCACCCCAACTCTCTTGATGGAGCTGCGCGACCTAATGAAGCCACACTCCAAAAATGGGGCTTCATGGACATCAACAATGCACTAGCTGGTACAGTCGCAGCAATGAAGAACACGGCATCTACCTCTTCTACAAAGCCATCCCTCAATAGAGAAGATTTATCAACCCTAGTGGGCGAAGTAGTTGCAAAGGAGAACTCAAAACTGAGAATCGAATTTTAGTCAGATATGAGTCAGCTAAAACAGGAGCTTCAAATCGAAGCCAAAACCTATGCCAATAAGATAGACCATGAGCTCAGAGGTGCCCTTACAAACCTAGAAAGTATGCTCAGTCAGAGTATGAAAGTTATCAAGAATTTAGCTCGCCCAGCTCTTGAGGCTCCTRAATCTTCTTCACCGCCAAACTAGTTTGGATAGACAACGCCATCACCCAAAAACAGAGTGCCTTAGACATATACCTTAGCACCATACTACTCTTCACTACTACTTACAATATAATATTGTACATCGCCACTGGTTGGCAATACTATATATATTTTTTGTCTTTTATTATCCTCCCATCAATCTCTTCTCAATCCTTCTTTGCATGGACTCAACTAAAACATTTAAGCACTCATTTTTTACATACACTTAACCTCTTATGCAATTACATAATACCAATTTCTGTAGATAAACATAATATTCCCATAACTCAATGCTTACAAAATAATCACTACACCCTAACAGAAATTCACACAACCATGCCAATTCTCCATTCTCCCAATAATAGTTGGCACGGCCATTTTGTATTATTAATCACACATATATAAATATACAAAGTAACCCCTAAAACAAATAGAATACACCCCAACATATATTTATACAAGTATTTATAACTCAACAACGGTGACCACAAAAATACCCTCCTTCAATCAAAAGATTAGACACTTGACATTTATATCAACACACACTCAACAATCAAAGTTACACAACCCATTTCTACTACACAAAACAAACCTCACATTCTTACTACCAACACAACAATTAAACAAAAAAAAACACCCCCTATCTCAACCACACCAATAACAACCACAATTAAACTACCATATTCAATACCTAAATTCATATCAAACACATCATTTAACCATAAGAACAATAGCAATCCCTCTAAAAAGAAAAATAATAACAATAACAATAAAAAAACATACAAATAAACCCACAACTACAAATGCTAATACAACTAACACAATCATGATAATTATATATACAATTACAACAAAAAATATAGAACATCATTACACAACCTTCTTAATCAAATCTCCAAAACATAATCAATTAAATGAAGCTTGGCCTACCGGCCCCGCCCACACAAAAATTTGCTAAAAACAACAGAAAACTCTACTTGAAAATAAAATATCCCAAATACATAGTAAAAACATCAACCCCATTCCGTACAAAACATACTGATAATAACACACACCATAACCTATACATACATCTCACTATATACAACATATGTTCAATACAAAACTAATCATCTCATTAATAAAATCAACACTAATCTTCACTTAAAAGCTCAAACATCGAAAACAAGAAACAACAACTACTATTACAACCACCATTCCTTAGAAATTAACCATATAAAACTCCCATTACATCTACTTCTCCACTTATGTGGAGACATAGAAACTAACCCCAGACCAATGCCTGATATCCTTAAAATGCACCCATCCACACATAAAAATAGATGCAAAATGTATTTCATTCCATGTACAATAAAATTACAACCTGAATTCAAATTCAACTAAATAAATTAGATAAATTTTGTGAATGGGCAGGAATGGACTTGGGAGTACCAAAATGTGCGATCACAGGATGTCCAAATAAATCAAAAACAAATCCAGACACATTTAAAGCTCAAATACAAGCCATGAATATAAGCTATAGAAACCAACCAATACCAGTCTTACATCAAAAAGAATCCCATACATACTTGGGTATACAATTAGTACCCTCATTAAAATGGACAATACAAACACACATCACTACTAAAAAACTAACAGACCAATGTTCACAACTTACAAATTGTCCAGCAACAATAAAACAAAAGATCAACATGGTAGATACTGTAATAAGAGCAGGAATAGCCTACAGCTTCTACGCAGTCCCATACTCTTTACCGACAATCAAGAAATTAGACAAAAAAATCACTAGAATCCAAAAAACCATATGTGGGCTACCAAAATGCATTGCAAATGTAATAGCCCAACTACCACATGAATACTTCGGATTAGAAGCCTTTTCACTTAAAAACGCTTATCTACGTTGCATTAGTGAACAACTTAGGAATGCTTTGAATGACCCAAGTAAGTTAGGAACAATATATCAAGGACTCATTCAACATATTCTCGCCAAATGTGGGGGTGCAGAAAATATTCCTAGAATCCAGCAACATGACTGTATTAGATCACCCACAACAAGAACCCTATTCCTTTTAAAACAAGACGCAGGCATCCACCTTAAAAGCTTAAAAGACAGCTTCCAGTTACATGCAACACAACTTGAACAAGAATGGTTGTCACAAACTAACATTATTCTACCACATACAGATCCCAAACATTCCCTTAAATTGCTCCATAAACTCTTATTACACAACATATATAAAATCAAACACATCACCCTTGCAAATGGTACACACCTCATGTTACCAGATGACTTCAAATTATACTACCAAACTCCAATCTAAATAGAAAAAAACGCCTTAAGTATAGCAGAAAAACAATTTTGCTACCCAAAATGTACACCAGACTACTTCAATCCTTGTCCCAGACACCCGCCACCTCGTACTCTCAAAACCCAATATATATCAGACAACTGTGATCTAATTCCAAGGACCCTAGAAAATCCACCGCATCCACCACCACAACAACAACAACCCCCACCGCCACATATCCAAAACAACGCACTCAAATTTCCCATACATACTATAACGAACCACAAAACCCAAACAGTAAAAGACAAATACAAAATCTCCAAAAAATACAACACATATTTATGTCAATGGTCACCACAAGAAAACACAATTTATACCAAATGGATGCCACAAAGGGACCTCTTCCCGTTTAACCAGCCAACAGTAATAGCCCACAATATCACTTTATTAACACAATACTATACAACACAACAATACAAGCACTACAGAAACATTATTACTCTCAACTTCAACCTTATACAACCCAAAGACACACGTTTCATTCCACCACCAACAATAATCCCACTTATGTACATTTCCACTACTGATTGCAACCCCGAGAAAGACATTTTAACAACTAAAAATACCATACAAATTCAACACGAACTAACACACTTATACCTAAACACCGGTGAACACCTCATCACTATTCCAACCACCAGATTACAATGGCTATGGAAACAATATCATATGACCAAGTATAGTACACATGGCCTTGTACCCCTTACGCAAACATTTGAAACCGAAATCATATGGCTATACCAACGATATAAATACAGAAAAAACAAAAACAATTCATTCAAAACACCACAACATACCCTCCCACAACCTATATTAGACTCCTTAATTATGACGTTTAACATATCTCACTCATACTTCTCGTCACCAACTACTTGCTCCACCCATATCAATCGATTCTACTCTCCATTTGAAAGAGATAAAATATTTGGATATCTCGGCAACGCCTTTAAAAACAAATGAAAAGGCATTGGTTTTGCTCACCCACATAATGAAGCAACGGCCCAACAAGCACTGCACTGGGCAAGATTGGCAGCCAAACATGACCCAAACACCATAACCATACTTGTTATACCAGACATTAACTGGTACCAAAATCCATCCCCATATACAGGCCCATTTGAAGACACACATGTTATTGTTCACTTTGCCGCAGATACTATCACATATGACAAACCAACAATTCCCCCCGAACTCAATAAACGACCACATACCAAACCCCTTGCCATACACATTCTCTGTACACACCATCAAAATCAAAATGTTGTCCCACCTAACCAAATACACACTCTTACGACAACCCTCCAAAACTTGAAAATACCACAATACTACGTCCAAAGTGTTGCTCCAACACCCAATAATGTCACAGTTAACAAAAATTCTAATTGGAACAAACTCCCATATATACCTAGCCCCAACACAACAACTATAAATACACCCCAGATACCAGCATATGAGAATATGCTCCAACTAAAATTCCCACCAAAATATAGTTACTATACGGATGGGTCATTTGTCCCACCTAAACAACACACAAATGGTCATTGGATACGTGAAAAAGTAGGATATGGCATCTTCAACCCTTCAAAAGACAATATTCAAATCTCCAAACGATTACCCGGGTTACAAACTAGTTTTAGAGCCGAACTAATGGCCATACATAAGACACTACGTATAATAACTACCAAATATTCCCATGAACCAGCACACATATTCACCGACTGTCTAAATTGTATATATGTACTCAACACACAACTAATATGTCCCAAATCCAAGGCATCATGAGGAAAGTACCCTCCATTGAAACAATACTATTTTAATGTTTTCACAGTCCAACTTTGAAAATGTATTGTTGTAGTACAACATAAGTATTGCAGCAATATTGTTTCAATGGGAGGCACTATTCATACTTAAACTACATTTGTTGCAGTACTAATCAACCCTTTTTTTTTGGTTTTTGAAAAAGTGCCAGGATGGCGATCATTTAAAATTTGGTGAAACATTTTATTTCTTCATACATCCATCTTTTGTACCATAAAACACTTTTCAATCAAATTCATACACTTTTTCATCCAAAATTGACAATTCCATCCATATTTTAAATTGGATTGAAACTTTTTTCGGCAAAAGAAAAGATTTTCACTGTGAAAAGATGCTTTCTGGCTCCATTTCGCCCCAAAAAAAAGGGCTGGTACAACATCAGTAGTACGGATATTGTATTACAGCAATAAACTTTCAAAGTTGGACTGTGAGACCATTGAAACAGTACAACATCAATACTAATACAATGGGCGATGGGGGTATTAGTTCCCGATGCATCCACTAATCTGTATTCATTCATCCATTCAGTTGCGGGTTCCGCCGTCACGAATAGGTTTGAGGACCTAGCTGCATCAGAGGTTAGTCCTGTCTCTTTCGCGCCCGGAGCGTTCGTGCTGCGCTCTCCGGCGCTCTTGTTCGATTACTCCCTGTCACTGCGGCTACCGGCACTTCTCGTTTCTGTTTCATGCGTACTCCCGAGGATTCTCTGTTCTCTTTGCAACAGATTTTGCGATATTCGGCTCAGTGTKCGCTCAGTTAGGGTGTTCTTTTCAGCTTTCGTTGAGTTTGAGTGGAAAGCACGGTGGAGGCCGTGTTTGTCACGCGTATTTGGAGGTGGTGATCAATAAACACTGGCGTGTATCTGAGAGGGATCTGTGCTTTAGTTGGAGTGGATTTTCTGAGTTAGGGTTTGGACGGTTGTTGGAGTTGGACGGATTTCCGAAGCTATGGCGGGCGAAAGGAAGAGGAAGTTGAGTCTGTTCGATGTGGTCGACGAGACCGCCAACGGGGCTGAGAAGACGAAAACTAATGGAGGCCCTGTGCTCAACCCGTACACTAGCAGGCCGTACTCAGCCAAGTACTTTGAGATTCTGGAGAAGCGGCGGACGCTACCTGTATGGCAGCAGAAGACCGAGTTCTTGAACATACTCGCGAAGAATCAGACCATGATTCTTGTCGGAGAAACTGGTTCCGGAAAGACTACTCAGGTGCGTTGATTTTGATTTCCACTAGTTTAAGGTTTTTGAATCATTAGCGAGTGTCGCGATTGTATTGGTGTGTAACKCTACTTTGATTCAGTTATYGTCTTTTCAAGTGACAAGKAAATTCCRTTCGGAAGATTTTGTTTTCTACGATGGGCAGTGTCCTTTSAGGTGGTTATTATCCCAGACYTAGAATATTCTTAGACTTGAATTGGAAGCGGGTTACTTACGTTTCAACTCCCGCTCGCAGATTCCACAATTTGTGGTTGAGGCCGGCTACACAACCAACAGAAAGCAGGTGGCATGTACGCAGCCAAGAAGGGTGGCAGCTATGTCTGTGTCCCGACGTGTGGCTGACGAGATGGACGTGACGATTGGAGATGAAGTCGGTTACAGCATTCGGTTCGAGGATTGCAGCGGTCCCAAGACTACTTTGAAGTATGTTTTCTTGCCTCTCTCTCTCCCCCTTCTCTATTTTAACATAGTCCTAAGTTCCTGATGAGGAGAAGGAACTTCTTTCCTTTTTACGGTTCACTGATTGTTATTGTTGTTGAGAACCAATCTCTGAGAGTGGGTATTGAGGTAGGGTTGACGAGTTGAGAGTCTGGAATTTGTTACAAGTTCTTTAAATATCTACWGTAAAGTCGCACGTCTCTGAGAGSGTGAYGTCTTATCGTATTAAGGATTGATACACTTCTTTGAGACGATGGGTACTGAAATTTTATTACTTCTGCGTCTCCTTAGGTATTTGACAGATGGTATGCTTCTGCGAGAGGCCATGACCGATCCCTTGCTAGAGCGCTACAGAGTCATCATCCTGGATGAAGCTCACGAGAGGACATTGGCTACGGATGTTTTATTCGGTCTCCTCAAGGAGGTTTTGAAGAATCGACCAGATTTGAAACTCGTAGTCATGAGTGCCACATTGGAGGCAGAGAAATTTCAAGCTTATTTTAATGGTGCCCCRCTTATGAAGGTGCCTGGAAGACTGCACCCTGTGGAGATATTTTACACTCAGGAGCCTGAGAGAGATTACTTGGAGGCAGCGATTCGAACAGTGGTTCAGATTCATATTTGTGAACCTCCKGGTGATATCCTTGTGTTTTTGACCGGAGAAGAGGAGATTGAGGATGCTTGCAAGAAAATAAGTCGTGAGGTTCAGAACCTGGGGGATCAAGTTGGACCTGTTAAAGCGGTTCCTTTGTATTCTACTCTACCACCAGCTATGCAGCAAAAGATTTTCGACGCAGCCCCGCCACCTGCAAAAGAGGGCGGTCCGCCAGGTCGGAAGATTGTTGTTTCCACAAATATCGCAGAAACTTCTCTGACCATCGACGGTATTGTATACGTGATTGATCCTGGATTTGCTAAGCAAAAAGTGTACAACCCTCGGATTCGAGTAGAGTCTCTTCTGGTGTCTCCAATTTCAAAAGCTAGTGCTCATCAAAGGGCTGGACGTGCGGGTCGAACCCAACCGGGAAAATGYTTCCGCCTCTACACGGAGAAAAGTTTTCAGAATGATCTACAACCGCAGACCTATCCTGAAATATTGCGATCAAATCTGGCGAACGTTGTGCTTACTCTTAAGAAATTAGGTATCGACGATCTGGTACACTTCGACTTYATGGATCCTCCTGCACCAGAGACCCTCATGAGGGCCCTTGAGCTACTGAACTATTTGGCTGCGCTGGATGATGACGGGAACCTGACAAGACTAGGACAGCTAATGAGCGAATTTCCTTTGGATCCGCAAATGTCGAAGATGCTGGTGGTCAGCCCTGAATTCAATTGTTCYAACGAAATTCTYTCCATCACTGCTATGCTGTCAGGTACTCYTCAKACCTAGAATTTGTTTCTMWTTKRRKTT